>VZTH01016539.1:564069-614009 GCA_013397815.1 Aleadryas rufinucha | reverse complement strand
GTGTGTGTGTGTGTGTATGTGTGTGTATGTGAGACTGACAGTGAGTGTGTGTGTGTGTGTGTGTGTATGTGTGTGTATGTGAGACTGACAGTGAGAGTGAGTGTGTGTGTGTGTGTGTATGTGAGTGTGCTGGCCCTGCTGAGCTTCGTAAAGGAGACACTTCTGGAAGGTTGCAGCACCCACATCCGTAAGCCGCCGCAACAGGTACCTCTTGGGAAGAGCTAAAATTGGTGTGTCTGTGTACAACCACATATGCATGTGCACCTATACATACAAAATTGCATCAGAATTCAGACTATAGAGTGGATAAGCAAATACTAACTTCACCTGTCAAGTGTTAAATGATCTGATCAGTTCAACTTCCAAAACTAAGCCTGATGGAAAACTGCCTGTTCTGCTAAATTTTCCACTGGCCCTAAAAGCAAAAAAAAATATTTGAAGAGAGGAATAGAAAAGAGAAAACACTTGGCAAATACTAACACTGGTGCTCTAGAAATTGAGAGTTTTTCATTTTGTACCTGGAGTCCCAGGAGCCAGATTCTTCCAGCAGAAATGAACTGGCCCCCAGAGATCAATGTGAGTTAGACTGGGATGTAACACTGCAGCAAAGATGCCAAGAGCTCCCTCTCCCCTGCTCCCCATATGCTGTTTGCCATCATCCAGCACTCTCCCTTCTCTCTCATTTCTGACTGTTTAATGTTTTTCCTCTGATAACCAAAATCCCATAAATAACCCTCCTCTCTCTGTGTGACTCACTGCTTGCAGCCCAGCTTGAGAAATCTTGAGCTAAACTGCGCATTGTATGCGTGGCACACTTGCGTGGCAGCTCTCATCTCCTGTGCCATTCTGCCATTTGGATGGCATTTTGGATGACTCCATTTGGAGTTCATCAGACTTCCCTTCCATTCTTTTTTGCATCACGACCATGCTCTTGTGTTCTCCAGCCAAAGTAGCTGTGCCAACCCTTCTGTGGATGGGCGCAGAAAAAGCCATGTAGCACATGTAATTCCCATCTGTGAAGGAAATTTCTCCCCAGCAGCTGGGATCTCCAGGGTTTGGAGCAGCATGGTTTGGGCTACACAGTCACAATTCTGCAGTGGCTGCTGGAGTTGCATTTCGACACCCACTTTTCACCTTCTCAGGAAAATGCTGCTCAAAAATCAATTACTCAGCCAGGAAGAGCATATCCTTGGTAATGCATGTGTAAGCATCCTTCTCTAACAGAGGCATTATGTGGTGCTTCATCTATGGCACAGCAACAAATGAATAGTGCTTAGGGGAAAATGGCACATCCCTATTTCCAGTGTGATATTGTTTGGTAGGTTTTGGGGGGATTTTTTTTTCGTCTGGTCAGAAATGAATTGGAAATGCATCTTTTGCTAGAGATTCTCAAAGGGGCTGGAATTAAATCCCCACATATCAATAAAATGTTCTTTATCTCTTCTGATACTAAACACAAAGCTGGATATATAAATTCATTCCTGCAAGCAAATTCATGTGGCTGGACATCTATTTCCATTTATTATGAAAATGAATCAGCATGTGTCTGCATGGATGACCTCTTGACACATTTCCCGTGATGTTAAGGTCATTACCTTTCCTAGAACAAACTGGTAAATTAAATCTTCCTGGCTTCATTATCGTGAGAGTGCCTAGTACAGGCAATCCTTCCAACCCTTGATTCCCAACACTGGGCATCACTGTCAATCTCTTCTCCCTGACATTTTTTTGCTTCTGAGTTTTAAGGCTCTGAACCTGAGATAAAGGTTCTCTGCACCTTCTGTATTTCTCAGCCTTTATCTACTCTCTTAACCTTGCTTCTAAAGTGATGAAGATTGAAAACTTTTGGCAAATTAACAAGGTCGTATGCATCCTTCTTTGAAGCTATATTTGTATTTCACCTACAAAGGATTTATTTTGCTGTTTGTAGGTTTACCTGAATGACACTTGACTTGAGGTTTTTTCATGCAGCACAGGGAAAGTCGGAAAGAGCTGAATGTGGGTGTTCTGCAGCCAATAAATAGCAATTTTTAAGGCCTCATGCATTATTTTTCTACTTCATTGTTTTGTTCAAAGAAGCCCAGATTAGCTAGATTAGCCTGGGCAGACCAAGTTGTGTTTTAGGGCTTTTCCAGCTACCCTTACATTTATCACAAGTCCTTCACCACCTGCCACAACTCCTATATGACTGGACTGGGTACAGTAGCACCTTTTACCTCTTATTTAGAGACTATCTGATCAAGAATGACTTGCAAGTAACTTTTCTTTCTCCTAAGAAATACTTGAATAAGGCAAGAAGCTCTTGGTTTTCTCCCTATTTCATTTGCTGGTGCTGATCCCTCTTGGCTGACTGACTAACTACAGTTAAGTGCTTCTACATCAGTCCCCAGATGACCCAAAATATCCACCCACTTGCTTAAAGAAATGAACCCATTTAGCCTTGCTAAGTTTCCACCCTTGAGAAAATGCTTATCTTTAAATATTTTATTTGTGTGTGCAATTGCCTAGAGTGTATGAAACTGAAATCAGTGAGTGAATTTGTGTTTTGCATGTGTTTCTGGTCTTCCCCTGGGTGTTCCCATGCCAGTGTATCCCACCTCATTAGAAGGACTTGTCACTTCTTGAACAGCCCCAGCAAGTGCAGGCTCTGCTCACAGAACTGTGTCTGCAGAGCTGAAGTTCAAGAGAACTTCACGTGACTCCAGAAGAGAGAAAGAAAAGGAAAGAAAAACTTTTTGTGGGGAGGATATTTAATACAGAATTTCCCCAGTTAGTCACTCTCTTGCTTAGTAGCACCAAGGTTTTACCTCTTTAGAATCTCTTTGGGAGCTGTTTCTCATTCTGTGTTGGCTGTCCTATGGTCAGCTGTGTTTGATAACTTGGTTGTTTTTTGAGGTGGATCCACAGGGAAAAAGTCCTTACTCAAAGAGTAGGATGTGATGCAGCACCCTAATTTCCAAGCCTATTTTCAGATGCGCCTTTTGAATTTTCTAGCTATGTTTAGCTGGGTGTTTTGATAGTCTGTTTTGTGCATTTTAAATTGCACATGCCAGCAGAAAGGCTAAAGATTAAAAGATTTACTAACCTTCAGATAGTATGTGAAAAATGTTTCTCTTCAAAGGCAGTTTCACTCTGTTTTCTTCTTTCTGAAGAAAGAACCAGGCTGTACAAGTTTCAGTAGAAGTTTTCCTATTTTATGCATAACTGAAATAATACTTTTATGCCATTAGAAAAGTAGTCTTAAGTACAATGTCAAAATGTCCCTTTGCGTAAAGAAGTTGACAGTGACATTCTGTTGCCAAATGCTTGGAGTTACAAATATTCAATAGCTTTTAGTTGCTTAACCACCTGAATATTTTGTGTCCCGCAACCTGCCAAATTCTTGTAAAAATCCCTCCAAATAATGTGTCCTGCACGGTCTTGCAGGATTTGTGATGTCAATTTTCCCCCTTGTCCCCAGTCTGGCAATGTTTCTGGATAATATAGTCTTTCCAGCTTTTCCAGAGAGTATAAATTTTATTCTTCTTTTCCCCCCCCTCATTCTTTGAGAGCACTCATCCTGCCTCACAGCTGCTGGTTCTGCATCAAGATCTTGGCGTGCGTGGAAAAATGCTGTTCTATTGACTTCAGCAGGGAAATTACCACTGATAGCAGCAGCTGGCCAGGGGAAACTTAAACTGGCAATTTGACTTGCATCTGATTTTGCTCCAGCACCTCTGGAGTGTGACAATCCTTGCTGCACGCATGAGAGTGAACATCAGAGCAATCCCATCACTTTCCTTAAATTTAGGCAAGTATGACAAAACTACTTGCAACACCCATCTTTGCTTGTTTTACTGTAAGAAAAGCCTTCCTATTATTTCTGGTACTTTAAACTGCATAAACCCACAAAATAATGGCTGTGCCTGTGACCCACAGTGTGGATCCGGGACGCAGTGAGGACACGTCTGCCCCAGAAGATGCTGTACCTGCACTGCGGGCCACAGAGCAGGTTGTCCCCTGGGTGGGCACCACAGTGGCAACACAGGCATGGTCAGAGGTATTCTCTGCACTAGGTGCTGCCTGTTGGCAAAGCAGAGTCACCAGGCAGTTGTGAAAAACACAACATGCTGTGGTATGGGACATGGGAGCAGGGACAAGGGGTGCAGCAAGCAGAGACCCTCAGTAGTTTCAGAGCCTCACTGCATAAGCAGGGCAACCTTCTGAGTGCTGAGACTGGAGTTAGAGTCAAGGTGGTGCCAGGGCCTGGGCAATCCCCAGAGGGCATGGTCTAGCAGCTGTTTGTGTGTAATCCTGAAGTAAATACACATCCCAGTAATCTGCTATAGATTTCTCTGCACTCCAGACTTAAGTGCTATTAATTATATCCCCCACTCAGAAGCCTCCAAGCAGCATTAATTAGAAAGCAGGAGCTGGCAGTTTGCTTGTCTGTGTGAAACTATTATGACCCAAGAATGAAGTATAAGCTTAAAAAAACCCATGTTTTATGAAGGTCACCTTGAAAAACATCATAACAATCTGTCAGAAGAGAATGCAGTACTCCAAGTGTGCACTTCAGTGTGACATTATGCTTTAAGTAGTTGGAAACAGCAAAGAGAAGATGGATCAGATCATAGGGTCTGTGCTTTTCCACCCAAAATTCTCTTTTTTCTGCAGTAAGTACATATAAAGTAATGTTTTTGTCATTTCAATGGGATGAACGGAAACTTAATTATCAACACAAATCCAACAAACATAATCTAGCCCTTGCTGGTATTTTTTAAGTGTAGAATATCCAGACCCTCCCACTCTGCAGAAGGGAGAAGGTTTATACACAGGAGTTACATTACCTCTTCAAGGGAAGGTGTAAACAGCCAGAAGTGGTGCAGTGACTGTGTACAGCAGTGACACCCAGACTAGAAAGTGCAGGGCAAAAGGCTTCCCCAAATAAATGTGGTGTGCTAATGCACAGCAGCTTCAGTGTCAAGGTTGATTATTTTTCTGGTTGAAGCATATGATTATTTCTTATGAAAACAGAGCTACAGGAGAGCTAACTAGAGTTATAAATGAAGTGTCATCCTCTTGTGGGAGGCAATCCCTCACACTCATTCCAGGGCTCTGTTTTGAGGCTGGCAGTAGTACTGTCCTGAAAGTTATACACCTCAATCTCTGGACTTTCATTTCCCTATAGGTGGCCTTTTAATTCAGCTGTCCAGTACATGAATTCCATACAGCACTGCTTGGATCCTGAAATTATAGCTACAGTGGAAACATCAGGGCCAGAGACACAGACATGATTGTACAGCATAAAGGCAGAGCAGCAAATGCATTACTGTTGGTGAAGAAAGCTGACAGCCAAACGTTCTCTTGACCTGCACATCCAGCAGCCTGAATGCCTACCTGGGCTGCCTGTCAAAACCAAATATTGGGCATGTGATCAGTTCTTGATTCATCGTTGGCTTTGTGTGTCACACTGTATGAGAGGAGAAGGGGGGAAGCCGAGCATAAGCGATGGACATTTGTCCCAGGACCTGGGGTAAAAGAGCTGAGGTGCAGGACAATGCTGAACTTGAAGTAAGGATGGTATCAGTTGTGGCTAGGTATTTTTACACCCAAACCTGTTCTAAAATGGTGCTAACCTCTTGCCCCCAAAGCTGCCAGAGGATGCTCTTACTGAGCAGCCAGACCCTCCTTGAAGCAGATTCACAAAACCCGTGCCAAGTGATTCACAGGCTGCCATCGAACTGTCAGTCAGGAGGGGCTTACAATGGAAACTGCGGCTCAAAATGCTGTGGGAAGGGGAAACATATGCTTCAGTGAGAAAAGACAATCAAACAAAGAAGTGGGTGGCCGGGGAATTGCAGCCACAACAGCAGCAAGATCCGAGCCTGGCGTGCAGCCCTGGGGAGCGAGTTCAGGGGCCGTGCCCTCGTCTAACTCTTTGGTAACAGCTTTGTGTTTAATAAGCTGAAATAATTTTCCCAGTACTGAAGCCAGCTCTAAACATGTTCTGAAGTAAAGGTACAATACAGAAGATACCAAGCCAAAAGCCCATTTCATGCTCAATTATTAGCAAAGGTTTGTATTGCGGTATCCTGTTGCTGTAGCTGCTGCATAATAGAACTGCCCAGAGAGACATTCAAACCAGCAACTCGAACATGACCTCAAAGCTCGAACACTGCCTTTGTGTGAGTGTTGGTATCTAGGCTGTGTAGGTGGAAAGGCATTAATAACTCCTCCAGTAAGCAGTTATTTGAGAAAGGAAGGGGCTGATGGGTGTTGGAAATATGTTGGACTGAGCGTACTTGAGGCTCTGTTGTTTGCCAGGATGTCAGTCTCTACACAAAAGCAGAGGTATTGCAGGGATAAACTCAACTGCCCCATTTGTGTCAGCACCTGGGGCTGCTGCAAGCCCTCAGCTACCACTGCAGTAGCAACTGTGCCATGAGTTTGTGCAGGGATTTCACACACAGCTTCCACGGCTGTCAGGCTCTCACCATTTCTATTTCTCTGCTTCAGGAACACCTTCTACATCTGTCATGGCACCTATTACAGGTCTTTTACTAGGATGGACCACCAGGAGATGCATAAAATTGGAGCAGACATGGCAAGAAATGCCCCATTCATTCTCCAGTGTGGGAGGCTGGGGGCATTTTCAGGGTGATGGCTCCAAATCACCAGTGTGTAATTCCTTGGCATTAGGCAGAGTCCCACCACAGGGTCAGGATGGATGAGGATATACAAGAGATGATAGTCTTGAAAGATTATTTGTAGAAGCTTATATAAGAGATCATGAGCCCCAAAGAGTCTTGTATGAGGTTATTATAGCAAAATAGGTTTGAAGAGTAAGAAGCTGGATTTGGTGACACAAGATGCCCTTTCTAATCCTTTGTTCCTATGAGGAGCGGTCAGCAGCTGGGGACTGTGCTGTCTTACTCAGGAGCATCAGAGAGGTGGCCTCACTTCATGTTTGTTTTCTGTAAAATGATCCCGACCTCTGTCCAAGGGTGCTTTGTGAGTTAGGAATGAAAAGCACGATGTGAAAGGCAGGCATTAGTATTATTTGGAAGTGCAGTTTATTGAAAAAGCAGATAATAAATCAAACAAATCTCTTTCTTGCTCTGGTAAATAATTTTATAATAGTTGTGTGCAAGGTTTTTCTCCTTTCTCTGTTGCACAGGCTGTAATAGGAGCTGCAATGTGCTCTGGGGGGGTTTAACACTGAACATCTCCTTTTGCCTATTGCTGTCAGTGACTCCTGTCAGAACACACTAATGAGCACCTAAGTCGTTAGTAATAAACAGCCTCACATTTTGTCTTACTATCAAAGATCAAAGCTGCTATTATATGTAATGATCTGTTATGTTTGATACTTCTCAGGTAACAAAGTATTTAGAACACATCCCATGACATCAGAAAGACCCCAGAAAGAACGACCTCATTCTCCAGTTCTCAGTGGCCCTGGAGCTGCAGCTCAACAATTTTATTATGTTCTACAAATACGGGATTCTTCTATGAAAAATTTTATTGGACCTTTGGATATCATCAAGGTTGAATTCCAGCTAAGACAACTAAACAGCACTGGTTCAAAATATTGCTCTGAATTGTAACTCATATTTTTCTGAATTGTGTACTTGGGAATGAATCTTTTTAAATTGTCCCTTGGCTTAAATAGAAATAAAGTGCCAGGAAAATCAGGTAGCTACTGCGTTTATAAAGTGTTTACTCCATGTTGTGCTCTTTGATTCAGTTATTGTATGTAGGCTATTTCATCATAGAAAAATTAGATCTTTTAGCAGTATGGCAATTCCTGCAAACCAAGGCTTTGTTACAGACTAGCCAAGATAAACTTGGAGAGCTGTTTTTTCTTCAGATGAGTTCTATAACAAGAAATACTAAGCTTCCCGAGATCTTTCTTTTCTCTGGTCTTTTAATGCATTATGACAAGGCTTCTGGAGCTTTAAGTGATACAAAACACTTCTGTAGAACAATTAATATGTGAAGTTGCTCACAGGACAGTAATCACATTAGGGTTAGACTGGCATGAATGGCTGCTTCCAGCAACAAACAGCAAGTGGGAGCCACCCACGTGGAACAATCTCTCGGCAAGAAATGCTGTGTTCAGAACCCTGCACAGGAAGAAACCCACCATGGGTTAGTTGTTGATTGCTAATACATAATACAGGAAAATAAGTCAAACAACAGATGGGAGAGAGGAGAAATGAGTCGGCAAGATTTGCATGACAAGAGCCCCCATAATCCTTCTCTGGAACTGCAGGGAAGCAAACAACCAAAGCTTTCTGTGTCCCCCAAACTCGGGATGAAAAACAAAATGCTCCCAAGTCTTTCAATAAGAGTCATGCTGAGGGAGGCCATCGGGTGCAGAGCCTACCTGAAGGCTTGAGGAGGTCAGGGTCAGGTCCAAACCAAAGCCTGGTAGAGCTTTGCCTGCCTGGCAGCACAGTGTGATCATGTTCAGAACAAATTAAACTGCTCCATGGTAGTCTGTCCTGGAGGGTTACAATCCCACCTGAGAAGTACGAAAATGCACAGTGGATGAAGTCTCATAATTTTCCTCATGTCTCTCTCCCTGCTTTGTACTGCAGAGCCATTCAGTCCATTGGCTTGAAGTCTTTATGCTTGTCAAATATAAATAGAAATACTAGAGCGAAATGACTGATGTTTGATTCCAGTTCTTACTGTGGTGCTATTTGAATATTGCTCCTGAAAACCACTGTGATTCAGAGACTTACCATGACCCAGTGTGGCCCCCAATATCTTCCATTAGCCCTTTTAAAAAGGTGTTCAGATTGTAACACTATTTCTTTTTCTGTGCAGAGTAAATGAAAAGTCCATTTTGATGGTGTCTGCACTTTTTAGACCCTGAGCAAGGGCTGAATAAACAGGAAATGAAGGTCAGGGAGCAAGAAGCAACAGAGAAGGTAAGGTGAGCAGACAGAATGGTCAAAGATGCTGGCAAATGGGCCAACACAAACAGTTGTCCTTTTGCACTTTAGCATTTCAAGTAGCTGTGATTTCACACAGAAGGAAGACAGCAGTTGTGCTGCTGGGGAACACTAAAAGAAAAACCTCAGCATCAGTTACATTTGCAAGGTATTTTCAAACCTGGTGCTCAATGGCTTCCTATTTAGTATGGAATATTCTGTATTAATTCTGTAGCCTGTGATGAGCGGGCGCTGCGCCAAGCGTTTTGCGTGGGGGCTGCAGAGCAGATGAGTGCTGAGCTCCATGGAAGATTTCATTTGTGTAAATGAGGAGGCCGTTATCACAGCACTAAAGGTCCTGTTTTTAAAAAAAGCCTCCTGTGACATTATGCACAAAACAACCTATTTATGCAGCATGAAAATATTTATGTGCTTTGCTCCAGCTTAAAAAGGGAATTTGCAATAGATGAGGGACATGAGAAAGGATTGGAGTGAGAGATAAGGAGAGATTAGAAAAGGCACATCATGAAGTACATGACATCCTGCAGCAGTATGTGGAGTAAACCCTTGCCTTTTTTTTAAGACATGGGCCTTGAAGATGGTGTCTGGATCATTTATATATTTTTTACAGACTTAATTTTCCACAGGCAGGGAGCTGTATGCAGAGATGCAGTTGCTGGAAATGTGAGGAGATGCTGTGCTAAAGGCACTGATGGCCTTTGTAACCATCTTTGTCCTTTTCAACCTTCATCTCTCGCCCTCATGGGGGTAGTGCCTGGGGCTTGCCTTTGGGCTGGGGAACGCTGCAGTGCTGAGCTCCCTCACCCAAAGCAGGAAACAAGGGAAAAATCACTGTGCAGGGGCTCAGATGGACATGGCACAAGATGAGTGGTCCCAATGGGGTGGCTTCAAAACAGGAGAGAGCTCAGAGCCTTGCTCCCTGTCCTTACACACAAGAAAATTTCCCAGCCTTTCAATTTCTAAGAATTTTTCCTGAAGCAGCAGTTCCTCTGAAGGGCTGCAAGGTCTGTGCCTCTGTTTCCATGAGTAAACCAGATGTGGTCCAGCCACAGTTCTCACTGACTGGTAGGAGCAGGTTAGTAGGAGGATGTGGCTCCACGTGTCCTCTGTCCCCTGACTGCCCTGGAAGAGAAATTGCAGAAGAGGTGTCTCAGGGTACGCACGGGAGAACAGACGGGTTATTGGGAGCACACATCTGATGGGGACACAGCAGCCCATGCATCCACTTCCTGCCATGCCAGGCAGCTCAAGTGCTTTCATGCTGCATTTCGGCTGGGAATGCAGCATGAAGATGTTTGTTACTTGTCTTTCAGCAATTCAGCATCGTTCTTGCTCCAGATGCAGATGTACCAGCTCCAGGTTCTCCATGGGACAGCTGATACCACCCCAGGCAGCTCAAAATGGTTGTGTGCTGGCAGATCAATGGGCTGGGGATGGGCTGTGTCAGCTCCTTGAAGACTTTGTGTGTTAATTCAGAAATCTACGCTGCTTCTAACCTCCTCCAGCACACATTCACCCACCCCCCAGGTATCAGGCTCTCTTTTGATTCTGTGCTCAAATAACCCAGTGTTTTGTTTTTAATTAATGTTGGAGAGAAGGGAAAATGTTCTGTTGGTCTCTGTGGGAGCCTGACTTGGCTGCAGACTCAGGCCGATGCTAAGACAGAAGGTCCTGGCTGCAATGGGGGGAGTCAAGGTCAGCTCCTGGCATGTGACAGTACCCTGAAATGTGGCCAGGGACTGAGCACTCCTGAAATAAAACACCTGAATCCGTGTGGGATCCAGGGTGATCTCATACCCAGCTGTAAAGCAATAAAAATCTTAATATCCTGGTACGCACAGAGCTAATGAAAAACTTTCAAGCCCAAATACACACATAGTGACAGCCATGAAAGTACCAAAATAATTTCTGTGTCAGCTTTCTGTGTCCTCCTATCCACTCCCCACCTCTCACTGTCACTGTGGTCGATGGCTGCTGAAAAGCCTTGTCCGATTCCCACATCTGGTTCCTGACGTGCAGGCCAGCAGCGCTGTGAAGGAGAAAATGCTGCTGCTCATGTAAGCTGTCCTGTGTGTTGGCAGGGCTGTGAGTTTCAGAACAGAGTGATATATTTCAGCTCTTGTGAAATTTCTGAATAATCAGCTCATCAAAAAATATCATGCAGAGTTCCCTTGTAGTCCTCTCCAACTTGCCACCTCTCCTGCCAATAGCTCCGTAGGGTGACCACAGCTTGGCAGCGCCCATTAGCAGAGCTCTGCACAATCACTCATGAGTAGAGCTGGCTGGAAAATACAGTTTTCTCTCTTGAAAAAAAGAAAAAAGATGAGGTGAGGCAGAGGGTGTGCTTGGCTTGGCATTTCAGGATGAAGATTTTCCCCACTGCTCTCTCCAGAGCCCTCTTCTGCTCCCCCACTGCACCTCACCCTTTTTCCTCCTTAAGAAGGTGACTCCAAGAAAATAAAAATTCAGCTTAAAGTGGCAAAGACATTGGATGCTGTTCGATCTGCTGGTGACTCCTCCTGGCCCCCAGGACTAGGAGTGTCACTGCAGCATGGGCACCAACGCACTGGCACCTCCTCCACCTGAGACTCCTGAGCAAGTTGTCCGTGGACCTGCCCATTTTGCTGCAACTGCCCAGTTTCTTCTTTGGAGTTTCTTGAGAAGATATTCTTGAGATAGACTTCTCTCCTTGAGCAACTCAGTAACCTGTGCATGGTGAGATGGGGGATGCTGGAAGAGCCTCAGGGAAACCTGACCAGCAATGCTGCAGACAAGGGGCCGAGCAGCCAGAGTCACTTCAGCTGCTCCTCCTGGTCCTGGGCTGCCTCCAGGCATGTCCCCCTGTGCTTTCCCATTCATTTTGGACACCTGTTTCCAAGTCCCAGATGATCATTGCTTTGGCTGGGATGAGCAGAGCTCCTCGATGTGTCCTCTAACGATGCTCAGCTGCTGGCACTGTGGGCAGGAGGCCGGCCTGGCTGCAGACCCCCTTAGGGCAGGTGGCAAACAACTCCTGCAGAGGAAGGTGGTGCAAAAATCAATGGTTAGTGCATTAGGATTAAAGCTGTGGCATAAAAGCCTTGTACAACTGAGATTATTCTATTTTTTAGGCCTGTGGTAGCTGCATTGACTGTGGCACTTGGTGTAACATGGGTTTAGTACCTGTGTCATATTGCAAACCCCTGTGTGGGACACAACTGCAGCCATCAGTGACCAGTGGCTCCAGCACAGGTTTCCTATACTGCCTGTCCCCTCTTGGATCTGCCACGACCTGGCCACAGCAGCCAAGCATTTGCTCTGTCCCTCTCTACTTGTGCCACCATATCTTTCTGCTCAGGCTTTTGTCATTTCTTTTGTCACCATAGTGACAGGAAAAGAGTGATGATTTCTGGAGTAATTTCCCATATTAGCTAGCACTGGCTTTTCAGCCTAAATCAGCACTTCATTTTCCCCATGCTCAGGCTGAGCATCACTGGAGCGTCATTAGAGTGGTGACAGAGGGGCAGTGTTGCAGTGCTGCCAGTGCTCCTCTGGGACAGCCGAGGCAGGAACAGGGCCTCCCGGTCACCTCATGTCCCACCAGGAATGCAGAGAGAGAAGGGGAAGACAAAAAAATATGCAAAGGTTTCTCCCTGAGTGCATCTCATGGTCAGTAACACCAGGAATCTGGGTTACTGACTGGGGTAAAGTGCATGTCTGGGGGCATGGAAGAGCTCCCCAGAGGTAACTGCTCACTCTGACTGATGTAGTGAGTGGGCAAAGGCCCCCCTGTGCCCCAGCTGTGCCCTCTGCTCTGCACAGCCCCTTGCAGCACAGCCCAAACCAGGGCTGGCACCAAACCTGGGCTCCCAACGGGGTGGCTCGGTGCAAAATCCTGCTCTGTCCCAGGCCTCGTTAGCCATGCAGTGCATCTCAGAGAGACACCAGCACACACACACAAATACATACTTAAAAATCAAGATCATTAAGTAAGCAAATGTGTTTAAATAGCAAACAAGCTACTGAAAAGCAGAGAAAGGTCACAAAATGTGAAATGAAAGCAGCTCTTCTGTTCCCCACGCCAGCAGCACTGCTCCCTGCCTCAGAGGATATATTAAGCAGAGTCAACCTTCATTTCAAGCACGCTGCCTTTTGTCCTTCTATCACAACATTAACATTATCCCCACATAATTTTATGTATTTAATTTTACAATAGACTGTGTCAGTGAGCACTGCCTGTAAATATTTGATCACCACCGTTCCTCTAGGATTATCTTATCAAGAGTAAAGATATTAAAATAGAAATCTCGTCATGTTGCTGCCTTTATACTTCCAGCCTAAGAGTTGATTGACAGAAAATGAACTGCCCGAACTAGCTCTAAAGTGTCTTTTCACTGAGAGTTTTAATGCCAGAGGCTATAGAAAAAAAGGTTAGCTAGTCATTGGAAACTAATGCTTTGCTGTAGTTACGGAGCTTTTGTACTGAAGATTAAAAAATATGAATCTACTAGGGGTATTTTTACAAGTGTAAAATGGCGTTGGTCTTTTTGTATCTTTTTGCCATCACTAATGAGCCTGAAAAGGAGCCTTTCCTTTTTTTCCTGCACTTGAATATTAGCTGCAGTTTCACTACAGCTCACAGACACAAGCTGAAGTTTTGCAAGAATAAGCTCTTGACTTACCTAACCTACAAAATTTCTTTTCGGTGATGAAATGGCTTGCAAGCCAGGACTAAATGTTCTTGCCTAGCTTGGAATATCAAACCACTACAGACAAGTCAAGGTTCCTATTTATGGCCAGTTAAAGACACACCGGTAATGCTGTTTTAATGTTACAAAATTGTGCTGCAATTGTCATGTGTCTGAAGAGCACCATGCTGCAAATATACAGCTGGTCCCCGAGGGCTTACTCAGCCTGTGCTCCAGCACAGATCAATGCGAGTTTTTGCTGGAGTAAGGACCCAAGTGCCAATTCAGGAAGGTACAGCACGAGCGAACTTTAATCACAAGCTTAGAAATCAATAAAGACAGAAGCTGGCTGAGGTGAGGGGACAGAGAGGGGTGTGGATCCCATATCTCTGCAGCTCCTGCACCCAGGTGGGCATTGGGGCAACAGTTCCTGGCATCCTGGCATCCTGAATAAATCTGGCTTTGCCTTGTCCTGATCGTAGAGGGCAGGAGAGGGTGGTTCGTTCACAGATCTGTCCCGCTGCAATGACAAACTGTAGCCACCGGCATTAAATCACCCAAAGTCTCTCAAGCATTAACAAAAGTGTTAGTGTGGGATGGCTGAGGCTGGAGTGGCCAGAGACAGCAACCTGGAGCATTCTGCTTTAGCCAGAGAATCCCTCCCACTTTCTTCCCCTCCAACATGAACAATAACTGTATGAAATGATGCTAATTGCACATTCAGCAGCCCATTGTTGAGCTGTCATAAAGGGATTTACATGGGTGCCTCCATTAACAGCAATGGGTGGTCCCCTCCATGCTCTCCATGGGCTCAGAATTTAGAGAAGCTTGTTCTAACATTTCACTCATGAGAAAGGTCAAGAACTGTGCTTTTTGTTCAGCGTGCTCAATATATTCAATTAAAATATACTGCTGTGTTCATCAGCTATTAACTGTCTTTGCAATAGCTGTAATTAAACAGGTACTTGCCTGTGAAAGGAAATCTTTCAAGACAAATTCTGACATGGGGAGAGAGGAGAGCGGGAATTTCCCAGATCTCCAGTGTGGATTTGCTTTGTGTCTCCACGTGAATCCTTCAGCCACTGGGTGTTTTCTTTCCCCTGTTGCTGGAGCAAGGATGTCTTGGAGGTGATGGGCTGCCCAGATCCAGGTCCTGGCATGTCCCTTCCCTGGGCACACTGAGAGTGAGCTGAACACCAGCAGTGCTGGATGCTTGGCAGCCATGGGGGAATAAAACTAGCCAGGCAATTTCCTCAACCAGGCAATTCACTTGCAGAAACATCATTTACAAAGTTCCACTTAGAGCCTCGGGGATAAGAAATGGAGAATGAGAGAAGTCGGCTGCTCAGGAGAGTTTAACAAACTCAGAGATTTTAGAGGGTTTAGCAGCTGGTGGCCTCCAATTCAATGGGTTGGAAGAGTTAAAAGACACACACCCTGCTTTGAAAACTTCCTCCAAAACGCCTGAAATGAAGAAAAACCCCAAAAGGCAGACTAGAGGAAAGCAGAGGAAGAAACTGGAGGAAGCAAAAAGAAATTACCTGAGCCAACTGTTCTAATTATATACACACAGCAGTCAAACAGTGATAGCAATTGTTGGCACTCTTAAGACAGATAGCAGGGAAATGGAGATACAGTGGAAAATAACACATATTAAGGAATTAGTATTCAATTATGCTAAAGAAGGGGGTGTGTATTTACATTAGTCAGAAATCAGGCATGCAGAGAGATGGGTGACAGCAGGGAGAAGTACAGCAAGAAAACCAGAGCGTGGTTGTGACAGGTTTCCCTTGTAGCTGTGAACAAGGGGGTGCTGAGCCAGGCGTGATACCACCAGCACTGCTTGATTATGTCACAGCTTTTTGCATCTGACAGCATCCAACAGGCAGCTGCAGAAGCCTCCAGGCACAGGGATGGAGCAGGGCACGAGGAAATGCAGAGCCTTGGTGCACCACGTGCGATAAACTGAGTGTGCTCCCTCTTGCCATGGGGCTTTGGGGGACAGTAGAGTGCCTCTCACTGTGCTGTACCAGTTGGTTTTAACCTCCTGTGTGTTCATGGTCTTCCAGGTCCTTTCACTAAAATGTCCCAAAAGCCCTTGTGTGTTTGCCATCCTCCCCACCAGGTTCCCTCAGCAAACGCCCCTGTCCCTGTGCTGGGGTCTTTAATGCACACAGAGAGTGATCAAAGTAAGCTCCAGCCCAGTCCTTGAAAAAGCTCTCTTACCATTTCTGGGCCCTATTAGCCAATTCATCACCTATGTCTGAGTTATGTAATTAATCCCCATCTTCTCCAGCGCGACTTACACTGTTAGATATTCAGAGCACAAAGGCAGGGGATTCACTGAAATCCTGGAGGAGGAGAACCATTGGATTTCCTTTATCTGCAAGATCAGTTAGGGATTTCTGGTTAATCTTGCTTGATAAATCATGTTGCATTTTATCCCATTTGCCTTCATGTCTCTGTAAATGGTCTTTCTCTCAGAAAAATGTGATGAAGCTCTCAGTACTGGACCCTGATCACTCAGCAAGCCCTTCTTAAATACCTGCACAACATCGGACACACTCCTTGTATACAATTCCACCCCTGAGCTGATAAGATGGTCAAGCACCCCCCTTAAAAACTGCAGGAGAAAGACTGTCCGCTCCCTGCTGTTGGGAACCCAAGCCTGCTCTGTAGGTGCCCAAGAAACCCAGCAAAGTATGTAAATACCCCAAAAAATGTCCTCTTGCAAGTTCCTGCTGGTTGATCAGAGGCTATAAAACCTAGCTCAACATGGGCTCATGTGTTTGGGATTCCAGTTCTGCACATCATTCTTAACTTCCAATTCTGCATTCAGTCCCTTTCCCCCGCTGCCTTTAGCCCATGCTCCAAATCTTCCTCCTCATCCAAAAGCCAGGTATTTTTCCCACTTTGAGGAAGAGGGCATATAACTTGCCCATATAGTCCTGCTCTGTGCTTTGAGCCAGCAGCCCTCCAGTCTGCTCTCCTTGGTCTTTCTCATGCCCTGTGTTTGTAGAAGTTGTGAATTTGAATAGTCCTTCCAAGGTCTAAATCTAAGCAAGTGTCCCTTCATCCTTCCCTTCCTGACCTATTCACACAGCTTGATTTATTGCCAAAGCTTCCTTCATTATGCCACTTAGATTCTGCAAATTCTTGGTTTTTTAAGAAGACATTTTTTCATCCAATTCTGCTTCCAGTTCCTTCCTAGAAGTTTTTTTCCCTTTAAACTTCTCTGAAACAGGTGGGGACCTGCTTGCTGTGCGACGATGCAGATGGTGGAGTGGCAAAGCTCCTTGGGTGGTCAAGCGCTTTATAAATTTCAAGCCAGAGATATACAAAAAAATGGCCAAAAAAAGTCTTTCCAGGGAGCACAAAATCAACATAACAGCTTTGGCTGGCTGCATGTAGGCAAGAATGTTGCACTGCCTTGAGTCTGCCCAGGTGTGTGCGCCTCAGTTGAGTTTTCCAGGCAGTGTCCCAGCCTCAGTCTTCTCCAGCAGCACTTGCAAGCCCCACTGAGTCCTGTAACCAGAAGGGAAGGGAACACTGAATCCCACGCCTCTCCTGATGTAAACCAAGCTGCAGATGATAAACCAGCCATCAGTATCTGTGCTAGAGACACTAAACAGAAGGTTTCTAGTCAAATCCAGCAGCTGAGAAGCAAAGCATCCCTTTCCACCCCTGGGTCTCCTCTCCAAAGACCCAGCCATCACTGCTGGCCCTGCAGCAGGGCTCTGGCTCTGCCCTGTCCTCAGCCACCCTCCAGAGTCACTTTTGGACTAGGCTGAGTCACTGACTGTCAGTAAAACGAGGGAAAATTAACGGGGGTGAGACAGCGAGCCCTGGGTGTGTGCACACCTGTGCATCTCCCACAGGACAGACTGCAGAACACTCTGTGTTTATCAGGTCTAAACACAGACAGATGCCAGGAAATGCTCAGAGAGGTGGCAGAGGGGGAATTGAAATCTCATTGTTTATGGAGCGGCATCAAGGGACAGAGAAACAAATACAAATGCTCAGGCACAAGCTCAGCCAAAGGTGTTTTGGGCACTTCGTCACAGTTCCCTGGACAGGAGGGACAGCAGCAGCAGCAGCAGCCCATAGAGATGGGGACTTCCCCCAGACCTTCTGTGAAGGTGAAGTGGGCACTGCTGAGCACAGCTGAGCCAAGCACCAGAGCCACAGCCCTCTGCAAAATGCTTATATTCACTAGATATAGATGATACACAGATACAGAAAGTTTTGGGGTATTTATATACAGAGGCCTTTATATATCTAATCCTCAATGTTTTTTAATGTTTAAAATGTGTGCATATATGTATAGTTATGTGATATAAATATTATATATAATCTGGTTATAGGTATACATTAAAAGACCTTTGAATAGGTCTTTATATAAACACACATACTTATGCATGTGTAACACCTTTCTAAATATGTGTATACACATTTACATTATATTCTATTATATTATATTATATTATACTTACATATGTATTAAATATCTCATATAAACATAAGTATATAAAGGTCTTTTCGAGGGCTATATCTGGATATATATATTTATATCCATACATAAATATACTACATAAAATTATTATAAGCATAAAATATGATTATATATACATATACTATATACCATTAAATTATCTAAATAATATCATGCATCTCAAAGTGCTGAGGAGTCGGTGCTGGGGTGTGATGGAGGGGGAGAAAAAGAGGCCAGGATGCATCTGGCATCCCACTTTCTGCCAGGAGAAACCACCCAAGTGCAGACACCAAATTTGCACATTTTACTTTTAAATCCACCGGCTGGTGCTTTTGGGCGTGACAGGTGCCCTTACACCTTTCTGTTCCTGCTGCCCCTCCTCGGGAGCTGTCTGTCTGTCCAGATGCCGTGTGCTGGCCGCTGCCAGAGCCCCCCGCTCACACGTGCAGCTGGGACAGAGGAGCTGTCATGCCATGACATTTCTCTCCTTCTCCGGCAAAGGGATCCTACTGAAAGAAGTGAGGGAATAACATGAAAACCCCAGCCGGAGGCTGACAAGCAAACCGACATTTAGCAAAAAAAAAAAAAAAAAAAGTAGGTGAGGTGGGAAGAAAAGCCTGGGTGGGTAGTTCAGTTTTTGTCTACGGCTGCAAATCTTTTGGGTGAGCCTTTCTGACTCCACAAATGCACTTCCAGACACTTCCAGTCCTGAACTGCCAGCACGGGTATTTCCCCCTCTTTTCCCTCTCATTAGCAGCTCTCCCTGAACTGCAGCAGCTCTCCCCCATCCAGAAGAGCAGCATGTTGAGGAAAGTTTGTCACCATCTTCAGCAGCAGCAGGAGGTGGGCAGGCAAGGGTTAAGTAGCAGTTTATTTATGAGTGACAGGGGTGTGCAGAAACCTGGAAGATTTTTTTCCAATTTTTGTTAGGTGACAGACACTTTACGAGCAGTTCTGCTGTTCTTGGGAATGTCAGTGTGAAATGGAGAACCAGTGGCATTTACAGGCTGAAGTTTCTCCTTGTCCTCAATGACAAAATAAAGGGGGAAAATTTAAAAACTAAGCCATGAATGTTTTTAACCAGGAGCACTTCCAGCCCGTTTTTATGCCAGCTCTAACTCTGGCTGGTTAGACTCACTGCTCTCTGCAGCGAGGCATGGGTTGAGCTGCTGGTGGACAGTGCTGCTTTCCACTTAAACTATTTCTCACTTGCTTAATTATATCTTGCACTTACACTTTTACAGAGAACAGATGTGAAGGCTTACCTTGGGACAGATACATTATGTATACAGCATTAACTTCCCACCCATACAGTCCCCATTTTAATTACACAGCCGGTGGGGGACCCAGGATACTTTGCTGGCAGAGCAGTTGGTTTCATTAGCAATTCCCAAGACCCTGGCTGTCTGCAGCATCCTCACTCATGCAGGCTGAGCTGCGCTGGAGATCCAGCCCATGGCAGCCAACGATGAGCCATGCACTGCCTGACTTTGGGGCAAACACCCCAAAAAGGTGTGCAACTGCCAGTGCACACCTCTGGGCTGGTACAAGCTCCAGCCTGAGTTTCATCTTAAACACGAGTATTTTGAAAAACCTTAATGTGACATGAAATGTGAGGCCAAAGGATATTGAAAGACAACTTGGACATACATCACTGAAGAAGTTTGTTTGATCTCTGACCCCTTGTCAGGGAAACATCAGCGTGACAGGTCCCTGCAGGCTGCATCTCACTGCTAATAAAAGCCTTTTAGCAACTCTCAGAGAAGGGGTTTGATCAGAGCCTCTTGCTGGGTTTAATAGGTGGCAAGGCACAAGGCAGCACTTGGTTTGTCACTGCATTACAAGCTCAGTGTGAGTGAACAGTGCACGGCTGCAGCAAAGGGACACTGCAGGGTGCTGGGTGGCATCAACAAGGGCATCACCAGCAGAGATAAAGGAGGCATTATCCCACTCCCCTCAGCACTAGCCAGCCCCCACCTGGAATACTGTGCTCAGTTCTGGGCCTGCAACACAAAAAGGATGTGAACAGGCAGAGAGAGTCCAGGGAAAGGCTGCAAAGATGAGCCAAGGACTGGGAAGGGCTGCCATGTGAGGAAAGGCTGAGAGAACTGGGTCTGTTAGGCCTTGAGAAAAGAAGCCTTAGGGAAGGCCTTTATAGCCATGCTCCACTATTTAGAGGGCGACTACAAAGAAGATGGAGACTCCCTTTTCACAGGAGTCACATGGAAAAGGGAGGGATAATGGGTACAAATTACTTCTGGAAAGATTCCAACTAGACACAAGAAGAAAATTTTTCACAGTGGAAACAATCAGCCATTGGAATAATCTCCCCAGGGAAGTGGTGGATTCCCTGACACTGGACTCTTTTAAGATTCAGCAGGACAGGGTGATGGACCATTTTGTCTCACAGTGCTTTTGCCAAGAAATGTTGGACCAGGTGATCCTTGAGGTCAGTTCCAGCCTGGTGCTCTATGATTTGACACATCTCCTCTATGAAGTGACATAAGAAATGTCCTTTTGCTCAGGCTACAATAAAGCAGGAAATACTCTAAAAGACCGGCATTTAATCCATCAAACTCACTGCATCACACCCAGGCAAGGAGACTTTTTCTGCAGTTGTTCCTTCCCAAGGTGATCTGAAAGAAGGGCCATTTAAAATTTTTCCAGGTGACAAGTGGCTCTCCTGAACCCTTTCCCCACAGCCACTTCTTGTTAGCAGGGCTGCCCTTCTCACTGCCCAGGGTGCAGCCACACCGTCCTCTGGTTCCAGCCCAGGAGAGAAACCATCAATATACACATCAGGTGAAATTAAAACTGTCCTTATGAATTATTCTGTGACACAAGCTAGCACTGGCTATATTAAATCCTATTAATTAATATTAAATTAATTATTTTCCTTGCCTATAAACACAGAGTGTTACTGTGGAGCACAGAAGCAATTATTATCTTGGATGCTCCAAGGCACAAGTTTCAGAGTCACAAAAGCTGCATATTTGTTAGAAACAGAATGACAAATCTGTCACTGTTAGAGCCACTCTACCAGGACAAGAAAAATCCTGAAAAAACTGCAATAGGTCAACAATTTGCCAGAAATATCAGCTGAATCAGGAGCCTGAGGTTTCATCTCACTGGAATGCTACTTATTATGTGCACAAAGAGCACTGCCTCAGCAGAACACTGTGCGTTACTTACCGAGGGGCCAGCAAGGCGTGGCTCATGTTTCACTACCTGCCACTCATTCAGCCTTAATTCTTTGCTTAGTTACTGCTCCTCTGCGTTGGGAATGGGTGAGGAGGGGCACGGGGGACACTTTGAGAATGGTGGGACAGGCAAACGCTGCCTCTTGCAGCACTCTGCCCTTTGCAATGGCAGCTGATGGAGCACAGCAGTGGGCAAGACTCAGCTGAACTGGGCAAGTTTCAGCAGCCACGGTGCTGACTGCTCCTCACTGCCTGGGAGGTGATGCAAAAAGAGAGGAAGTCTCTGTTTCTGGTTGCTGGGAAAATGTTCTTCCAGCAAGCCGTGCTTTTGCAGGGGCTGCATGCCCTTGTTGTGCACTCCCCACGTGGCTAGTATGGACAAGGGGGTGGCTGCCTTATTCCCACAGGATCCAGCACCACTGGGGCATATGTGGTATAAATGGGTCTATCAGGCTGGTGAATAACAAGTCATCAGCTATCTGCCAGCTGCTCACCAGGTCATGGCTACTCTCCTTCAAGAGGCAGCAATGCTCTTGCTCTCCATGCCTCCCAGAGCGACTGCTGATGACATTTATTCAGGTCATGGCTTTCTCAGTGGTCCTAGGAGACCCGGAAGGCAAAGCTCTCAAACAAAAGCCTTGGTGGCCTTTTGAAAAACTCATCTCTCTGCTCCCCTGCTCAAAGTAGAAGAGGGAAAATAAATATCCCTTTACTGAAGTTGTTATGCAATGAGTCATTTGCGGCGCAGAGGAGAAGGGCCAGCTTCCCTCTCTGCGCCGCAGTGATTTGACTAATTACTTCTATCTGCTCCAGCAGAAGAGCAGCCTCCTCCAGCCTTTCCGCTGGGTGAGCCCTGTCAGTCAGCAGCAGAGAAGTGGGAAGTGATGGGAAACAGCATCCTGCTCTGAGCACTGGCGTTTTGTCTGTTCCTTATTCCTGCTGGGTGGCAGGTCCCAAAATCGAGCTCAGTGAAACACCAGAGCCTCGAAAGTCGAGAGTGGGTAGACTGGTTATTCTGGGGCCATCACACAGGTGTTCACATCCTCCCAGCAGTCACAGGGGCCCATCTCGCACGAGCCCATGTCTCCATATGCCCCTGGGCTCTGTGGCTGCTGGGGGACAGGACAAGGAGGATGCACAGCACATCCCTCTGTGGTGCTCCCAGCCATCAGAGCCTCCCCGGGATTTAGGCATGGAGCAGCCATCAGGCTTCAAGAGAAACAGTATGGAGTTTTAAGGCATTATTTTCTTTCAGTTTGCATCTGATGAGTTCTCCTGCAGGATTTGGGGGCTGAAGGGTCACAGGTTGCACTCCAAAACATCATCCAAAACATCTGGACAGAGAGCAAGGACGGGGATACACTTGGAAGAAGTGGGGCTTCTTCCAGCGCTTCCAAAATGCTACAGTCTCCTCTGAGCTGCTAAACAGGGCCCAGGGCTTCCACAGCTGCTAATTGGACGTGAATGTTATTAAAGTATATTAGAAGAAAAAGGCAGCTGCTATACAAACTGATTATATTTTTACATTTGTTTAAAATCACAACTCTGATTTTTAATTATAATGGATCAAAAAAAAGAACCACATTAATCCAATGTAATCACGTGCAAGTTGAGTTGATAACAACATTGTATTTAATTGGCAGTAAGCTCAGGCAATGTTAAATACAAATGAAAAGCACTGACACATTCTGAAGACTAATTAATATGACAGACTGGTAGCAAATGCATTGTTTATTACTACAAATTTCCAGTGGCTGGTTCAACACCATTTTGTTGCCACAATCCCCAGTGCTGTGTCCATCAATGCATGATATTTAAAAGGAAAATTAAATGTGATTTATTTTAAGAAGAAACAAAGAAGTTCAAAGATAATTAAATTACGCATTTCAAATACCAAGTTGCAGATAAAGAGCTTTAAAATACAGGATTTTTCTCTTTCCAACTGTAAGTCCCCTTGATATGTGCATATAATTCACATTAATGTGCTACATCGGTGACAGAAGACACTTCTTTCTCTGCACATTTTAATGCAGTTAACAAATTGAGATTTTTTTCAGGGCTGACACAACTCTCACTGAAGTAAACAGAAAGATTACCCTCAGGACTCTGCCAAAGCCCAGCAACTCATTGGAAGAATTTCCCTTGACTCCTGTGGATTCTCAGTCATATTCCAAGCTTTTCAGATCAGGACCTGTTATCTTTTTTTTCATCCTTAGAAAGTACCCAGCAGAAATGAAGACCATTTATTCAGGTAACATATTTTAAATACAGTGTCCTGAAAGTTTGCTAAGGCTTTCCAGAGAGTTGTGTGCATTAAAATTCTCCTACCTGACTGCACCACCTTCCACAGCTGGTTATGGACTGTAATGGCACATATTTGTCACACCTTGTTACAGCCTTGGTCAATAGAATAATGGAATAATCAATCATCTATATTTTAGTGTGAGACAAAATAAATACAGTGCATAATAGTCAATCAGGTCTTCACCAAGAAAAAGTTGAACAATTACAGTGGTTGTCAGTAGTAAACTGCCTATGATAAGTATGCAAACATTGACCCCAAGTGTTACACTGAGAACATGGAAATTAAAACCATCTATCTTGCTTGATTCAAAGTCTCCCAGATAACAAGGGTGGTATTTAAGGAAAACCTCAGCTGGACTCAGATTGCTTCTTTCTGTTAGATTAGAATTAAATTAAGTCAAAATTTAGAAAATACTGGTTTAATTAAAGATACTTCACTAGCTCATAAATTATACATTCTCTGTCCCATTGCAAAGTGTAAGTTTGATATTAGGTGTCAGAACTGCAAAGGATTCCTAAAGGTTAGTTCACAGTTATGTGCTGTATAAGCAGACTTTTGGGAATGAAGGACTAATTATTGAAGTTCCAAAATTGCTACCCCAGTCTGCTCAGCAAGTGCAATCTCCCAGATTTCAGCAAAAGCAGTGCTTTCTTCAGAAGCTTAGTACCAATATGCAAAATAAGATGGTCAAAAGAGACCTTGGCCAAAAGCAGACATTGGCATGGAATCAAGCATGAAATATTAATAGATAATCATCTAGAAACTAATTATGAGATGTAAAAAGTCCAGCTATCTTGCACAGACCACTGCAAGGAAGAGTGTTTCAGTTTCATTAGCACAGCAGCAGAAGGAGAATCCTTGCACAGTAGTTTTCTGAGCTTCCTACTGCTCATACCAATGTACATTTATGCTCGATAAAGCAACATTCATTTAAATTAGCAGGGTAAAAAAAATAACCTAACAATGAAGGTAATAACTCACTTAAACATACTTCTCCTGGTTTCAGCTGGTATAGAGTCCATTTTCTTCTCAGTAGCTGGTACAGGGCTGTGTTTTGGATTTAGGAGGAGAACAATGTCGGTAACACACTGATGTTTAACTGTTGCTAAGCAGTGCTCACTCTGAATCAAGGACTTTTCATGTCCCATGCTCTGGCAGTCAGCAGGTGCATGAGGAGCTGGGAGGGAGCACGGCTGGGACAGCTGTCCTGACCTGGCCAAAGGGATATTCCATATGGTCAGTGTATTAACTGGGGGGAGCTGCTGATTGCTGCTTGGGGACAGGCTGAGCATCCATTTGTGGGTGGTGAGAAATGGTACTGTGAATCACTTGGAATAACATCATCCTGGTTTTTATTCCACTCCCTATTTTTTTTTCATAACAACAACAACAACAACAACAACAACAACAACAACAACAACAACAACAACAACAACAACAACATGTTGTTACTATTATTGTTAATATCACTATTGTACTTTATTTCCATTATTAAACTGTTGTGTTGAACTCATGTTCAACACGTGAGTTTTACCTTTTTTTCCAGTTCTCCCCATCACACTTGGCAGGGCAGGGAGAGAACAAGTTGTTTTGTGGTTCTTAGTTGCCAGCTGGGATTAAACTATGCCAATACTGTAGATACAAATAAGAAAACAAAACAATACAAAACAATGAAATATTGAGAGCCATGCCTTCCTAGAAATGCTGGATTCCAGTGCACACTATCAGGTCATCTCTAGGAACACAGACCAAAACGAAATGGCTGCTCATATAAAGATGGGAGACTTTGTGACTGGTTTTGAACTCTACATTTCATGTTAAAATGCACTTGGTCCAAACAAATTAAAATTAAATTTAGTGGGAATTAGCCAGGCTCAGATTTAAGCATGAGTCAAAAAGCCATCTCTGAACTCTCCATCCTTGCATTGCTCTGTCAGCAGTAGTGCCAAACTCTCCTGCCAACATCTCCACGCAAGGAATTGGTTTGTGTCAGCACACATGGCTGTGGCGGTCCTTCCCCTTCCTAATTGCAAGGCCAGGTTACAAAAGGCAGCCTTACCCTGCGTGGAATGTACTTGTGCATTTCAGGTAAAGCTTATGCCCCACCTGTGCCCTTCCCAAATCCACTGTGGTGAGAAAAGGGGCACAGCCATATGTATCATCAGTGGTCTCTGATGAATCCACTGCCATGCTGCAAAAGCTGCCATTGCAGCCCAAAAGTAGCCTGACAAGCACTCCCTTTGAGAGTGGGGCTGCCCTGGGTAACACGGATCCTCAGTAGCTTGTGACCAGGAACAGCAGTGTTTTCAACCAAGATGCCTCCAACATGCACTGGCAAAAGCTTGGCACTGAGACAGTGGGTAACAGATGCCCATCAGTGCTGAGGAACACTGCTGGAGATGAAGATGGGAGAGGTAAACTCCCAGGCTCCAGGGAATTTGGAGGAAAACTAGAGACATTATTGATCTGCAGCATTGCTGAGAGGCTCCCTTGCTGCTAGGCAGCGCTGGCACTCAGTAAGATGAGATCCTCCATCCAGAGAGTGTCTGTGATTGCCTGAACCACTGTTGAAGACGCACATCAGTGCATCCTGAAATGGTTAGAAAAGCTCCTTGTATATTGACCCAGCAATTAGCAGGGTGCTGGTGTCAGAACAGGGAGCAAAGCCCTCTGTACAGCTCTCAGCTGCATCTACCACATTGCGGAGCTTTGCAGAGCCACCAAAAATCCCTCTGAGATGGTTTCAAAAACCCAGAGCTGATTATTCAGATAAGCCACGACGAGATAAGCTCTGATATCATCAGAAAGGGTGCAAGGCACTGTGACACGAGGGAGAGAGATGGGAAGGATGTGAACTCTATTTAAGTAGTCCCACAGTGAAAGAGTTTGCAGCCAGTGCACAACTTACTGTCAGCTCTCTGTGAGCGGCTCCTTTGATTGTGCTGCTCTGTGAAGGAGCACTTGTCACTTTTTATTGAAGGAGAGGGGAAGAAAGCAAAGCAGGCTGTTACCAGGAGAAAAGATGCCACTCACTTTAAGTTAAAATACAGACAGTTGCAATGCCCTGGCTGCTGGTGATCGAGGACCAGCAGAAGTGTGAAGGAAGTATCAATGCAGGGCAAGAAAAAGAAAACAGCAAGAGACTCAAGCAAGCACAGAGCAGGGAGGGATGAGGCTCAGACTCCCTGTTTGTAGCTGGGAATGCCTGACCATGCATGGAGGTAAAACAGCAGCCATGTGCCCTTCAAAACCAGCAGCTCCCATCAGGCCGAGTCGGGATGCTGTTGCCGTGACTCTTGTACCCAAACCCCTGTGAAACACCTGGACTGGGATAAAACCCAGACTCAGAATGACCCACTGCAGAGGAGCTTTTTAAATCCTCTCTAATAAAAGTGCAATTGGTTGTTTGGCATTGCCATGCTGTGGCTAGTCACTCCTTACAGCCTTATCCTCACTCAGCACATGATGAGCTCTAATCGAAATGGGGAAGAGATGTAGCACTGCACAGCCTGTCCTGCAGCCTCTGCCTTCCCACATCATCAAGCTCAGTGAAATCCACCTCACAGAGCTAGAAATCCCTCACCCCAAAGCAAGAGTATTAAAGCTTTGTGATTGTATCTCTGTAACCCAGCAAGCAGAGGAAAACAACCTGGGAAAGGTACAAAAGCTCAAAGGGAGCAGCCCCTTCCCCCGCTTCGTTTGTCAGGATTCTGCTTGTTCAAGATAATAATCAGCAAACAGAAAACCCTGCACAAAGAGGCTCTGGTGGAGAAAGCCCAATTTTCTCTCAGCCTCTGGTGCTTCTGCTAAGAGTTACTGTGGAATATTAAAAGGCTCCAGAGTTGACAGAAGTAACTGCAAAGATGGAGGAAATGACTCTGCAGACATAGAAGAGAACAAAAATGCAAGGCAATATTACAGTATCCTGAGTACCACAAGGCAAACATTTCCTACTGGATCTGGGAAAGCTGATATTTAACAGCTGGATCCTGCAGACTAACCAATTTACTTCCACAGTTTTGTTACTTATAGCAAAGCAGAAAATATTTATAGCTACAGTTTTCCTAAATTCAGCTTCATCCTTGCCCTATTTGTCAACACAACTGGTGCAATTTCTGGCAAGACTCTTGGATTGTACTTCCTCACCCACACTTGGTGAGGTGTTCTGCAATTCCTAGTCCTAGTTCAATGGCAGAGAGGCTCCAACACCTTGTCCCAGCTACCAGGTTTTAAGGATCATATTCCTGTGCAATATAAGATGTGAAGGGTCTGGAGCACAAGTCTGATGAGCAGCAACTGAGGGAACTGGGGATTTTTAGCCCGGAGAAGAGGCTTAGGGGAGACTTTATCCCTCTCTGAAAGGAGGTTGTAACCAGGTCGGGGTTCATCTCTTCTCCCAAGTGAAAAGCAACAAGACAAGATGAAATTTCCTCAAGTTGTGCTGGGTGGGGGTTAGGCTGGATATCTGGAGTTTGGGAATCTCTGCTCTGGTGCCTGGAGCACCTCCTCCCCCTCCTTCTTCCCCGACCTTGCTGTCTGCAGAGCTGTTTCTCTCACAGACGCTCACTCCTCACTCCAGCTGCAATCATGCAGGGGTTTGGTTTTTTCTGGCCTTACTAAACTTGTTATCCTAGAGGCACTGCCACCATCCACCACCACTGATGGGCTCAGCCTTGGCCAGTGGCAGGTCTGTCTTGGCTCTATCGGACAATGGGGAAGCTTCTGGCCACTTCTCACAGAAGCCACCCTTGTAGCCCCGCTGCTACCAAAACTGTGACACGCAAACCTGATACAGTGATTGCATGATTGTAAGATTCTAAGTGTAGAAACCACAAATGGTGTATCTGTCCTGAACTGATGATGGATAAAGTCACTAAAATCCCTTATCCAGTCGCTTTAGAGGCATTAAAACATGATTAACTTTGCGTGCTGCAATGGAGGGAAAAGTGGGCTGATTTTTCATTGGTTCTAGTCATGATGTATTTTTCTTTTCCTATGAGCACAGGGGCTAACTCACAGATTCCACAGTGCTGCTGCTAATGCCCGTGTGTGTCTCATGGCAGCACACAGCCATCCATCCCAGCAGTGGAGAGCAATTGCTAAGGAATTACACACACACTCAGGAACAGGCGATACCAATGTCACCTTCTGAACAGGCAACCAAGGGGTGCACGAGTAAACAGAAGAGCAGCCTTTTCCCTGCAAGCAGAGGAAGGCAGTGGCTCCAAGTCCTACAGCACTGGGTTATCATCTGGGCCTGGCTGCATTTCCCTGAGACTCACCTTTCTTCATCTCAGCCTCTAGCTGGGACAGGTGGCACATGGACGGCGTCACGCTCCTGGCCGTCTTGCCAGAGGTCACAGCTCTCTATTCCCCCGGCAAGCTGGGGGTGGTTCCTGGAAGCACTGTGGACTCTTCCCATCCTATCTGCCTTTTGAGCTCATTAGCTCTCTGCTGTGCACTGACTTTGTGTGGAAGGACTTCAGGAGCAACCCTGCCAGCTTCAAAACCGTGGGATATTCTCCTTCAGTAAATCCCCAATTTCTGTACAGAGCTACAACACGCCACAGGCACTAAGCCCCGGGAACATCCCGCCAGCCAGCCGTGAATATGGGATAAGGCAACCTCAGAAGTGTCAAACACAGCATGGCAGCAGTGCCACAGTCTGTGGGGACAGGCCAGCACGTGGGGACAGGCCACACAGGGGACACAGCCAGAGCCAGCACTGTCCCACGGCACTTGGGGAGCGCAGAGGGTGGGCCTGAGCTGAGACAGCATCTCTGCTGTGTAAGGAAATGAAAAGGCTTTTTTGCTGTCTTTCGAGGTTGGTTTTTTTCTTTTGTTTTTAAGAGAGAAGACTGCAGATATTGTCTGTCCCGGGAAATACGTTATAAAACTGCAATTTGCCTGTCTTGGCTCTTTCACCCTAGCATTGACCCTAAAGATGAACTCCCACGAACAAGTCTAATCCTGTTTTTCATGTTTCCCCAGGCTAATGAATATTTATGAATTGTTTCTCCAGAGCCAAAGCATGGCCCTTACAACCGGCCATGATAGTTCAATTTGTTTGCTTGCCAATTCTTTGAATTGTTTTTTTGTTGTTGTTCTTTTTGAAACTTAGAGGGAAAAAAGAATCTCATTCCCAGTTGGCTCTTATCAAAGTGTGTGGGGTTTTTGTTTAGTTGTTGGGGTTTTTTTTAACTCAGCTGGTGCTTGGAGACTTTCCAATCGGCTTGAATGATTAATGTGGTGCCACTGACTTGTTTTGTGTTTGTATTAACAAACAAAAAAAAAAGGACAATTCATGTTTTCCAAAGAGCCAGTTATGTATCTCTGATTGACCATGCCATGTAAGTTTTAAATTGTTCTTTGTATGCACAAAATGTAGAGTAAAAAGGAAGCATTTCCACAGAGATTAATGGAAAATTCAAGGTTAGAGACACAAGCAAAATACCGCCTCTCAGCAAGCTGTGTATTAGACTATAATCATTGCAAAGCCAGGTCTTAATATCTTACATTTATTTAAGGGAAAAGATTTGTTCTTTTGCCTGCTATTTATTTAGCTAGTCTAAATTCAGTTTGAATAGCAAAACAGCTTTCCCAGTTTAGCTGCATTATCAAGTCAAGGTCATTTCCCTCAGAGAAAGATCAAGATCCTCTACAAGGAAGAAAAAAAATAAATTACTCTCTCTCCCTGATTGATCTACTGAACATCATTAGCGAAGGGTAAGAGATATCTAAACATGCTCTGCAGTCCATTGATGTGCATGGTGCTTTTTTAGTGTGGAACAGAAGGAAGTTATGCAATTACCTTGAGGGAAAAAACTGTTCCTTTGGTGGTGTTTGGAAATAAAACAGAGTTGTGAACAGAGGGGTATCCTGAAGGACTCCTACAAGCTGCATGTTTGTGAGTCAATGAAGTGGTAAAGAAATGCAGCTCTGTTGATTTGCATTATGTGCCTCTTCGCAGGTGAGAGTTCAGCCCTTTCTAATGCTTTTCATCCAATGTTATAATAATATCTGTAGAAGCTTGATAGCACTTAATAGCATGTATTTCTTTAGAAATAATAACTGTTTGTGCTTAAACTCATTAGATTAAGATGTGCCATTGTAACGCTATGGCTCAGAGACTGCTTGGCAAAGCACACGGGCTACACCCAGCAAGGGGAACTTTCACACCAGCCAATATATATTGCATCATAAACCCCCAAACAACAAAAGCTATCACACTAATTTTTGTGATTTTATCCTTCTGTCAGAGGAAAAAAAAGGTCATTTGAAAGCCTGAGAGTGAAGGGCAGCCTTTCCCAAATTGTTTTGCTGCAAGGAGACAGACCATTACCAGGGATCCAGAAATTGTTCCAAGGGTTGAAATTACTCACAACATATTAAGGGGGGGTTGTCCACATGCTCAGCACTCCCCAGGGTGTGGAGGTGGGTGAGTGGGCTCTGCTGCAGCAGCCTGGCCAGGGGACAATGCTGCTCATCCAGGGGCACTGGGGGATCTCCAGGGCAGGAGCTGCTTCCTCTGATTTATTTGAGCAAGAGCAAATACAACTGAACCCCACAGAGGCAAGTGACCATGAACTGTGGTTAGGGCAGCACTCCAAATTCAGCACTGGGTAAAAATGCAGAGGAGGCTTTAGCTGGGGTGCCCTGAGGAGGTGACACTGCTGGAGAGATTTACTTGCTGGACCCCCAGCCCAGTCTGTGCAGGAGCCCTGGGCTGCCTTCCCTGGAGCACCCAGACACAGCTCAGGGCCCCAGGCACCTCCCTGCCCGTGCAAGCACACGTGTGTACAGACATAAAAGAGATGTACACACACACCTCAGTCCCTGACAGCTTCATCAGCCAGACCTCAAAACTCTCTGTTGGGAGGATACCTTGGAAAGATCTGGGAGGGCTCAGTTACTTTTGAATTATAGCTCCTTTTTAACAATTGAAAGTGTAAATAGCAATTACTGTGAAAAGAGCCTTTTTATCCACAGAAGGCTCTAAGATCCAGGTGGCTCAGCACCTCTGGAGGAGTGGAAGTGCTTTTGGTGTCTCCACCACCCTCCCAGGTGTGTTGGTGGGTCAGGGGACTGGTCTCAGAGTGGCTCGAGCCTTTGAGGAAGAGCCAGCACAACTTAAACTTGTCTGCTGGCAGTGTCCCTGCAGAGACCACACCAAAGAGGCAAAAAGGGCTAAAACAGTCTCCTCTGCCTCCCTGCCTGGCCACTGCCCAAGCTAAGGTGAGGACAGCCCTACTATGGCCTGTAATTAAAGAAAATTACAATTTTTTACTAGCTCACCTGGATCATGATACCCCATTTCATAGGGTGCAGCTCTCCACACCCACATTCTCCCCTCTAGTAATGATGAGTCAGTGGGCTCACGGTACCCACAGCTGGAGGAGATACCCAAAGTGGGAGTTATGCTAACCAGAACCCAAATCTTAATGAACCATTAAGGAAAAGCATTGCAGGAAGCCCCATGAGATCCACACAGGTTCCTTGGGCACACGCATCAGGCAGCTCTGGCAGTGCATTGCTGGTTATCATTGCTGTAAATCAAAGCAGAATTAGCATAACTGTTCAGGTCTGGGGTTTGTTTTTACTGAGGTCATAAACAAGCTGATAAGACTGGGGGTTTTTTACACCACATTGTAATTGTGTTGGCAGCCTAATTTTCAACACTGTGCTCACCTATGCTCAGTTGCAACCATGTTAATGCCAACTTTATTCGAAAGAAAACCAAATTGTTCCAGGAGCAAATCTGAATTCAGTGATATTTCTGTCAATCCAGTGGGCTGCCTTTCCTTCTGCCTTCCTTAGGAGACAATCATTGCCTGCTGGGACTTTATGCATAGATTGCTAACTTGCTGTGCATATGCTGATGCAAAGAATGAGCTTTGTAATTTAAATAACAGACTGTGGAATTGATGACAGACACACACGGTCATTCACCCAGCTGCAGAAAACTGACAGTGAAGCCTCCAGCAGGAAGGTGGAGAAATGTATTGCTTTTTCAGGGAACAGACACACAGCCTGCAGCCATGGACATCTCTTGGAGGACACTATATGCAAAATAAACAGGTCCCCCCAAAACAGGAGGGTTTACACAATATCCTGCTCAGAGCAGAGAGGCCTCCTGTCCTTTGCTGCTTACTCCCATTCCACCTGGGAATCTTCCGTCTAATTCTGATGCAAAGTGATGCTCCTTCTCACTAGGAGATTGGAGAAATACAGTGGGCTTTGGTAAAATCCTGGTGGAGGCTCCATAGTCCCTGAGAAGGGCAGCTGGGGAAGACCCATCAGCTCAGGCATGACAGCACCTCTCTGCCAGGCAGTGTCACACCCACCAACCATTCCTGCATCATCAAGGGGCCCCCTCAGCCTCCAAACTGGGCCTTTTGCCCCTGGACACACTGATTTACCTCCAGGCACAGGCTGACCCACTGGAGATGTGTCCCACAGTCCCTCTGTGCCCGCACTGACCATCCTGGGAACCCGCAGCTGGACCAGTGCATTGGGAGCACCCCTGAGAAACAGCCCTGTGCAAAAGAGGCTGATGCTGCAGAAGCTCTGAGAGACCCATTAGCAGGCACAGAGCCAGGGACAGTCCTCCTGGGGATGGATGGGGCTCCCAGGTAAAGCAGAAGAGGGTGTGGATGGACATGAGCATGGGCCAATGCTGGTCAGAGCCACAGACTGCATGACAAAGCTGGGCCTGGCAAGAATTTGTCTTGCAGAGCAAGTCAAGACAATAAAAATGACAGCAATAATACAGAAAATAACCATAAATACCTGTTCAGGTAAAATAAACCTCTCTAATCTGGTACGTCTCATTTGCATAACAACAAAGCCTTTGTTTTGGTTTTTTTTTAAGGTTGATAAATACCTTTTCTTTTTGAAAAGAAACAAAGTCTCTGACAAGGCCTTTAATCACCAAATCAGTATAAACAACATTATAATACATTAGACTTGGAAATTATAACCTGTGATTATGCATCAACTAATTAAATTAGTACTGACAGTTTTCAAAGTGTGGGAGAAAAAGGCAAAACACATCCTTTGCTTTCAGGGATGATTTTTCCTGTAAGTGCTTTCTATCTGGTAATGAGGATCCATGCAGGAAACTCCCACCTGAGACACAACCCCTCCTAATGCTTGCCAGGAAACCCATTTCACATGTGGGAGCTACGCCCGGTCAGCAATGAGGAATAAGCAACAAGTTAAAGTCCTGCTTATAATGAAACCCGAGGAGTTTGCCCTAGAACAGAGCAGGTACAGCTGCTGTGCCACTGAGCGAGAGCCACCAGCCTTCTGGAAACAAACGGAGTTTCATCGTTCGGGAAGATGAAAGCCTTCACTTGGCTGAGAAACAGCATAAAACCAATTCATAAATGGGAGCAAAACAAACTGTATTTATGCATAAGTAGCATTAATAGGCTTTTGTGGGCTCTTCTAATAATTTAGGGTTGCTATGCAACACACAGGTCCAGACACGATCCCAGCAGCAGCGACTGAGCAGATCCTCTGGCGGCTTTTCCAGCACCTGAGCACACGCTGCACAGACACTGCAGGCTGCACCCACTGCACCCAGCACGGTGCCCCAGCTGCACAGTGCCAGGGGAACTGGGGCTCAAAGGCAGCATGAGCATCCCAACCACTGCTGCACGTTTTCCATCCCAGCGAATAACAGCGATTGTGGAAACAGAAACGCCTCTCAGTCCAAACTCATGCCACGTGCCACACTTGTCAACTTGTCAAGATGTTACTTTATATAAATGAGCTTAATTTACATGTTAATAACACTGAAAACCATGGTGTGAGAGGGAGAGAGGAGACTGAGGAGAAAGTGGGGAGGTGACTTCCATTTGAAACCTTGTCAGAAATAGGAATTTTGAAATATTTCATTAAGCTCAAAATAAAATCGATCCATTAAGCCTACTTGCATTTCATGTCTGGACTCTCTAGTTGCACACCAGCTTTTCATCTTGTGGAAACGCTTGCAAGTGGCAAGATTTTGAAAGCTTCAGGTGAATGGTTGTATGCAGGCACATTCCCATGATAGCTGGGCTTGGGGTGAATATATGGAGAAGATTGGGAGGAGCAAAATCAGTCAGCTCTGTGTGTTTATATGAGAGGAGAGCTGGGGGAGGAGGGGACTCAAACTGCTAATATCCATTCAAAAACTAAAAAAATGAAAAATCAGTTTGCAGTGCAAATGTCAGCAGCCAACAGTCTCAGCCATCCCACACTGTCACAGGTCATTTTGCTTTAGCTGCCCACCCATGGCACAGCAAAACCAGCAAAGCTTGCAGGATCAGTCCAATAAGTCATCTTAGGAGACAGCATAAAACAATGCTTTCTGTATTTAACTAATTTGTAATAATGGCCTGTGTCATCAATTCAGCATTTGTGTTTGCCCGAGTTTTTCGGGGCTGAAGTAAACTTAAGGTTTTCTTCTGATCCTTTGTACTTGGCCATATCACATCCTTGCAAAGATGTCTTATCAGTTCATTTGTGCATGAAAGGACAGATAGAGCATCCTTCCCAAAGGGCCCCTCCTAGCAGAGAGGTGACCTGGAAAGTGACAATTAAAAGAGAACTGACCCAAGACTTGTAGCCCCTGTACAGCTGCACACATTTAGAAAAGTGTGGGCAGAGGCCCCTTTTCTTCCCTCTCCCCTTTCCCAGGCCTCATGGCTGGGCATTTTCAGAAGTGATGCAGCCCCAGAATGGATTTCCAGAGCTGCTGCTGAGCACAGCCAGGGATGAGGTCCAGAGACCCCTTTCCTCTCCCCAGAGCTCTCACATGGCCTAGGAGGGGATGTAGATCCATCAGGTGTAAAACACTCAACTTTTAGAGCCACTGAAGCCAGCTTTCTGCCCTCTAATACACATCAGATAAACAAACCCACTGCAGAATAAGTACGACCAGTACCAGAAAAAGTCCTGCAGCCAGCAAGTTATCTCCTGCATATTTTATCCTATAATCCACTGCACTAATACTTAACCACCACACCAAGCAGGTGGAAGTTTGAGGGCCATTGAGCACTGTGAATTTTCCCAATGCATCACAATTACCAAAACACCTGTGCTAAATAACTTTGCGCTGAGCCACTGTGAAAATTCACAGAGTGCTCAATAGCCCTTGAAATTTCTCATTTCTAACTGGCAGCAGAGTGGCTGAGTGCTCACACATCACACGGCAGCACAGCACGCACGGACACTGGATCAGGACCTCGGAAAGGCCCTTTTCTCCTCGCAGGATGTTTTGCCATCCCTGTGATTTTCAGGCTGCTCCTACTTTGTCTCCGCAATTACACTCACTTGGAGCTGGTGAACTTCTGTGTGAGCAGACTCCAAACACAGCCAAGCTCCCCAGCTCCCCTGTCCCTCCTCTCCAGCCTGGCACAGCTGCCTGTCTCAGGACATCCCTTTTCTTCTTGCAGAGCCAGGGCAGATGCTAAGTTAGAGGCAGAAAAACCCCATGGCCATGACAGGCTCAAGCTCAGCTCAGGACTGGCCTCTCTGGGCTGCCCATCCCCTTTTCTTGAGGACACCAGAGAGGGATTAAGGGCTCAGCTTCACTCTGGACACAGAAGCAGCTGAGGACAAGCTCAGCCCTGGCATGCACAGGGCAAGGCTCAGTGGATGGCCAGAAGCTCTCTAGCTGTGGGAGAGGACATGAAAAACTGCACAAGCCCCTGCTGCATCCAGCTGGAAAAAAAGGACAAAAACAAATTGGAGGGGTTTCTGCAGGCAAAAGCAAGAAGGATGGGAGGCTGATAAACCTCCCTTAGGGTGGGGAACAATCCATTTAGTCTGTCCCTGGGAAGGTTAAGAGGTGACTCGAGAGTGGTCAGCAAATGCCTTCACAGACAGAGCAGTAATAAGAAGAGGCTCTCTAATCTGGCAGGAGAAGGCATCTTAAGATCCAGTGGCTGCAAACTAAAGGCATTTCTACAGAGAAATAAAATTGTTCTTGGTGCAGAACAATTAAGGTAATTAATTAATCAGTGGAACAATTTACCTGAGGATGAGACAGATTCTCTGTCACTTCAGCTCTTTAGATTGGATCTCTGTGGGACATCTGAACTCCACCAGAGCATCTGGGTTTTGAAGACTGGAGAGGGAACAGGAAGTCTTGCAGGAAAAATTGTTGGTGTGGGCTCTTGGGGGCTCCTTCTGCATAGCTAGTCCAGAGCTGGAGATCTTCGAAGACAGACAGTAGCAGCCAGATGCTGCTGTATTAGACACAAATACAGAAGTAATAGCACAGAGAAGTGAGAATCATCTGGAGAATATAATGCATCTCATCAGATGTCTCCAAGCCCTACAGTGCAGGGCTGTGTCCTGCTCTCTGCCCCTCTGCTGCTCGGAAAGAGCAGGGCAGCACAAGAGCAGCTGCTCACGGATGGAGGCTGAGCACGGCCACTCTGTGTCCCAGCGCTGCCATTCCCACCGAGGGCTGTGAGCTACCCAAACCACAGCCTGTCCTGCTGGGCTGGGGTTTCCACACCCTGGGTGCTCACCAGCCACTTCCAGCTCATCTGTGGGACTGCACAACCTCAGCTTCTCTGTACAGCTCCACCACTTATTTGTAAAATGTTACCATGATAATGAAGTTGAGCTTCTACAGCAAATCTGTTGATAAAAGTACTATAAACCTAATTTTCAGGGTCACTTAGCTCATTTGCTAAAATTTCACTGCAGCTCTACCAACCTCTAGTTGAAATCCAGATTATTTTTCAAGAGATGACTTTTTAGAAGCCTTAGGCTTTTATGTTACTTCTTGTATTTTAGAAAAGACATGTTTTGGAGCCCTTGACACAAATAGGAGGTGAATTTCAATGGTCCCAATTTAAATGTGTTTTAGAGTTAGTGATGTTCAAATACGATTATTTTTGCTACATTAGCATAAGAATGTTGGGACAAAAGCCCAATTTTCTCATGTGGTTTTCTAGTAATTAATACTCTAGACACTTCTGATTATAAAATTGTATAAATACATCAATTCACTAATACTAAGTAAAATAATAAAAAGTACCAAACAAACAAAAGAGAAAGGAGCATATCACACACACACAAACAGACAGGGAGGATTAAAACCTGTCTGGACAAGCACAACATCCCCCTTTCCCTAAGAGATCTATGGCACACAGACTCATCCAAACATGGGGCAAAAGAACCACGAACACCAAGCTCTGGAAAAGTAACCTTCTGCTTAATGCACAATTAATGAGGCTTCCTGGTAGCCTCCCATCTCCACAAAAGCAACTGGGAAATCCCAAGGCCTCCTGACAGTCCACTCACAGCCTGCACCAAGGCCAATGAACCCCAGCTGAACCCCAGATCCCACTGATGATCCCAAACTCTGTGCAGGGCAGCACAGGCACCTCCTCAGGGCACACACAGCCTGTGTGGGCTCCAGAAGCCTCTCCACGAGCTGGGCTTTTCCCTGCCTCACTCCCCTGTGGCCACAGGCTCTTGCTCTCTGCCACTGCCCATCCGCACACCACAGGACTGTGTGACCTCAGCGCTGCTTCACGAGTTGTCAAACAACTGCCTGGGCAATGAAACAATTTACATTTTCCATGTATTTTGGTATATTTGCTGTTAGGTAATAACAAAAAACTTACATTATGTTGCTCTGAGTACATAAAAGGCTTGTTTCACTGATTGCCCAGGCTTTAATTTTCTTTAAGCAACTCTAAATGGGTGTTACTGCAATTAGCCATCCCATAATCACAGTATTGCAGCCAAGGACCATTGTAGGCTGTCCAGAAGACTCATGACTTCACTATGATGCACTGAGAAGGACTAATCAAAGTCCCATTATAATTATAACAAATCAAATGACCTGCATCATTAGGTCAATGTCAACAAAAGTGACTCTCAGATGTCTGTGCTGGAAGGTTTACACAGATGCTGTTCCCTCTGCAGCAGCAAGAGACCACTTCGAATGTCACTGGAAGGTTGTTTGCTTTTTAATAGGCACCTGAGTTTTATTTGGCTGATTTCTAAATTATTCCCCACTCCTTTCTGATTAGGAGAGCTTTCAGATCTTACACAGAGGGCTCTCAGGCTCTTTGTTCTTCAGGAATTCTTTTCTAATTAAAAAAAAAAATAAAACCACAAAAAAAACCCCTTCACATCTGCAAACAGAAATGCAGGAAGACAGCCAAAAATCAGATCCTGAGCATTAACATTTAACTATGGCTGTATTTCACTGTGGGCCTGTACACATCTTGTATAAAGGCAGACGCCCTTATGCTCCGTGTCCCCTGGAAGCAGGAAGTACACATGCTCCATTCATAATTAATGGCCCAGCTTTTCCAAAAGCACTAACAACTGCATCTGCTCCTGTCTGCTGAGGGTTTGACCCTCAAGGTTTAGCTTCACCAGACTAATGCTCTGCCTGCAAAGTAGCCACCTAGGGCACGCTAGAGCCAGGCTTTATCACCTGGATCCCAGATGGGTCCAAGCCAGCAGCAAACATAACCACACGTGTCCTCTGAAATCAATGCTGGCTTTGGCACCCATTTCGAGGGCAGTGAGTCTGGCCTCCAACACACAGGTTTCCAAGTGCTTGGGATTGGGACTAAGACCTCCTGAAGCCTCAAGCAAGGTGAGAGCCCTCAGCACCCTTGCCAAACTGAATTACTACATGATTGGAAGCCTTTGTACTGCCCAGAGGACAGATGCACCACAGCACTGCAGAGCTGTGCCTGCACCAGGCAGTCAGCACTTCAGCTCTCAGCAGGGCAGCAGGGATGCTCCTGGCAGGCAGGTTGCTGCTAAACGGCATCAAAAGCCACCTGGAAATGGGCTGATTGGTTTTATTGGCTTGTTACCTGGTCCATGGAGTGAGATATGCCCTGAGTATATTTGTTCTGCTGAGGTAACCAGAAAGAAAGCCTCACCAAAGCAGGCTCTCTACTGTGAGACGACTGATCCCATGAGTTTTTGATTTTTAAGAGAACAGAGATATGTTATCTAGTGCAGACGACCTGAAAACAACTCTCCATTCCTTTTTCTCGTGGCTTTTATTTGTGCTTCTCTCCACCCAGCAAAACAGTCCCCTCTTGTGCCCCCTTGGGAGGCTTCTCAACAAGAAAAGTAAAAGTTTGGGCCCACCAGAAGGCATCAGAGGCTCTAGATGTGCCCTAGGAGAGCCCCCCATGCCAGGGCCTTCCATAGCTGGTGGCCCAAGTGCTGCATGACAATATTCCTCAGTCAAAGCAAAGCATTCTGCAGAGGGGAAACCCCTGAAAAGAGCACCCACAACTGTAGAAATTAAACTTCTTTGTCAAGAAGACGCCAAATGGCTCCAAAAGACATTGGCTGGAAGAATACACCCTGATATACTTGGTCTGTTTTCACCTCAGTGTTGTCTGATTCTCCCTTGTTTTACGTGATTCTTCTGTACTTTGGAGTGATCTGTGTAAAACTAAAGGGATGACATGAAGGGAACAAAGCTGGATAAAAACCTTAGAGTACTTGCCAAACTGAAAAAAAAAAAAAAAGAAAGAAAGAAAAATGGAAAGAAAACATCAAGCCAAGCCAAGCCAATCCAAATATTCCTCTACTTTTTTGTGCTTTGTTACATTAAGTTTATTTCATGATTCATTTGTAACAAAGTAGGGTAGATAATGCAGAATTGCATCACAGACTTCTGTGTGTGTAAGAAATCCCTCATATTCCACAAAGAAGGATGGGGTAACAAAAACAGAGCCCTCTCATTTGCAGAAGTGGTTGGTGGTCTAAGCCTGAGTGGAGATCTCTCAAGTAGCGCTGAACTGGTGGCTCTAGCAATGAAGTGGTCACATCCTCACCAGAGCATTCCAGCCCAGTGGAGACAGCCCAGCCCACTGCATTCAAGCCTGCCAAGATGTCCTGAAAGCACATCTCGGAGCACTGGATGGTTTTGGGGCAGCTGCCTCCAGGTGGATGGCCCAGGAGACACTCACGTGTGGGTGGACCAAGAGGTCTCCCAGAAAATGCTGTCAACCCTGTCTTAAAAGGCACAGACAGCACGGCAAATGTCTGAGGCTGCTGAGGTCTAAGAGTCTGACTCATTAAGCTCAGGGATAATCCTTCAGTTCAGGGTAAGCTCTATCTCCACCAGATCACCCAGGCTCTTTTGGCTGTCAAAGCCCAAGATCTCCAGGCTTTGCAAACAAAAGGAAAAAATCCCCTGTCCAGGCTGCTCATATTTCTGACTGAATGTGTCGGGTGGACAAATGTAAAGGCAAAGCAAGCAGAAGGTGGTATCATTTTAAACAAAGCAGGCTTTGCAGATGACTTTATTGCCCTTCCAACACTAGCCCCTTACACTGAGAAATTCCAGCATCTTTCTGGTTTCCTTAACATTCCTAATATTTCACTCACAATTCTACGAGGAGTTGGGCCACTACAAAGATATTAGGCTCTCCTAAAATTCAAAATTTCTACATTCTAATCCCTGGCTGTGCCTGTCACTCATCTCTTTCAGCCAGGATCACGAAACGCCCCAGGGAAGCCGGGAGTAATCCCAGCTCCCCGCCTGCTGCCCACCCTGCTCCCAGGAGCTGCTCCAGGAGCGATAACCGCAGTGCTGGAGAGGGCATCTCCCAGGTGACAGGCAGCTAGAAATGAGCTGAGCAAGCAGGAAAAAAGCACCCAGGATTGGACTGCAGGAAAGCTGCAGGTGTTACGATAATTGTAAGAGTTTGGCAAACCAAGGGAACAGCGCACGTTTCTAAAACGACAGCACAGGCTTTTATACTTTCATTGCACATCTGTGCATCAGTGTCTCAGCCACTCTCCCAGGCATTTTCAAAGTACACCAGAGCCACACAAAACCTTGGAGTGAAGTTCCAAGCACTCAACAAAGTGATAAATGGGATCACAACCCGCTCTGCTCTCTCACACTGACCAGACCAGCTGCTGAGGATGGGAATGTGTGGCACAGTGAGAGGTGACTCAGGGGGATGCTTCATGGTGCTCTGGCCACTACAGAGATGTGAACCTGTCCCTGCTGGACACTTTCAGCCATTTGCCTTGGTGAATGCCTCCCAGCTATGCAGGAAATAAGAGCAGAGCATGCATTTCATGCCTTTTGCAAACTAGCCCTGAGGGAAGAAGTAGCCAACAGGAAAAGTTTCCACTTCTGCCAACTCCAACTCCTCATCATCCTTTTTTGTTTAGTTTCCCCTCATATTTTCAAACAATTGCCAATTTTCCCAAAACTTCTGTGTAAGAATATAGATTCTTTTCTGCTGTAAGACCCCAGCAATAAAGCAGCATTTATTAGAGCAAGTATTTCCCCATCTCTGCTGAAGCAAAATTTCCTGTGTGGAAGGGGAACCCAAGCAAGTTTACCAGCTTTTGCTTTTCTGTGCATCCTGTAAACACACATTACCATTTCCCGCTCATTAATCCTGCAAAGGAGCACTTACAGTGTATTTAAAATGGTTTTCCTCCCTTAGCAGCTCCCTGTGGTGCCATCCAGTTTCTGATCTGAGGGGCAATCAATAAATAAGCCCTGCCATCCATCGAGGTTCCTGGCTGCCCAAAGAGAGCAGAAAACCCCAAGGTGCTGGTTTATTCCCAGCAGCAGCAGCCGGCCTTGGCAGTGCCACTGCTGGGTTTAGATGTTTGTGTTTGAGTAACAAAGCAGTGTGGGCCTGGGAAGTCAGCAGGGCTGTTCTGTGCCAAACGACACCCAGATTCACTCACTGAGCACTGGAGCTTCCACCACAGAGCGCTTTTGCCAACTGGTTGCGTGGGGGTGGATGTCCATGTCATCATTTTAATTGCTCAAAACAGCAAATGGGCGGATTTCTGGCTTGTCAAGGACATTGTACAGAAAAGAGACGTTATTAATCTCTCCAAATCCTAGCTGGTGAGCGGGGCTTTAGAACAGCTGAACAGCAAGGCAAACACACTCGGCAAGTGGGCAGCTTGCCATGATGAGGGACAGCATGGACCAGGGCTCGAAGGGAAGGTGCTGCTGGCTGGTGAGCTCTTCTCCAGCTGCTAATAAATAATGCTAAAAAGCCTGGCAGGAGGCAGCATAAACAGAAGGTGCTGCTCCATCTCATATAGTTTTTGGAAAGAGGGATATATTTTCTTGAAGCACAACAAATGTGCTTTATGCACCCCCAAACAGGCAGTGCCAGCAACTGCTTGTGCCAAGGGGGTCTCGCCAGTGCCTGGCCTGCAGGAGGCAAAGGCATCCACTGATGCTACCCGTGAAAAGAGCTGCTTGGCTGGCCCAGAACTGGCCTGAGGAGACTGTGGAGAGAGCAAGGGCTCTGTAGACAGGCTCTGTCTGCCTCTCCCACAGCCACTGGGATTCGTGCTCTGCAGCATATCTGTGCTGACAAGCTGGCTATGGGAAAAGAGCAGGATGTGACAGGAAGAGCTGGTTTGCAGGTAGCTGAAAAGAGGAATCCCATCTCACCACACTGAGGTTTTTAAATGCATTTTAAATGAAAATCAAACTAATTCTCCAAAGGTTTTGACAGGAGGGGGCTGTATGTCCTTGCAGGGAAGCACCACCCACCCATTGAGGATTTATTCCTCTGTTACCTCTCACCTTGGGTCACCGAGCTGCAGTCACTGCAGAGAACACACCCTCACAGGGGAGCAGTTCAGTCCAGTGTTCCTCATCACACAAGGGAAGGTACCAGATTGGAAGAACCAGTTTAACCCACACACTCACTGTTGGAGGAAGGGGTGGAAGTCCCTGAGAGATAGTGTCCCCATTTTCTCCACCTGCCCTCATGTCAGCCTTTTCCCTGCCTGTAACTCACTCAGCTCAGCCAGTGAATCTGAGCCCAGGTCTGCCTTGCTGCACAACCACTGCTGGACCCCAGCTGCTCTCCTGTTCCCCTTGTCCATCACAAAACCACTCACTCAGTCACACCACTCCCCCAAACCAGGAACTTTTGAGCTTAAAATCAGATGCACAGCAAAAGCAGCAGCATGTTCAGGCTCCAGCCAGCACAGCCCAGCATGCTGGAGGTGACGAGCAGACTCCGCTCCAGCAGGCAGCTAAACCACACAGCTGCCAAATGCAGGGTCCTTGCCCACAGATGTTCTCAAACATGTGTTTAGGTATTTCAGGAGCACAGAGCTCAGACCAGCACCCAGAAGGATGTGCATCACAGGGCCAAACCTTCCCAGACAGCACACTGCCTTTTGCTAATGGTCTTAAATCCATCTTAACCACAGAAGTGCAAGAAGCAGATTTGGAAATAAAGGATGATCGTGGTCACGCGGCAGGGGACGGCATTATCCTAGGTGAACCTCCCCCAGGAGGGCAGCAGAGATCATTAGAGGAATTGCTTGTCCTTATTTAAGCCTCCCCAACTCTACCAGGAGCCCAGTTGACCCGCTGTTATCTGGTGGGTAAGCACAGATACAAGAGACTCATTACTCTAAGCTAAGGCATTGCAGGTCACTGTGCCTCCTAAGAAGTAAAATATATAAAAGATTCCCAGTTTTCCTTCTTCCTGAGAGCAGCAGCCATTTTGCACCTCCCTAAAGCAGGTCTCATCTGAGCAATTTGGCCTATACAGTAAGTAGCCAGCAGTAACTAGCTGCCAGCTTAACACCAGCAAAAATGTTATATTCCTTCTTCAGTCCTATTTTTAAGCACTGACATTAAAAGAAAAGACACAAGGGAATTAAATCTGTGGGAAGTCTTTAAGAGAGAACACATTTCTTCCACCTGCACTTTGCAGATAACACCCTACATTTCCAGCTTTTCTGATTTATTCCCGCTCATTTTTGTATTCTCCTACCCACCCAATGAGTGGGATATTAGCAGACTAGGCAGAGCTGCAGACACCTCTCCCAGGTAGATAGAGCATCCTCCAGATGAAGGTCTCTTTTCCACATGTGCCTTCCAGCTCACCTCCATAGTTTCACATCCCTCTCATAAGTAGTGAAGTTCTTCCTCCTACTGAGCCCTCAGGTGATGCACTCCCCACCCAACCTGTCTGTATTAACAACTTGGCTACTTCTAATAGATGTTTGGTTTGGTTTGGTTTGGTTTGGTTTGGTTTGGTTTGGTTTGGTTTGGTTTGGTTTGGTTTGGTTTGGTTTGGTTTGGTTCTCCAGGTGAGTATTCAGATTGGCAGCTGCAGCCAAGAAATGGTCTCAGAAAGTTTGGTGGTAAATGAGCACAGAGGAGGTAATTAAACTAGAGGGTGTCCTGGCAGAATAGAGACATACAGGAGAGCCAGGCAGTCCCAACAAAGCTGCTGCTGTCAGGCAAAGACCTGTCTGAAGGAGGAGGGGGATGGCTCCAACCCTCTTGCAGGAAAGTCAGCTGAAAGGAAGAGCAGCTGCACTCCTTGGGTAGTGCTTTAAACAGGGAGATTTTCAAGACCTTCTCCTAACAATTTCTGTGCTTTATGATTGTGCTTTACAGTATTTTTGCCTGAGACAAAGCTGATGCTCCAGGCCAAACACTGCTGCCAGGAAGTGACAGCTCCCCAGGGATTTCATTTGGCTATTTGCCCAGGACCTTCCACAACTCCCTCAGCAGGTCACCTCCCTCTCAGAGCCCAAGAGTCACTGGCTTGATTAGGCCTGGCAATTCCTACCAAACTGGACCAGGACAGACAAGTACTCTGGATCCAGGAGGTCCATAGCAAAGCCTGGACATGGAGTTTGGGCTACATCACACCAGAGGTTTGCAGGGTGACTCAGCTTGTGTCTCTCTGTTCAAGTTAGTGTTGGGGCATGCTAACAGGCATTTCATAAGGTCTCCCAAATTACTAAGTTGGTTATGGTGACTGGCAAGGTGGCCCCAGGACCACCCTTCTCCCAGGATGGTCCTCCTCATTCACAAAGCCCATGCCACAACTCTCCTTCCTTCAGTGCATTGCAGCAAAGCAAAAGTTGAAGCGTAACGGAGAAGCCATTGCAATGAGGGGCTGTATCTGCCCAGCAGTGCTGCTGTAAGGCTTGGGTTGAGACCAGAGCCTCCAAACCTGAACTTCCCAGACCCCTCTCCATGCAGCACCTGAAACTCTCATGGTGGCTGAACCTGGTGGCAGGACAAAGGGCTCCCTGCTGGCAGCAGGGCTGGCCCCAGTGCTGTGCAGCGGGTTAAATAAATGCCTCAGTGCCATGCTGTGAAATGCCTGAAGCACTGGTGGCTTCCTCTGCTGCTGTAATAGCCTCATCTCCCCAACTGTTATTAAGCTCAAGCCCCACGGATCCGAATCTTTGCTGAACAGAGCCCTAAATAAGTAAATCAATTATTCTCCAGCGTATGATCCGTCACTGCCCACTGCACCGCCATCCGCGCTCCCCCCAGCCTCTCTAACAGGCTCCCACTGACGTTCAGCGGGCAGTGCAGATGGGAGCTGCTGCCTGGGGTGTCCCACAGGGGTCTGCAGGCCTTGCAGGCAGCACCCCACAGTGCCACACCCCAGCAGGAGCCGGTGGCCACAGCGCCTCACGCTGCGCTAATGACCACGACAAATCACCACCAACGCTCGGCCGGCTTGCACCAAGCTGCTCCACGGTCCTGGCTGATGCAAGTGCTGATGAGTGAGTGACAGGGAAGCATTAGTCATCCTTAGCCCACTAATGCCAGCCAAATCCCTTATCCCCTCGATCCCCTGCCTGCAGTGCAGCTGTGAGGGGGAAGATTACTCTGTACTGCTGGGACCACCTACCTGTGCTGAACTGAGAGAAAAACCACAGTCCTGCTGCTCAGCACCCTGCTCCCTCCACTGCAAAGGTACCTCTGTAGAGACCAAGCTGCCTTGTAGTAATACTTCATCCATGATTCATGGGTTGCAGAAAACCACTGTAAAGAACTAAGCTACATGCATGGAAATGCCAGCATTCCTCCCCCTTTCCCACACATGAATTTCAAATACGTCAGCATCCAAAGAGACCTCAGCATCCAAACAGTCAGGCTGGAGTAAGAACTGTCTGGTGTTGGCAGCAGGACTTGTCTGTGCTAGGGAAGTTGATAGGCAATGAAAGCAAAGGCACGACTTTGCCATCTGCAAAGTCCGTCCCACTCTATGTGCAACCCAAACTTATGCTCTAAACTGCACCAGGCTTGCTAGAGGAAGGAGAATTGTGCCAGGGACTATCTCAGACTATGAGCTGGAAGCCTGCAACTGTGCACTGGCAGTGCATTAACTTCCCTATAATATTAGAATCTAACCCTCACCCTTACAAATTCTCCTGGCCCCTGATAAGACACTGTATGTACTCTGCTTGTTTGCCTTACTCCCTCACCCTACACACCCAGTATCAGCTTTTAGAATTGTGGCCACAATCACTTTATGGCTGTGTATTAATTAGTAAGTTATGTTTTCCTCCCCATGAGCTTTTAAGAGTTCAGTCTGGATCTACCAGTGTTTCCCAGGCAGAGAGGAAAACACAGTACTCTGCAGGAGAGGGAGGAATACCTGGCTGGTTGGCCGAGCTTCCATTATTTCACTGGACACAGCAAGGAACAATCCAGGGAGATGTGTTCTGTGACTTTTTTCTAATGAGGTCAGGCATCATGGTATTTCAGCTGCATTAAGGGTCTGCAATCACAGGCCTGGTCCTTGGTTTCCATGAGCTGCTTTCTGCTGTGTACAGCCTGAGGCTGAATCAATCCTCACTATACTGGAGCTTCACCTTTCACGCAATTAGCTCAGAATTTCTGGAGCAGCAGCGTGGCCTCAGCAGCGTGAGGTCTTTACACACATCATTAACAGGACTCAGCTCTGAAGGGTGGGGTGACATGAACCCACTGCTTTGGGCTGCCCAGGGTCCTGGCCCTGAGAGCTTGGCAGGGGAGTGCAGGACTCCTGCTGACTGTGGGGAGCTGAGCTGCACCTCAGCCAGAGTCTCCAGGAGGGTTTCAAAGCCAGCAGCTGAGAGACCACCCTGATTTTTGGGAAATCTTCCGCAGAAACGAGGGGAGGCTGCTGCGGGTGGGCTGGGAGCACTCTTAGGCTGCAAAACAGAGAGTTCTGTTTCTCCCTGCCCCACAAACGTTTCTGCCCCAGGGTGAACCTCAGTCACAACCACAAAAGAAACATAAAGCCTGCGCATTCAAGAGGGGAAAGGTAACGACACTTCAGCTTCAATGCAAGATGGGAGCTGGTGCGAGCAGCATCCTCCAAGGAGAGATTTAAGAGGCAAACTGCCAACACCCAAGGCCAGCTTGAGCTCCCTCTCCCACACAGCTCAGTCCAAGAGGGCAGTGGCCGCTTCTTAAAATCTCTGGGAGAAGCAAACTTGGGAGTGGCACAAAGGGCTGATGAAAAAGGCATGACACACTTGAGGGGTGAAGGCAGGCACAGACCCAAAGGCAGCCCTCATCTCCTCACCCTCCCCACCGCTCCCCTGGCAAAACTCTGTGGCAAAGCACTGCAAAATGCAGTACTCTGTGTAGTGTTTTGGAGTTAAGACCAAAACAGCTTTCATGGAGGAAAGCTGAGTTAAAAGTAAGAGATAACTCAAAGGATGACACATCCTTAGTGCCTGCTGAGGAACTCCAAGGGGAGCCCAGCCCAGGAGCTCTCTGCATACGGAATTGCACTGAGCTGCTCTCGCGGCAGTGCCTGGGCACAAACATGCTCCGTATCACAGCATCACCTTAAGGCAAGAGCTTTGAAAATCCAGAATTAGACGTTGCTATTAGACATTACAAGAGAAGAGATGCTGGCTTTTCATGTTGCTTCCATCCTGAGACTGGTTTGCACAGGCAAGAAGAAATGCTGTGTCAGTTTGCATTACTCACCAGGAGTAAGGATATCGGGAGCATCCACTGACAGCATGTTTCTGTGTTTCATGGACACGCAGCAGCATTTGCTGAACTCTGACGCAGCCGCACGGCGAGGGCGGAACGGAGCAAGCGCTGCGGCGTCCCTGAGCGTCCGTGCGGGACCTGGCACTCCCAGAGTCGCCAGCCCTCCATAAAGGATTCTCAGGGGGGCTCAAGAGCCACCTTGCAGCCACCCAGACCCACCTGTGCGGTGGAAGCGCTCTCTCACACTCACACAGCCTTTGGACGCGTCACCCGGAGATAAAGGAGGCACAGGGGCCTTCTGTGTGGGGTTCCAAGGGGTTTATCCCTTGGAGCAGTCCAGGGGCAGAAGACACAGATCAGGGAGGGTTCCAGGGTTATATAGGGGGTGGTACAATGGGGGATAGAGCAACATAAACCAATCAGGTGAGGGCCAGGGGGCGGAGAGGGCACTGAGTGGCAACACAACAACCAGTGGGGAAGGAGAGGGGAGGGACAGGAGAACCAGGGACTAATGGGGCTTTAAGGGCACAAAGAACATTCTAGATGGTATACATAAAAGGAAGGCATACATATAAATAGGGTTATACATACACATGCTGTGGTTTACACACCGCAACAGAACTCCACCAGCAAAACCACCACAGGCAGCATCTGGCCAGAGCCAGTGCATGTTGTATATGGACTGTAAGAGCTTGATCCAGTTCGTTTTCAGAGGAAGACACTAAAGATCTGAGTGGTAGAGCAATTTGTATCAGTAGACAACAACCAGCTCTCCATATCTAGCTGGAACTGTCCTGTTTGTGCACCTCTGCCCCATGCAGGAGAACCCCCACAGCTGCTACCCTGTTGGTAATAGCAGAAAACAGAGCATTGTTCCAGGAGATAAATCCATGTTTATTCCATGAAAATGGGACATAGAAACAATTTTTAATCCCAACATGATTTTCAAATACATGACCTGCTGGCACGTGGCTCCACAGTCACTGGGCAGTGCCCTTCTCCATAAATGTTCATGAAAGAAAGAAGGCTGAAACAAAGGTAGTGATCAACCCAAAATCAAAGAGTCCATACATCCACTCATTTATATATCACACTACAGGCTGTCATGGTTTGGATCTCTGCATCCCCCATGGATCCCCAGGGGCTGTGGGTGGATCTCTGCATCCCCCGTGGATCCCCAGGGGCTGTGGGTGGATCTCTGCATCCCCCGTGGATCCCCAGGGGCTGCAGGGGCACAGCTGCTTCACCATGGTCCTCACCATGGCCTGCAGAGCAATCTCGGCTCTGGCACCTGGAGCACCTCCTGTCCCTCCTTCTCCACTGCCCTTGGTGTCTCTGTGTTGTTCCCCTCACGTGTTCTCACCTCCTCCTCTTCTCTGGCTAGGAAAGAACTGTGCCCCCACTTTGTTTTGATTTTATTGTTAAATCTGTTATCACAGAGGCATTACCATCATCTCTAATTGGCCCAGCTGTGGCCAGCAGCATGTCCATCTTCAGAGCCATCAGGGATTGGCTCTGCTGGACATGGTGGAAGCTTCCAGCAGCTTCTCACAGAAGCCACCTCTGTG
>VZTH01016539.1:551799-563172 GCA_013397815.1 Aleadryas rufinucha | reverse complement strand
TGGATCCCCAGGGGCTGTGGGTGGATCTCTGCATCCCCCGTGGATCCCCAGGGGCTGCAGGGGCACAGCTGCTTCACCATGGTCCTCACCATGGCCTGCAGAGGAATCTCGGCTCTGGCACCTGGAGCACCTCCTGTCCCTCCTTCTCCAGTGACCTTGGTGTCTCCGTGTTGTTCCCCTCACGTGTTCTCACCTCCTCCTCTTCTCTGGCTAGGAAAGAACTGTGCCCCCACTTTGTTTTGATTTTATTGTTAAATCTGTTATCACAGAGGCATTACCATCATCTCTAATTGGCCCAGCTGTGGCCAGCAGCATGTCCATCTTCAGAGCCATCAGGGATTGGCTCTGCTGGACATGGTGGAAGCTTCCAGCAGCTTCTCACAGAAGCCACCTCTGTGGTCCCCCCACTACCAAAAACCAGGCCCTGCAAAACCAACACAGAGGCAGAAGTAGAGCCTTATTGGGACAATGTCAGAAAAAGAAAGTTAAACAGTAGAAAGGAAATAGACTGACTGCTATGTCAAATTATCAGACTGCCAAGGAATAAAACCTCGTCATATATCATTCATGCACTAAATACAGCCGTCTCACTTCTGCAGCCTCTTCCTTCCTTCCCTCCCTGGATCTCAACACTGTTTGCAAACATAAATGAATAAAACCTCTCACCTCCTGTGAAGCAGGTAATTTGTTTTTATTAATACAAAAATGATAGAGGAAATTAATTAAGGAACAGAAAGGGCAAGAGGCCCAAGATCACACAGCAAGAGCACTTTAATCACTACATTCTGGCCACTTAAGAGTAGTGCTTGCATGTTAATGTTTTCCTGTAGGAAGAAAGCATTTCCATCAGACCACCTTTCCTCAAACTAAGGACTCCCCCAGTCCTGGCTAGCTTTCCAGCTTTTCAACATCAGGGACATGGAGTTTTTCTTCACATTCACACCACACCTCTGTCCCCTGGTTTAATTATTATTTATGCTGAATATAAATAACACAGGAGACGATCCTAAGATGAATAATGTAAAGGCAACAAGAGACACAAAAACTGCTCCAGTCAGCTCATATCCTACCTGCTTTATATTAAACACATCTTAGCACTGGGTCTCTGCATACTAGAGGAGGACGGGTGAGTTTTAGGGCCATTGCACAATATGAACTTTCCCAATGTATCACAGTTACAGAACCTCCCGTGCCAAATAACTTTATGCTGATCCACAGTGGAAACTCTCAGTGTTCAACAGCCCTTGAAATTTCTAATTTGTGCGTCCCCACAGAGGAGTGGTGCAGGGGGTGCATTTCTTGCTGTGTACCCTGCCTTGGACAGTGGATCAGGTACTCCTTGGAGCCTGACTGCACTCCCCAAAATTGGTGCTCCTGCTTTAATTAATAAGCAATGCATATCTATCTGCTTCCCCATTTGCATCTGGTGCTGTTAATGACAAGAAAATACATCTTTTTAAAATGCTAACCTAGTAAGAGGCATTAGGAAAAGCGAAAGCTATTACATGTGCAAATTTCAGAGCAATTAGTCACAGAGGCAGAAGCACAGACAGGAGATTAGTTCTCAAGTCCTCACTCCCATCTGCTTCCCCACTGGAGCCAGCAGTTTTGTGCAGACCCAGGAGGTAAAGGCCATGCTCAGCACCACCAGCACGTGTCAAACCAATTTCCCTGCACCCACCTTGCTATTAGCAAGTGCAATGCCCTTCAGTCAACATCTCCCACAGCTTTGTGACTCTCGGGACTGGCTGCAGGCTGTCAGAGACTGGCCAAGGGGCAGGATTCAGAACAGGCTCATATCTAAAGAAACAGGGGTTTTTCTCCATTTGCCTGCAGCCGACATGATCCACTGAAGAAAAAACACTAAGTGCATGTAGAAAGAGAACACAAATAGCTAAATTCTGTTCATGTGAAGATTTCTTTCCCTGACAGTGCTATTCTAGATGCATCACTGCATATTTGCAGTGGAAGATGGAAATACTTCTAACATTAAAGATAGCGACAGTCTCAATTTATCTCACTTGTGGAGAGGTGCGTGTGGGAGTGGGAGTGACTCTTAGGAATATGTCCTAAGTAGTTTGATAAAGAATAGTACACATTTCTCCTAGGATTTTTTTTAATAAAACTCAAAATTGTAGTAGAAGATTTTTGGCAAGAGTGTAGAAAAGAACAACTTTGGGAAATAAATCTCATATTGTGCTCCATCTTGTAGGATTTTTGAGTCCTCTATCTCTCTATATAAAAAGACATTAAATTATTTTTCAAATGGAATCCAAATTATTCTGCTTCTACAACACTCTTGAACGCTTGATTGCTCCCAGTTTTGAACAAATCTGTGGCTACAGTTGTGTTGTGGCAAGGAAAACCTGTGCCTGAACAGCCAGTGTTTGTCACAGGTTTGGTCACCTGTACTGTGCAGAGCAAAACCCTGCACCACCAAACCGCTCCTAAGAAGGAAAAAAAAAAAAAGAAAAAGGATCTGGATTTCAGTGTCAGAAGGGACCCTTGCTGTTTTCAGTTAAAATCTCTCCCCAGAGAGGTGGGGAATTTTGACCCATTTGAGTAGAAACAGCCACCCCTGCCTGGGGCACTTCAACACTGACCCTCAGCTTCGCGCCAAGCCCGGGACAGCTCAGCCCAGCCCTGCTCCATCACCCACCCAGAGCTGGCAGGAACACCTCGAGAGCAGGGCAGGCTCCCAGCTCAGGCTCAGCACACGCAGAAGTGCCTCCCCACACACCAGAAGCTACTCCAGTTCCTCACAGGAAATTGCAGAGTAAAAGTGCCACAGGGCACAGACGGGGCTCCAGATCCGCCCCTCAATACAAGAGCTACAAATAATCTCTTTTCCTCTGGCTGACAATACATTAGCAGACACATTTTTGTTGTTCATGGATGCTCACAGAAGGCCTAAAGATAGCCTAGTATTGTCAACACAAAATGCAATTCAGTTCCCTAAAAATATCAGGAATACAGGCTATGAAGAGTGTTTTTCCCCAGTAACGCACTTTTTCATTATTGCCCTGGATTAAAATTAAATTGCTAACATAAGGGCAAGCAGATGAATCTGTGGTTATGATAGCATAGAAAAATGTCAATACAATGCTTGTACACTGTATGCTCCTTCAGTATTTAAAGATTCTTATCTCCAGAATAATATAAACCGAAACACATTGTGAGATCTCACGCTATTAAATCGAGCAATGCTGCTCACATTGCTTCACTTCTGGGTGCTGTTGTCAGCCGGGCAGTGCATCACACTTGGAAAGAAAATTTCGAGACTGCTTTCTGGGTTTCCTGCACAGGGAACCAGCATTGGCATTGCTCAGAAACAGAACAGGACTGCGTTTTCATGCATGCAAATCCAATCATAATGTTGGCAAAATACTGATAAAACCCCTAAAATCTGATATCAACCCCAATCGAGACAAGCCCATACTAAGCCCTGGCTCACAGCATCTTTGTAGTGGGGGCAATGAGCTGTCAATTTTTGGTGACAGGCAAAATAGCAACTCCAGTTCTGAAACATTTAATAATATAGTGACTTAAGGAGTCAAATGTATTGTGTAATTTCTAATTCCATGTAAAAATAAAAAAGTACTTGAGAAACAAACTGCCATTTCAGAAAAGGACACATTCATACATTCTTCCAAGGTGCTTTACAAAGACAACATTTGCTCTGAAAATATCTTTTCTCAGCACACAGAGGGGGAGGCTGCAGCCAAACTCCACAACACTGGATTGAATCTCATTGCCCCACACATTCCCCCAGACCAGGAGGTGGTCCTGACAGCTCCAGCTTCACCCTGGAAAAGTTCCTTTACAAACCCTGTTTCAACCAGTGCCAGTATTCTCCTTGGTTTTCCTTTTTAGCTGGTGAAGGGTGATTTAAGTTGCAAAATACATAATTTCACACATTTCCGAGTAGTTTCATCACTAAGCCCTATGTAAATACATGGGACCAGTGATTGACAGAAGAAGGTTACCAAAACCAATCATTTTGAACCAACTAATTGGGAAACACTTTTGACAGATAATTTTATTTTTCTTAGCATCCATATTTTCCAGGGGTTATTCCCAGGACTGTGCACAGATGGACTTTCCCCATGAGACCAGTGGCTGGTATGGACACTTGGCAGTCCCAGAGAGAGAACTACCCTGAGAGCAGGATTAAAGCATGTGAAGCTGCATGAAATCAGGCTGTGGAGTGTCTGAACTCAGTGCAAACTGCATATTGCACCTGCTGCAAGCAGCCCTGCTGACTCCTGGGCTCTCTTAGGAGATCAGAGAGGAAACCAGGGCTTTGTTCTAGGAAAGGAATAAAGGGCTTCAGAAGTTACATTACCAAAGAGCTCTGCAGGCACGGGCCAGAGTGCAGCATTTTGTTATGTAGTCTCACCTTGCTAGAAACACACTGTCAGCTTCTAAGGAAAAAGAATAGGGATTGGATTTATTTCTGTAAACCAAATCCTTGCTTGCTTTACTTGCTGGGCATCTGTTGAGGCTCATGCTTTTATATATTGCTGTTTGGAAAACATTAATCTAAAATAATATGGACAAAAAACCTGACGCTGGTTATTGTTGGAGTCTCAGGGGAACAAAAAAAAGGAAAAAAAATTCTGGACAATTTCTGCTCTCCTGTAATGAAAAAAGTGAATGGGAGTATTAAAGTGACACCTCCATCTAGTAGAATTAAGGAATTGACTTTTCCTATCTTGAGTCAGAACACTGCAAAAAAATTCTGACAACCTCAGTTTAGAAAACTGTCATAGGGAGAGCAGGTAATTCATTCCTCAATGCAGCCCTTTAATGTATAAGAAAGTATACTTTGCAAACTAATATACCTACTGAATTTTACTCTACATGGTTTTTTTCTCACTTTTCACTTCCTTGCATTCACTAATTGAGCTTCTGTCTTTTGTTATTTGTACAACAATATCTCAGGGGATCCTCTTGTTCTCCTTATAAAAATCTAACTAAAGTGCTCCCGTTATATAACCATGTCTTTGTATTAACTTTGTATTAGTGGGTGTACTTTAGCTGCACGGCTGGAACATTTAAACATACTGGAGAGGATGCACAGAGTATATAGAAATCTTGGATGGTGTTTACATAGCCTTCCCACACATTTTGCCAAAACTGTATTGCTCCAAGTCCTGTGACATGCTAAACAAAAACAAATTTGAGCACCAACAAGGGCAAACCTCAAGAGCAGAAACACATAATATGTGGCTACAAGTGTTATTTATCATAAATCATATGGCTGAGATCTTTAAAAGAAGCTCTTTTCATATATGATCTTGATGTTACTGAAAGGAGTCACCCTTCAGGATGTGATACTCCCCACAGGAGAGCTGAACATTAGTGCTCCACAATTATGTTTCATGAGACCTCACCATATGCCACACACAAAACTCATGTAGTGTAGCAATCAAGGCTCTATCCTGCAAGCAGCTATGAGAAAGCTCAGCCATATTCATGCAAGTCCTGACAAGGGGAGGAAAAAAAAAGAAAGTAAAACTAATTATTGAAATTTATGGGCTCAGGTATTTACATAATGATTACAATTAACAAGGTGTTTATCTCCATTTTTATTCTTCATCTATGTGCTTGACATTTATATCAGTCATAGAAATTATATATTTAAAAAAGGAAAAGGTAATTGAGGTCAGCCAGGAAAAGCTCTTTGGGATTAAACTGGAGCAAGAGCTGCACAGAATGGAAGCAGCCCTTCATGCCTGTCTGCATCTAGGCTCCAGCATGGCAAACATCAGACCTGTGAGCTCCCAGAGACCTGGCCCTCAGACCCCTCAGCCTGGCTGGAAATACAGAGGTGGCAGCAGACTCATGTTACCACCAGGTGAGGATGCTGAGAGCTGAGAGCGGGCTCGTGCCTCAGAGCAAAGGTGACAATGGTGACAAATGGCTCCCAGGTAAACAAACAACTTTACCCTCTCAAAAGGGAGCCTGCCCTGTGAGTGCAACACATCTGGAGAGCCCTCAGTGCTCCATGCTGGGGACAGCTCTGGGCCGGTTTGTGGGCAGAAATGACCTCCTGACCCTACACCACACTGCCCAGGTGTGCAGAGGGGCACCTGCTCCAGCAGGGCACGGGGCTCAAGCAGGCACTCAGCTCCTCACCAGCTGAGAGTGAAACCCTGCAGGGATGGGACATAAAAACCTATGAAGATGAAATCTGGAGGCACAAGATCCCAGAGGAAAGCATCCATTCCCAAAAATATCCTCAGAGGGCCACTGACTCCCAAGTGCCACCAGAAGCCACATGATGTGTGCCATCCTCATTCCCGTTCCCTCTGCACCCACCCAAATCTGATGCATTCCTTGCAAATGAAGACAGAGAGGTGCAATGACACTGAAGACTACAGGGCTTTGCTGTGGAGAGTACACTTTGTTTACAGCTGCTGNATATTTATATAATCTATATAAACATATGCATTGTATTGTTTTCCCAAAGTCTGTCAGATCACTACATTATAACAGAGAGGCTATTACAGACAGGTTTAGTTAGCTGTGCATCATTTCACACCTTCATTACAATCTTTACTGGGAAAATGGATTGCTTTTGAGCCTCTCTCCATTCTCATTAAACTTCCACTCTTGCGAGGTGTCAGAAGTGTAAAATGCCTAATACAGCCAGTTAATTATAACACCACTCACTACTTCAGCCTTTTCAATTACCCGCGTTTCCACCGGCTGGAACAGCCAAGCTCCCACCCAGGGTGAGTCACAGCACCACTAACGAGGGAGACCAAGGGGTGGCCAGGGGACAACACACTCTGCCAGACCATGTAGAACCTGGAAAACCATCAGAAACCTTTCCACCAGCAGGAAACAGCATTTCCTGGGAGGTGGAATGGCAAGTTTGTGACCATGCAAGGATGAAAAATGGAGATGCAGAGTTTTTTTCAACTTCCTTAGTAAATACTGGTAACTAAAAGTCCAGCAATATAAACATTATTAAGGAAGCTGTCCTTGGAGTTGCTCAGGGTAATAGAAGCACTTTGTCAGATGAAAAATTGGCAGAAATTAGCCTGAAATCACATAAACAACTTTGATTTCTGCTTCAGGACACAAGCTGCCAGATAGGAGTTACCTCTCTCCTTGTCACATTTGTGCATGTATGGCAAGAGCTGCAGAAACCTCAGCTGATTGCAGCTGCCAGGGATCAGACACTGGAAGTCTCCTCCTGATACAATGGGGCAATTTCCACTCCCTTCCGTAAATGGGAAGAAAAACAGTTCAGACCGAATCTCTGACACTGAGGCAGAGCAAACTGCACCCATGCCCCTGGAGTTTCTGGTGGTACTGGGGGTACCTGGCATTCTGGGGATGACACGAAGCTTTCTGGAGTGTCTGAACAGCACAAACAGTGTGGTGACTGTAAAGCCTGACACACCTTCAATGACTGCTTTGCAGGGGAATGAAACAGCTCTGACCTCCCCGTCCCACTCCCTCCCAGAGCCACCCGATCAGCTCCCGCCTGAGCTGACTCCAGCCTCTCAAAGAAACCTCAGTTTCAGGTTTCTCATAGCAGCAAACCCGTCAGGATGCAAATCAAGACTTTCCAAGGATAAATGACCCTCCTAGGCTGCAGGCACAGCACATGGCCACACAAAGGTCACTGTTCTTCTGAGCTCTTTACTCTTTTTACAAAAACCAAGCAACTCAGGATTGTCCAAGTCACACCTTGGTGTACAAATGAATATTTCATTCTGAGCAGGTAACTCTCAATGTATTTATGAAGAGAGCATCCTTGCTGTAAAGGAACACCATGTTCCAGCAGAGCCATCCCAAACACAGCTGAGAAAGCCATCTCCCTTATGAGGGATCAGAAGATCAGAGTTGTGTTTTATTAGTTGTATAAAAAGTATCTTTAGCTCTCAGTTGAAAGGAAAAATTTGCATTTAAATAGAAAGATTAATAACTGTAATACACAGAGCCCACACTGAATAATTTTTTTGCAACAGAAAATAATTCATATTTTTATATAAATTGTTCACCTTAAGTCAAGCTACAAAAAATGATAATCATGATATTTTATGGAACAATTTTAATCTAATACAGCTTTGTTACATTATTATTCTCCAGTGTAAATAATGCATGTCTGCAGTTTTGAAACAGGCTGGATTTAAAATACTTGTCTCCGAAAATTCAAAAGGGTGTGTGCTTTTTGGTGTGTTTACATTGTGCATGAGTTTTACTTATTAAAATAAAAAAAAGAATCCTTCAGAAGGATGGTAACAAACCGTTCCTTCTACTGCAAGGACAGACCAGGAGGTGATGCTTATGGAGAGCTTAATGAACTTTTTTGGAAAGAAACCCTTTTCTCTAGAACACACAGATTTGGAGTCACTCAAGTATTTCAAAATGGTACTGAACTGTTGAGTTGTTTTGCTCAGGTTTGAAACCTGGTCTTAAAACCTAAAAAGTTCCATTTTGGCATTCTTTTAGCATTGAGGAGCAGATTTTAGTTTTATTTTGCAATTATTTTTCACCTCCAGCTATATTTTTTTAAACACTGACTCCAAGCCACAGGAAAACAACCTCCCTTTTCCCTTTCAATCTAACCAAGCCTTTAAAAAATATATTAAAACATTGATGTTTCAGAGAAAATTTCCAAAAAAATCCTCTAGGATCATCTTGAAGCATTTCCCTTTTTGTCTGTATGCATTTTGCTTTAGTGCATTAGTTATTTTCCCAGTGCTCAGGAGGACAGCGGGGAGCAGAGGGTGGTGTCTCCTGGTTATAGCCCCTGGATGGTCTCCTGGGGCTGTCCCAGCAGGGATGTCATACCCTGGGGGGCTGATGGATGCAATTTCTTCCTGCTCTGTCCCTCTGGGCTGCCAGTCTCCTCCCAGCTCCCCAGCCCACCACGAGGGACGTGTGGGGGAAGCCATCAGGAAGAAGCCGAAGCTGCTGCAGTTGGGCAGAACAGCTGCATTTTCCACACTGTGTCCTGGGAAAGAGGCCAGTGCAGCCCAGGGGCTGCAGCAACTGCTTGAAGCAGCTCTACTATTGCTTTTTCACTGCTGGAAGAAGGCAGTTCCTCAGCTCTCCCCTCCTGGACTCATGCCAGCAGACCTCTACCACATTCAGAGCATTTATTTTGCCTTTACCCAGGGGATGGCTCCTACATCCCATGGCCAGTTGGCTCACACTGGCCACTGTCCCCAGGCACAGCAAACCTGGCAGGATGCCTCCAGGCTGGAAGTGCCACAAGCTCCTGTTTGCAATGGGAAAGGAGCAGTCTCTTCGCTGGCCTCACTAGGAGATGCAGAATCTATTTCCTGCTGCAGCACGAGCACAGGGTGGGGAACTCATGACATTTAATTTATCACTTCCTCATATATTCCAGTCCTTACACGTAAAAACCTTTTAATTAGAGAAGAAGAATCAGGAGGGAGTTGCCTGGCATTTCCCCAGTGCCACACAGATAATAGCAGAAAGCAAACCCCCTTATTCTGCTTGGAGCCACTGGCACCACTAATTACTCTCCCAAAATTCAGCTCAGGTTCCTCTCACTGTTCATTTAATCTTTGTCACTCTTGCTGCCTTCCATTTCATCACTCAAGCCCTGAGCAACAGGCACAGACACAATCAAGGAGGCTCGGAAGAGCCGCTGCTGGTGTACAGTGGAAAGCCCAGCACTGCTGGAAACCAGGGCTCAACAGCAGACAATCAGCAGAAGATGCAGGATGCTCAAAAACACGGCATGTGTCCATTAGGGAGCTCAGCTCTCTTTAGGCTCTAATGCATCTGGACTCCAGAGGCTGCAGGCTTCACTGTTACTGGGGTATGTGCTACTTCCCGGCCTGCTTTTAGGTTGGATGGTAGTGCAAGGATCGAGATATCCATCTCCAGCTTCCTGCTCTCCCCCCCTGTGTCATCATGTGCCCAGAGCCCACAGTCTGGTGCCACCAGGAGGGATGCACTGGCAAGGCTGGCAGCTCCTGGAGAATCCCTCTCCATCATTGTAATTCCAGAATTACAACAAAAACCAAAGGGGTGCAAGAAACCACTATAATGTGTGAAATGCTGTACAGACACAAATGCATCATAAACCTAATTTTAAAATGCCCTTTAAACAGTCAAAATGAAAAGGCAAAGCCCTTGATGACAACTAGTGAAGAGCACATGGGAGCTAATGAGAACAAGCCCCTGACCTGCCAGTGCTGGCTGGGCTCCTCCTGCCCCATCTGCTCCCTTTGGTTTGGCAGCTCAGCCACTCAGGGGGACACAAGAGGATGGCAGGAGGTCAGGGGCACCTCTTTCCCAGCAAGTGAGCTGGGCTTGAATTTGGCTGAGGAGGTGCTTTGTCTCAGGCGATTTGGCACCAGGGATGTGAGGTGGATGGATGGCAGCAGATCACACAGCTGGAATTACAGCTTTCAGTGTCTGCCTCAGGATCTAATGACACAAACGAGTCCAAGCCAAAGCATAAATCCCTTTGTTTTTAAAGAAAAACAAATCTTAAAAAAAAAAAAAAAAAAAAAAAAAAAAAAAAAAAAAAAAAGTCCCGGGGAGGATTTAAATTTAAAATTTTCCCTTTGNTGCTCCAGCAGGGCACGGGGCTCAAGCAGGCACTCAGCTCCTCACCAGCTGAGAGTGAAACCCTGCAGGGATGGGACATAAAAACCTATGAAGATGAAATCTGGAGGCACAAGATCCCAGAGGAAAGCATCCATTCCCAAAAATATCCTCAGAGGGCCACTGACTCCCAAGTGCCACCAGAAGCCACATGATGTGTGCCATCCTCATTCCCGTTCCCTCTGCACCCACCCAAATCTGATGCATTCCTTGCAAATGAAGACAGAGAGGTGCAATGACACTGAAGACTACAGGGCTTTGCTGTGGAGAGTACACTTTGTTTACAGCTGCTGCTGTTGGATATTAAACTGATAGAGACTGAGCCTCTTCTGAAGCAATAGTGAGAAAATACCTTTGCTCTTCCTGCCCCTCCAGGGCAGATCCCAAGGAATTCATGACAGGACCATATTGAGGAGGCTGTGCTGGTGCAAATGGGTCACAGAAGTCCTTTGTGCTGTGTCACAGCTGGCCCTGGCACAGGCATTCACAGCCCCTTGTGCTCCACTTGAATGTCCTCTCTGGGACATTTTCTGCGACATTCCTTGGGCTGCATTCATCTTTACACTGCAAATGAGCATGTTTTGTCAACCATCAGTTCTTTACACATTTTGGCACCTGACCTACACATGGCACACCCAGTCAAGCTGCATGATACATTACATTAGCACTGCAAGGAAAGATATATATATATATATATATATATATATATATATATATATATAATATATATAAAAATATATATTGTATTTTTTTCCCACACTCTGT
>VZTH01016539.1:303154-548108 GCA_013397815.1 Aleadryas rufinucha | reverse complement strand
CCCTTCACCCCAGTCTCCACAACAGGTCCAACTCTTGCTCCTACCTCTGCTCCCGAGGTGATGCAGCTTCCGGAGATTCACGGGAGTTTGCAGCGAGGGGCAGGGAGATGAGAGTGCCATGGGTAGGGGATTTCTGCTCCAGGGGTGGTGCCAGCACTGGACTGGCAAGGATGATGGGCAACTGGTTTAAACCCCAGTTCTTACAGCATGGTCCCAGGATGCTGCTGTTACACATTGCTCTCCTGAGGCAGAGACACCTCTGCCACCTGACGCCTCTGCAAGTAAGAAAGAGCAACTCTTTCTCCAGCAGCTGTCATGCCTTCAGGCAGCTTCACAGGCATTTGTGGTCTAGTCACCTTTCTCTGCCTATTGAGAGGGCCAAGACTGATCAAATCTTTTCTATTTAAAACAGCAATAAAAGAAAACTAATTTTCTTGTGCACAATGTCAGTTGGCTTTACAATATTTTGTCACATATTCCTTAGCTACTCAATGTTACTTCTGGAGCTTCTGAATGCAAATATTGCCTGACAAGAAGGATGAAACCAGATGATTTTTTTATCTCAGTTATACATTGACATATCACATATCCAAAGTTAACAAGTGACTCTCTTGTGTAAAACCATTTTCTACTTTCCATGCATCCCAAATAACAGCTAAGAAAATCCTTGTCTGTTATATAGTAAGATAGTTTGCTGCCTTTATTTTTTCTGACCACATGTGTATTGTACAAGCAGAGGACAGAGGCTTTCATGTTATCATCCTGCTCCCTGGTAATCTCATTCTGCAATCTCTGCTTTTTCATTGCCATTTTCAGATGTTTAATGAAGCAACACATGGATATGAGATACCCCTGGTATTTCTTTTGCTCAGCCTCTATCACTTTCAATCTCAGAACTACTGAATAAATGGAAATATATTTACCAGGCCTGCTTTGCACTTCCTGAACAAAACTCCCTTTGGAAGCAATGAGAAATGTGGCTAACATGGACAATGCAGGTTTAAGTCTCCTTTTTTCCCCCACATTGCCTGCGTGGAAGAACATAAGAAGAACATATTCACAGTTAATAGGCCTTGTCTGCTCTTTAGCCAAATATTACCATTAGGAAAGAGTGTTTCCTAAATGAAGAATCAGTGTTTACACTCCACCACAGCCATTCCCTTACCTAGTTGTCTTCCCCTTGAGACCTTGTGCAAGTACCAGCAAAGGTCCAAGACATAAATCTGCCACACTCTGCACACAGGTGGGGATTTGCCCAAGAAAGCCATGCAAAAGATCATTTCTCCCCATTTCCAGCTCAGAGCTGCTCCACTGACCTTTTCTTCCCACACAGCCATCTCAGATGACAGGAATGATCAGGCTTCCACGCTGAAGGTCAGCAGCATCAACCTTGTCCATTTTCTCCTTGCCCACAAGTTCACACACATCCTTCCGCTCCCCGGGATCACGCTCAGCCCACTGGTCTGCAAGAGCATACATTAGAGGGAATTTTAATGACTTGAACTCGTGCTGAACTTCCTCTTTTAGCTGCTATTTTAGTGATTTGTTGACTCTCCAAGGCTCATTCAGGACTTTTTTTTTTTTTAGCCTTGACAGAGTAGATAGAGTAGACATGGATTTTATGTGCCAGCTCTTCTGTATTTTTGGCACTCCACTTGTCACATAGCAGGTCAGTGAAATACAAGTTCAAGAAACAGAGGATGCCTCCCACATATATCTGTGATGTCTCAAAGTAGCCTAAACTAATCTCTTCCTCTCTTCACCATTAGCAGTGACGCTAAGCTGGAAGCAACCGCTGAGGATGCTTTAACAGCCACACAGAATCTTAATAAGATCTACTTACATTTATATGGTCCATTTCAGGCTGGCTGGCTGTTTCCTTAGCCACAGCCTCACAAAAGGAGCTGAGTACACAGTTTCATTTTTTGTGAGCTTTTTAATTATTTTTGCATTGTCTCTGATTTTTGTATCAGCCATCTGCAAAGTGTGGCAGGATGTGTGTAAGCTTCTATGGCACTTGTACTTTCTTCATTATTATCAGATGGGAAAGAAAACCAAACTTAAGGGAGATTAAGGTCAGCGTACTCTCAACATCCAATCGCTGTATAATCCACTGCGTTATCGCCAGGGAAGATTATCAGCCTTGATAGGAACCATTCTTTGAGCCATTCAGCTCTGTTGAGGCCCACTTCTCTGACAGAATGGTATGTCTGTTCGATCTGAAGGCAGAGAAATCGTACATAAATTTTCCACCACATCCCACTAATGTGCAGCAAGTGACTGTGCGAGACACGGGAGAGGCGCTTCACTGCAAAGCACAGCTCTGCTCTGTGCTCTGCTCTGTGCTGTGCTCCGGGCCACAGCAGAAGGGATGCCAGTGCTGCCCCACTGGTCATTTGGAGACAGCCCCTCCCCTCCCCTCCCAAACTGCTAAAACACCACGGGGATGAAGGAGAGAGAAGAAGCTGCACTGACCAAGGGGCTTCCTACCATCCAGGAAGGTGTTCCTGGGCTGGATGAGGCCTCACAAGGCACAAATCCCCTGCTGTTTCTTGCAAAGGGCTAACAGGCATGATTTTTTTGATGTTAAATGGTCCAAAGAATTATTTGGGGAGGGTGAGGCACAAAGTGCAGTGCGCTTGGGATGAGTGACTCCATGCCCTGCCTCCGCTCTCCCAGCAGAGATGTGTGACATTCCAAAAAATACCCTGAAACGCATTATCTCCTAGCAGGAGCAATGAATCTCTCTCTAGTAGGACTATAACTCAGCAGACACGCTTCATCTACCAAAGTTCAGTAAGGCTGGGCCCCACACTGCTTCTGAGCAGCACCACATTGACCTGTTAATGGTCTCTGCCTGTCTCTGTGTGATGGGTGGAGAGCAGAGACAGGACCCAGCAGATGCTGGGCTCTGCCATACTTTGCATGGCTGAAACACCTCCATGGTCCAAGAGCAACCAGAATGCCCCATATTTCAGTGTAATTTCCCTCTGTTTGTAGTTAACATAGAAGTATTTTCAAACTACCTTAACTCACAGTTCGTTATCCACTCCCAACAAGCTGATGACTGTTGCTCTTCCAGAAGTCGTCTCTTAGCAACAAAAAGGCTCATCAGCTCAGAGGACTCCCTCCAACTCCATGCTGGGGGTTCATGTGGGATGTCAAAGGAAGGCAAGATGGAAGAGCAGCTGCTGACCCCGGGCAGGCAGCATTCAGCTCCAGGAAACTCCCTCTCAATTATCACATTGTGCACAAGTGAATGAGGGATCTTCCGCTCGGGTGCCCAGGAGGGGACAGAGGAAGACGCCCCTTCTCTTTCCCACAGGAAGATCCACCATGTACTCCAGGAGCCAATGCCTCATTGCAAGCCTCTGCCACAGAATCTGATCCTTAAGAATTCCTGCAGGCCTACGGCAGGCAACGGCTGCAGTCCAGGCAGTAGAAAAATGCCAGACGGTGACTTGTAAATTGGTCAGAGGTACCAAACCTATGCCAAACCAACACCTTAATTTGCTCATGGGGCTTTTCAATCACTCGCAAGTTATTTGTGTCACACCTACCCCTTAATAGCTCAAATTCCACAGCTCCATTCCATGGATTTCCATTTATTTTTTTGTTTTTAATGACTTGCGATTGCAGTACTCATCTTCTGTATCCATATCTCAAACACTGTAGATAACACATGGGGCAGGAACGGAAACCTCAAAACTGACTGAGCTGGAACTGAGCAAATGAGCAACCAAAGCCAATACTGTGGAAGGAATCGAAATAACACAATTACAGCAAGCTACAAGGAAAGGCGGAATAAAAATTCATAAAATACTTCCATTGTTGTGTGAAAACACAAGGCAAATAATCCAAACACACCAAAATGTTTCATTCTAAAAAGTGAAAATATTTCATTTTGGCATCATCCAAATGAAGCTTGTAGCTTTTTCGCTCCAAAACCTTTTTGGTGTGTAATTCAGTTTTAAAAGGAAGAATGCAAGGGGTTTCTTTTTTAAGGATCAGATCACATACAAAGTAGCTACAGCATCCTTTGGTTAATTCACAAATAATTCAGAAATTGTAGCCATGGGTATCCTCTTTGAAAAATGAGGATAACTGGGGAGAGATGGGATCCACCTCATGGAATGGGGCAAGAAGAAGCCTATATCCTGCTGAGGAAGGCAGTCAGTACTTTCCACAGGGATACTGAAGCCCACAGGAGAGCAGGAGGACTGGTAGGGAGGAAGCAGATGTGCACAGGGCAAGGGGAAAACCCTGAAAAGGACCTGAGCTTCTAAATTATATAAAAATCAATTAAAACCACAGATAAAATTTTGCTACATTGCTTTCTTGGGCAATAATTGACTGTAGCTGTCATGACGAAGGCAGATGAGGCTGATGGGAGGGGAGGCAGGCAGTGATGCAATTGAAACAGTGGTTTTTCCCAGTAGCAGAAACAATCTGGAGAGCTGAGAGTCAGGTTCTCATCATGGTCCGGGGAAAGTCCTGCTTTTTGCCCTAGGGTTTCCTGTAAGATAAGAAATCACCACTAATCCCATAGAACATGTCACACCTCTGCTCAGGAGCTGGAGAGAAGCAGTCAAGGCTGAGAGGTGCCCAGACATCCTATGCAAACAGGATCTGTGTGAGCACCAGCAAGGTCCAGGACAGGTTTCTCTTGAGACATTCCCTAGCAGAGAGGGACTGTCCTGGACCCAGTGTGGGAAACCTTCCTGGTGCCTAATCAACTTTACAGCTAGGGTAAGGTCTTCATTCTGGTATACTTTTAATTATTTGCTCATATCTTTAGCATTGCTATATCATGTATAACTGTACTTTCATGCTTGGGTAGCAGCAGTAATAGATCAGCATCAAGATTTCTTGCGTCTAATCTCAGGAGGAGAGGTTTTATTAAATCATTAAATAAAATCATCATGTGGTCTGCCTTTACAAAATACTAAAAAAAAGCTCGGCTTTAGAACTGAGACACCAGTGGGAAAGAGGGGGAAAGTAGTTGTGAGCACTGTCCCAGAGCAGCTGAAGTAGACGCTGCCTATCAAGGAGGAAATAGAGTATGAATTCAAGAATGAATTCAAGACATGAATTCAAGACAAAAAGAGAGAAAAATAAAAGCAAAAAAAGATCCTTTTGAATTAAGCCTTTTCTCACCTCTAACAAGGCTCTAGAAACAGCACTAATCAATCCAAATGACACTTTAGTGTAGAGATCTATTATATTCCTCAATGATCATATGGCTTTATATGTTATAATTTGGTTCTGAATTATGACCTACATCAATTATAATTGAATGCTGCTTCCCACTCTACAATCAGACTGTGATGAGAACAGAAAGGCAGTGGACATTAGAGGATTACTATCAGAACAACCTAATTTAATTAAGGAGGAGATTTATTAAAATGGTAACATTAACAGGTGTTTTATGAGACTAATAATTAATAAGGTTTCTGTAGAACATTTGTAAGAGAAATAGACAATATGCACTGGCAGCAGAACTCCCTGTAATGGGATAAAAATAAAGCATTAGGAACTGTAGATAAGATATTATGATAATAATCTGATACTGTAAATTATGGTTTGAAGAGGATTAAATATCATTACTGCAAATTAGTATTTATTTAAGCTCCAGTAGGCCTTTGCACACCGCCTGGAGGGAAGGTGGGTTGCTGACAGGCTGTCCAGTATGGACACCTGATGTTCTCCTGAATCCCACTGCAGCGAGTTGGGATCTGCCAACACAGCAATAACGCTGCCAGTGTCCACCTAGGAAACCACTCTGGGGCTACGAGAGAGGATTCCTTGACAGTGAAGTTCAGCAACTCATTTCTGACCTTTCTGAAGTTACCTGCAAGCACTGGACACAGGCAGCCCCGAGCAGGCTCAGATGTGACCCCACAGGCAGAGGTGTCCCCTGGGGCTCCAACCCAGGACACAGGACAGCAGTGTGTGGGAAGGGCAGGGCTGCTTTCTCCCTTCCTTATTGCAAAACCCACAGGTTTTGCAGCAAGTGGTGAATCTCAGGAGCATGAGGAGGAAAAGTGGGGCGTGGGGGAGAAAATTAAGAAGGAGGAGTGTGCTCTCACAGCAGTGAGCTGTGCCCCAGTTCACTAAAGGGAGGAGTAGAGAGAAAACAGCCTCAGGATCTTTTCTGGAAATGAAGGTGCTGAGGGGTTTTGCCAGGGTTACTTATCAATTTACAGCTCGTGTTAACACTGGGCCCTTTCTTACCTCTAGGCTTAAAAAAGTTTTATCCCAGCCCTGGTCCCGGGTGGCCCCCAGGTAAGAGGTGGGAGACGGCTGCAGAGCACAGAGCATTTCCTCTAAACAGCTCCAATCCCTGACACAGTGATGGAAGAGGATATTAGCAGTGGGAAATTTTTTCAAGGCCAGTACTTTAATGAGCTCCTAAGTAATGACTTTATCTTTGAGGCACTCTCAATATTCATTCAGCATTGCACCAGAACAAAACCACTGCCTGCCTTCAGTCAACAGCAAACAAGTCCAGAGGATACAGCCCTCCACTTTGGGAAGCATTGATGGGACAGGGCATTCCCCCCTTGCTGGGCCCAGGGTGAGAGACTTCCCTGGTGTGGCAGAAGGTGGAGTGGGCTGTGTCCCCCTCCGTCAGCTGAGTATGTGGCACCGCTCACTCCCACCCGTCCTGCACCAAGGCAGGATGCCCGTGTTCCTGCACAGCTCAGGGGATGTTCTTGCCATTCAGTCAAGGTCTGAGCCATGTTTTTTCCACTCTTAATTGGCATCTGATATCAACAACAAGCACAGTTTGCAGAGCAATGAAACAGCCACTTAGTGTCAAAGCAGGTCTTACTTCCCCTCTTGGGTGCAGAGATGCTGATTTTGGACCAGACCTCAGCTTCTTGTTTACTCAGGGGTGGGTTTGATTTGCTTTTTAATCAGGCTGAGCCAAGGGAGAAGGCCTTTGGCCTTGTTCCTAGCACACAGTCCAGCAAAGGCTTTGTCACAGTCCTCTTTCACAAACTGCCACCAAATGGGTTTGGGTTATTTCAAACATGCCCATTAATCAATTTTGCTTCTGTGAATCATTCTGGGTAACGCATCTCAACTGGACAGTTTTGATCAAACTTTCCCTGGTTTTTGTTTCCAAGTCGTGGACTACAAACTTCTTGAAGATTCATGCCCAACCCAACACGAAACATTGTCTCTGCCAGACCCTGGGGACCTCCTGCAGGAGGCTATTTCCATTAACATTTTCCCAGTCCAGAAACAGACTCTGGACACATCATTTTTATGGTTCTGGGACACTTATGAGAGCAGATTGGTAACTAAGCTGCCTTGACAGAGAAACCATTCAGCAGCCTCTGGAGCTCCCATATATCTACTTTCAAGTTTTATTTCATTTTTAGCAGTCTCCTTTACTTGTGTGTGCCCACAGGAAGCAGAAACCCAAGCTGGAGTGCTGGGAATACCTTGCTTCCCCCAGAAAGTGCCTGGTGGGCAGCAGAGAGTAAGAAATGCCCCTCACCAGTGGAGTGTTGCAGACCTTGGAGGTTCACAGCACATAACAAAATCTCCAAAATCTCCTATTTTCCATGGGCAAGCAAGGACTCCCAGGCACTTTGAAGGACTCATGTCCAGCTACCACTTCACTGATTGGCTCTGTGAATCCAAACCTCATGAGGTCCTTTGAAATTCCCACCTGTAAGAGGCACACCTTTTGTGACTATTAATTAGCCAGATGTCTTCAATTTCACAGGAATGCTCTTTTCATTTGCTTTGTGTCATGGATTATGTGAAGAATAGGCTGGGGCTTGTTTGAACAGACAGCAGCTCTGTGCCCTACACCAATAACCTGTTCCCACCTACAACCCAAACATTCATACCTGCTTTCAAAGGCTGCACCCAGCAGTGCCAACAGCAGGTATCCTGTTGGCTTCACAGGCACAGTACAGGGCTGGGAGAAATACACATGACGTATTTCAAAGGTAAAAGGTGCCCAGTCAATTCCCTTCATCCAAGGGAGTTCCTCTGTGCCAGTTTGAGCAAAAGTGTTGCAAAGCAAAGCCTGCTTTCTTCCCTGGTACTGTTATTTAAATTACTTCTATGGGATGCCAATGTCAGTCATTGAGCTTTAATATTACCACAGCAATATTACAGGAGAATGAGTGCTGAATCAATAAAAAAATTAAGGAAATACAGTTTTTATTACAGAGTGATATTTGGAATTGATCCCTCAGGCTTTCTAGTCGCCTCAGTTTTGTTTTATATGCCCATGGATGGAGCGTTGTTCAAAGCAGTTTGAATGCAGGAACCAATCAGTCGTAATCTAATTTTAAATGGACCACAAGCAAACTGAGAAAATAAAGACAGGCAGGGGCATCATGTTGACAGACGTGCCCGTGGTATATTGGAGCTCTGCTCCGCCTAACTTGGAAAAATACTCTCTGAAATTGCTTTATCTATGTATAATGCCAATAACAAGAACAATAGGGGGGAAACTTGGTTTCTGCAGAGACATGAAGAATAAATCCATAGGAAAAACTGTGAAAAAAAGCGCCATCTCTTCTTGGCTTCACTTGTAAAATGCTAAACTAACAGCCAGCAAGCACATGAAAAGCATGGAATAAGCAGCATGGATGTTTTACTTGCTCAAGTTAACAAGAATTTCTCTCTGAGGCCAAAATCCAATTGTTTCTCCAACTCCTAAGTGAAGGGGCTACGATTTGCCTTGAGGAATTGTGGACGAACAAAGAGATTGTGATAATCAGCAGGTAGTTACACACAGCACTGTGTGCAGCTTTCTGCAACTTCACCTCATGCTGCAGCACTAATTAATTTCAGCTGCTTTCACCTGCCATTTGCAATTATGATTTCCTCTCTCATTTCTACCACTGCGAGCTCTCACAGTTGACCGATCCCTCCCCGGCCCGATGCAGCCCGCAGAGCTCCATGGAGCAGGTCCTTAGAGCTCGGCCTCCTCGCTGTTCCCAGAGCAGTGAGACAGCAGCACTGAGCTGCCACCCTGCTCCCCACAGCCAAATCCTGACCCCCCAAGCAGCCCCCTCCCCAGTCTCAGTGCAATACATTTGGGTGCTTGAAGCTTCAGCCTCTGCTCATTCCTCCAGGAGGCCTGATGGTCTCTGAAATGTCCATCTTCCACCTGCCAGCCCATGAGAGCGATCTGCCCACATATCAGATATTGGCTCAACTTGAGCTAATTTAGATGGATTTTCCAGATAATTTATTTAGCTGGATAATCCAGCTAATTTCAGCCGCTGGCCTTTCCTGAGTCAACAGCTTTCATTGGTCCTTTACTGAATTTGCACCTTTTACCTTTTTATCACCCATGGCTGTAATTCCTACTCTGTCCTGACTCAAGCAGCTGTATTTGCTTCCTAAACATAAAGAAAACAGAATTAGAGACTTTTCTTTAAATTTAAGACCTAGTTAGTATAGGATGCTACCATGGTGCATTAAGAGCTGTCCCTCTGAGGCCTCTCCAGACCTACTGAAATACATCTACCATGATATGAGGAAGAAGTTACATTACCACAGGGGCTCAACTTCAGGAAACGCTTTGGAAACTGATATCTTTCTAGCAGAAAAAAAAATACAGCGGTTGCACTGAGGTGGTTCAGCAGTCAATCTCCCTGGATAAAAAAATAGATGAAGAGAACAAATCACCAACCTAAATATTCATCACGGATTCACTACTAATAGTCATGGCCACATTTCATTCTGCTCTGCAGATATCAGCTTGACCATGAATGCTGACTGCTGATACTCTAGAAAACCAAAAAGGCAAAATAGAAACTGAAAATGTTTTTCAGGCAAATAAACTGAGTGAATAACAATCAGGAGGCAAGAAAAACAAACAAACAAACAACTCTTTCAACCATGAAAGAAGGTTTCTTTAGTTAAAAAGGAAAAATATCCAATTAAAATGAAAGCTGTAAAAATAATTTTAAAATTAAATTACAAATGGAAAATTCATGGCTATGATCTCAAAGAGCATGTATCACCAGCAAGGAAGAGCAAACAATATGAAAAAGGAATCTAAAGGTATCAATGTAAATTCTAAAACTTGTAAAATAATAAAAAAATGAAAATTTAATATAATAGCATGACATTAAACCCTAGCCATATTGCAAATTTCATAATAGATGAGGATGAAAAAATTGTCAGACATCATGCAGGAAATGCAGAAATAAACTGCAAACATTTCTGTTCTGTATTTAAAATGGCAGAGAATTTGTTCATCTTTTACAGAGACATGGCAACAATTTCTATTTCAACAGTAACAAATTTTAAATAGATATTAAATGTAAACATTTAAGTATGAGATGGAATAATTTGTTCTGCAGACTATCAAAATAATTGAAAAAGATCCCCCTGGAACAGCCACATTTTTTTTAATCATCTGCATTCAAAGAGGAAGCCTCAAAGAAACCCCAAGAAATTGAGGACCACCCCCATACCGAGCAGGTCTTACACTTACACCCCCTCCATCCACAGGCTGGGGTCTCATCCCTACCCTTCCCCAGATCAAGGGGAAAAGGCACTGCTACATTATTTCTCAACTTTGAAAACTCTTTGCTGCCAGTTTGGCTTCCCTGTTCTCCAGCCCACCTCGGAGGATGCTATTTGTTGAACTGATCCTACTTGAGAGAGTGAGTATATTTGGATTGGATTTCACGATCACATTTAAACCTCAGAGCACTTGGGCTGGCCAGGAACATACAAATACAAATAAATACAATTAGTAGTAGTAAAAAAAATTAAGCAAAGCTGCACTGACTCAGTGCAGAATGCTCTTCAAGCCCTGGCCAAACAACTGCTTTTGCTTTGCTTTCCTGCCCGCTGTTTATGCAGCAGATGCTCTTCAGAGGAAAAGCTGTATCACCTTCACCCAGTGTCCAAGTTTGACTTTACTCCACGTTTGCTCTCTTGCTTAAGTTATGCCAGCCCATCTGCAGGCGAATCTAATCCTCTCGTTAGTGAGCAACTCAGCTCTGCTCTGCTGTGCTTCGCATTACACAGATCAGCCAAGTATTGATGCAACATCACTGAGGAGAATCTAGATTTTTTTTTTTCCCTATGCTTTCTTCTTTGGAAACTTAAAATACATGCTGGAAATAATTTCAAGGGCTGCTGAGCATTGCCACTGGGGGAATGCAAGGGGCTTTCAATACTAAGACTAAAAGACAGTTGGAAATTTGCAAGCGGTTACCTTTGAAATTAGATTTTGAGGTTAAATTCAAAGAAGCTTGTGTAGCTTTTCCCAATCTCTCAAATACACGCAGTGCTTCTGGCAGAGGGTAACAAAAGCTCTTTTCTCTTGCTGGGTTCAGCCCACTGTGCCTCGTCCCAGAGCCTTGGCCCAACTGACCGTCTGTGTGGGGCCAGCAGCAGCATCAGCCAGGGGAGGCCAAACCAGCCCTGCAAATTCACAGCGGTGACAGCAGAGCCACCCTGACAGGAGGGTGCAGTTCAGCCCATGTTTGCTCAATGTGCAAACCAAACTCCAAATTTCTTCCAAGCCAACTCACCAGCAGAGGCAGGCTGGTGAGGGCTCACCTACCACATCTCCATCCCACCAGGTCCTGGATCACCAGAGACAACCTCCAGCCGCCAGATGCTGGTGCAGGTCTCGTGGTGTTATTTGCTATCTCTATTTCAAAAATTCCAAAGGAAGCCAGGACTGCCTCTGTTACACCCTTTTAATGATAAATCCTTTCACAAAGAATTGACACTCAAACTAAGCAAGGTAGACTGGAAATATTATAAATGCAACACTACAGATGGAAAAAAATCCTAGGAACTTGCTAAAGTGCACAGAAGTCTTCTGTGGTTCAAAAACAGAAACAGAAAGTAAAGCCAGTTATCCTCAGCCCCAGTTTCAAGATCAGACACTCCCTACAACTCATCTATCTGAATTCCCCAGCACTCCTCCACCCTCTGAGGCACGTCAGTGCCCGTCTCCTGTTAACTAAAGGAAAGCACTGCTGTATCAGAAGGGGAACTGGTCAGAGCAGCCTTTGTCCAGCAAGTTGTGTTTCCCACTTGGTACTAATTTCCAGTCATATAACAGAGTTTTACATTACAAATTTTCACATTTCTTCTTCCTGTAACCTGAAGGTAGCCACATCTGCTTCCGTGCCTTCTTCACTTCCATGCACTGAGTGAAGGACATGTGCCAAATCATCCTCATGGAGAGGTCACTTAATTTTGGTTTGTAAAGCCAAATCTCCTGTGATCTCCATACTTACCAATCAATACATAAATAGCAAAATTAAACCCCATTATTCTCATTTACCACAAAATTAAATGAATTAACTAAACATAGGAAAAGTGCTGATGTCTGCCAAATTGTTATTTCCAACAGATAAAAACAAATTGAGGAATGATATGCAGACAGGAGAAGAAAATTAGTTTTCCATCCAGCAATGCAGTGAACTATTGCAAGGAAGACTGTAAATAACAATCAGTGGGCCAGACTGCATGTGAACGCTGGGACAAGAGGAACACATTCTTTATTGTAGAGGAAAAAAACATTCTGAAACAATCCCCTTGTTTTTGTTTCTGCAGAACAGAAAAGACCCTGGGGACTGGTAACAAAAGGCTTCAGCAAGAATGGTTCTTTCAAACTCTGATTTGCAAAAGGACTGCTGCTCTGTAATTATCATGAATAGTTTTTGCTAAACATCTCAAAGGAACAAAAGAGAGTACGAGCATTTGGAGACAAGTTGTGACCACTGGAAGTTTTTGCAGGTGGCTGAATAATAGCAGGGAAAGAGACTTTCCAGACTCAGGGTTGGAAAAATAGGGAAAAATTGAACCAGAGCATTGAAGTATTTGGAAACTTCAGCATCTTCTCCTGTCCTAATGAAGATGCATCAACAGGCTGGTTCTGAAGTTACAGTCATAAGACAAATGCATCACTGCAAGCAGTGTTTGAAAGACACTTGCAATTACAGCTGCTCTGGAACAATGAAATATATACTGTTCCTTAAATAAACTGAAAAAAATGATAACCTCTTTTAACTGTCGTGGTGTAGGAGAGAGATCTTCATATCTTCCTTAATGAGATTTTTATTGCCAGTGTAAATTTGTCTTGAACTGAATTTTTGTCTTGGGAACTCTGAATTATGTTATACCAAGTTGTTCCTGGTAAGCATGCAGGCTTGCACACATTTTTTGCTGTGAAAATGGCTCCTTCTGGCAAACTGAAAGCAATTGAAACTCAATTTAATTAGCTGCCTTCTGTAAATATGCCATTATTCTTCTAGCTCAACACTGGAGTTATATTTACAAAGGGAACAGATAGCAATAATTATTTTGGGCCGTAGTTAGTCAGCATTAGTTAATGCCTGAGTGTAATTGAGAGGAAATTAAGACAAGTGTAGTCTTTGGGGGGGAAAAAAAAAAAGAATCTATCAGTCTACAGCAGTGTAGACACTGCACCTGTGCATTCCTTCTTGGGCTGGAATACAGAGAAAACTTTGGCTAAAAAAAGCAAACATTGACTCTGTGCTCTGGAACCAGAGAAGGATAACAATAATCACTTTACATTTTCAGTCACTCAAAATTTGGTGAAAGTTTGAAATAACTCTTACCAACCACCTTCTCCGAGTTTCTATTTGCTTCTGAAGTTACAGGCCCATGACACAGCCACTGCTGTATTCTCCTCACAGAGGAAAGGAGCCCAGAGCCAAACAGCTCAGACAGCTGCAGAGGATCCACAGCCTGAGGGGCACAGGTTTCCAAGCACAGGTCGCTTGGAAAGGTTTTGCAGATGATGTCCAAGAGTCCTTACGTGGCTCAGAACAGGGGTAACCTCTTCCAAGGGTGTTTTCCTCCATCTCTGAAATGAGCCAATATTTTCCAGTGCCCATCTGAACAGGATTCTTCAAACCAAGCAGCTGCCCCATAGCCCTTTTCATCAGTCTGGATCTGCTATTCAAATTAACCCTCAGAACATATTGGCTTAATTGCATCACTATGTAGATGCTTCTATTTAAAATTAAAGAGGACTTAATTAAATTTACCTTCATCCACTTTCAAAGTAAATTATAGCAAATGAACAGTTTGCTAATTCTGAATGATGGTTCACACTCAGGTTAAATGCAGTTTAACTTACTCTCTTTAAATGCAGGTATCTACTTAATTTTCATTACTTCCCCTTCATGCCACCACAACACAAACCTCTTTTTTTAGGCTTGCAAGTGCCAAACTATGCATGTAATACTAAAAATTAATTATTCAGATATTTCATTCCTTTATGTAGCAAAGATTCCTGAATAAATTCATGGGATTTTTTTTTTTTTTACATGGGTGAACAAATTGGGCCCACTGTTTCCATGCTGGAAGTAGTTGTTAAGGCAAGTTGTAGGGTAAGGATGGTTTTGTGATTAGCTTATTGCACTGAGCAAGAAAAGACAGTGTTTTGAGATTCACATTTCCAACAAAAGCTCTCCCTGTCATACTGGACAGCCCCAGTGGGAATGTGAGAGCTGAGGAACATGACCAGGCCATCAGCATCATCCTTGCCGGGATCTTGCACTGACAGCTGCTCTGCTAAATGGCTCCTGGCTCCAGGGCTCCCTCGCTTGCTGTGCTGCCTTGCATGAGGGAGAAACTCCCTCCCTGGTCCTCAGTTTCTCTAAGACAGGCCCACGAAACACTTTTTTTCACCTGCTGAGTGCCCATCCAGCCTGTGGGCTCAGGACGCCAGGGCTCACAGCACCCTGCTCCCACATGCACTGCTGTCCACAGCCTTCCTTGAAACTCGCCTTGAAATCAGGGGTTTCTCCCTGCACTTAATGGCTGGCTAATCAGCAACAATAGAAGAAAATCCACAAAGACACCTAATCTGCAGGGGGCAAGTTAATGGGGTTTGAGTGGCAAGACTCTGAAAAGCCAGAAAGTACCCAAACTCCACTGGTGCTACTGACTCCTGTGCTATTTCCATGCCATACAGAACTCCACTGCAAATCAAAGGACCCCCAGGGTACCTATTCAACAGGTAACAAATTCAGCCCTTATGCAAATGAAATGCTAAAAACGTTCTTTTGTTCCTCTGAGGTATTAGTACTACTAAAGCAAGGTGCACAAACTTCATAAGAAAGTAAAATATTATCTTGTGGTACTTGCAAAGTGCCAGAAGTTTATTGACTCTGTCTCTGGGAGACCAGCAATACTCACAGAGCTTTAAATGTCCTTTAGCCAAAGTTCAGACAAAAAATGTTTTCATAATTTAAAATTCTGTTGTAAGGTGGGATGGGAAATGGCATGCACCTGGCATGCAGCTACTTAGAAATGAAGAGTTAGTACAATAACAATAAAAAAAGATCTAGTGTATCTGAGCACACATGGTTTCTCCTTTGTGTAACTTATGATTTCAGAGCACTCTGCCAAAGCTAAGCTGAACTATGAATACCAACTATTTTAGTCTTCAAGAGTTATAGTGCAGGAAATTCACATCTCTGTATTCTTTCCCGTAGCTGTCACTCAGGCTGCTCCTTGTGAAAGACCTGAATTCAAAAGGCAGCTTTGGACATTAATTTGACAGCAGATGGATCAGATAGATTGCCCCCCCCATTTTAGCCATACAAAGCTGGAAAACATTGCTGCCATGAATGCTGAATTGCTGCAGTGCCTGACTGCACAGCAGTCCCCCTTTGCCCTGCAGAGTGGCACCACTGCTCCGTGGGCTGGTGATCCATGGGTCTGTCCCAGGGTACTGCTGACCTACAGACTCTCACAGGCAGATTCATTCTGATGGGCACAGTTACACTGGCAGAGTCATGGGAAACCAGGGAGAAGCGTCACTTTCACATAAGCCCATGTCAGACTACAGAGAACTGCTCCGAACCAAGCCTCATCTGCCCTCACGGCTTCCTACTGCTGGCAAAGTTGATCAAATATTGAGGACAGACACCCAGAGTATCTGATACTCTAATTGGACCATCTCTCACAGAAAATACATCCATCACACCCAGAATTCCACTAATTTAAGTTCCTTTCCTGTACCCAACCTCAAACAGAGCACTCAATAATACAATTGAGTGCTAGGGCTGTACTCAGAAAAGCAGCTCTGAGCAAGTGTCATCAACACTGACCCAAGTTTACACCACGTCAAAATGTTCCAGTCCACCAGGCACATTTGGAAATTTGGCTCTAATGCCTGCAAAACCCTGTTGAGAGCAGGTGTAAGATATTCTAGCACAGGGACATGAGATGCAGAGACAGGCCCAGAGCGCAGCGGGGGAAGGCAATCGAGTCATTCCAGGTGCGCAGCTCTTGCTCTGACTGGGTGAGACTCTGAGGAGGAGCAGAAAAAGAATGGAGCTGTGGGTCCAAATGAGACCCCTGAAGATGGCAGAGACAGATTATGGCTCCTGGGAAGGTGACAGGTAGCTGAGGGCGTGGATGAGTCAGTGGCTGGAGTAGTAGGAAGATATAGGGTAAGATTTCCAGAGAGGGAAGCAAGGGCAGAGTACAGAGTGGCTTTCAAAGTCAGAAGCATTGGTCTGGTGGCAAAGCAAAAAAGGGTGCAGAGCAGGCAGTGGGCTGAACCAGATGCAGCAGAAACATGACCTCAACCTATCTGCCAAGAGCCTTGAAACAGCGGCAGGCAGAGAGCCTGGGAGTTGCTGGTTACTCCTCCCAGCTCAGCAGTAGCTCTTCCCAAGAAATGCAGCCACAAGAAATGGTTTTTTCTACACCTCAGAGTAATTCCACGAGGAGCATTAAATGGTTTTAACACAGGAATAAGCATGAGTGAACTGTGAAGGACTCCTTGGGCAGCGAGTCTGGGCTTCTGCAGGACTCACCCCCCATAATCCTTTTCACACCCTGAGGATGCTCCTTTAAAAAGCCAGCTTTGGTTTTTGCCTGATGTTCCTACTGAGCCATTGTCCCAGAATTGCCCTGACCAAACATGAAGGAGCTTCTAGCATCCTAAACTAATTCAGGACAAATCTAGCCCTCTTTGTTCTCCTGCTAGTATTATCCTCAGCTGAAACAGCTCTTCCCCACCCGCTTGGGCTTTTGCCCCTTGATGTGCTCACAGAAAACTAATCCCTTCTCAGCTTTTGTTTTTCTTGGCTAAGGAGGTCAAACTGAAGTTTAAATCTATTTGTTAGCTAAGATTTTATAGCAGTTCCCAATAGTTTTTAAAGGGAGTTGAAGTTATGTGATAGGGACCACTGTTTTTTTCCTGCTACAGGCACAAACTAGAAATATAGACACCATGCAAATGAAATGCATACAGCATGGTTAACACAACAATCCAAAGCTCAGTTCTACTGCTTACCTTGTGTAACCAGGTAGGATGGTTGAAAAGAAGCCAAATTTAGCCCTCCTGAAATGGAGGGAAGCCTGCCAAACAGACATGCCTTGCTAATGTAAAATACCTATGTTCAGAGGAAGCTGTTTACATTCCTGTTTGGTCTGCTTTGCAGATAAAAACTTCTAATGCTTTTGAAATGCAGCAGATTTAACATTGAACACTGGGTATCTTGTACCAAGAGACAAACTGACAGCAAGACGCTGTAGAGGGAGATCACAACAGTACAGTCTCAGAGGGGAAAATTAGGAAATGTCCAAAGGACGTGCACTGAAGCAAGGGAGCCTGGGAAGTAAGGAGGTGCACAGACACAGCAAGGCACAGTGTCCAGAGGCAGCTGAAAGATGATGCTATTTCCCCATCAGTGAAGTTAAGAGAGAGATGAGAAAACCTACAAAGGGCTAGATTCCCATTAGCTTGCAGGGGCCAAATGCTGACCTCTTTTATTCCAAACTTACCTGGGTGCAACAACCATTCCAATGAGCAGCAGGTAGTTCAGGGCAGGCACAGCCATGAGTACATAATTGGAGCAGGGCTGTGCTTTGTGTGGCAGGAGAGCTGTCTCAGTAACACAGATGAAAATATGCCATTAGACCTGTTATGCAGTTCAGCACTGCCATATATAAAAATATTTTTTGAAGATACAATTCACTACAAAAAGAGCTGAGTGCATTTCTCTGTCACAGCAAGGAAAAAAATATGGGTAGTTAGGTTTAAAGGAGAAGGAAGCATGTGCCCTGCTTTCTGACCCTGGTTTTTGTTTATTGTTTGGATCCTACACCGTATTTTTCTCGTTTTCCCCTTCAATTATTTATTAAGAAAAAAAAGAGATGGAGAAGGGTTCTCTGTTCTTGTTTGTGCCAGCGCTCATGGCTGCTGCTGGGGGAATACTGCTAACAGCAGCTACTAGTGTTTTATTAAAAATAATAAAGTATATCGTTATCATAAAATACCAATGTGATCAAAAGGATTGTTCTGTTATGCCCTTGTCTAAGTTTCTACTGTAAATTAGAGCTCAGGTAAAAACAGTCTACAGTAGAGTATATAAAGTTTGGAAATTTTAATGTATTTCTATACAAACTCTTCTGTTACTCAGACATATATATTTCAGAGCACTCCCCTCACAGAAAATTGTAATCTCACATATATATATATATAATTTTTTTTTTTTTTAATGGTGAAGCTTTTATACTGTATTTTATAGATGCACAGGGGCCGATCAGCTCAACTCCATTGACTTTCATAGCGCTGCTCCGGATGCGGTCCCGCTCCCCCCGAACTGAGACACGCACCCAGCCCCCAGCAGCATCCCTCAGAACAGGAACACTGCTCCATCTGCTGGGCTCCCGCACCAGGACAAGGACAGGGAGAGGGCTGAAGGAACGTTCCGTGCGAGCGACAAATCCCAGGCATATTGACACTGGCATTAGGGCATTAAATCCATCGAGTCAGCCACAGCAACGCGCAGGGAGTGCGTGGTGTGTGTGTTCCCAAAACAAGAGCCGTCCCTTTGGCAGTGCTGGAATGCAAACCACGGCTGCACAGACAGAAGTGACTGCACACAAACACTCCTTACACACACCATCCTTCCCAACATGATGCCCCGTGTAAGCGCCACACGCCTTTGCTGATGCTCCCGAGGTGCATTCCCGGTTCCCACAGAATCCAGATTCCTTGCTGAGAATCACAACCCCTCTGCAACCATCCCCTTTGGCTAAAGCATTGTTTCTTGGTGATACATGAATCTTATTTTTATTTTCAGCCCACAGCATCAATAGTTCTGAACTCTTACTAGTGAGTCTCTTCCACTACCTGCTCTCTGTGCTGGTTTCTCATATATACACACAGTAAACTGCACAGTCAAAACAGACCTGAGGCACATCCAAACACATCTGCCAATGCTTGGTCTTCCAAATGCATGTGGGTAATATCCTTCTCTGCCCCCTACACACTCATACTCCTTCAGAAACAAGTGTGAGTTAGATGAATAAAATGGTGTCTTTCCCCTGCAACATAGCATGGCTTTGCATTGAAAAAATCTGTTTAAAACCTCTTGTTTAAAAAAAAAGTCCTGGTCTTGATTGTTATTCAGAGCATATTCAATGATTCAACTAAAAAAAAATAGACATTTGCATTTAACTTCTCTTTTTATTGTGCTTTATTCTCTTCCTGCATTTCTAAGAGCTCAGCCAGTGTAAAATACAGGAACTGACTTCTTGGCTTTGTTTTTACTTTTTAACATGTCATCACCTTATAGTCAGTTAACTTCATGGTCCTTTTTCATTAACAAAAAGCACCAACATCTGGATTGCAAATGCTGCATGATGATGTTCATTTATACATAAAATGTTCTGCTGAAAATAAAGAAGCAAAAGAATGTAATTTATGAAGGTGTTTTTATTAACCCAGCAGCCAGCAGAGGTTGAGAACAGTACCAATACAGAGGGACTGGGTGACCTGGTGACCCATCTGTAACACTCAGGGATGGTTTTAAATTCAGAAGTTTGGGATATGAATATTGCCAGAAAAGTTTTGGGGAGAACCTCTTGCAGCAGGAAGCAACTGAAGAAGTCTCTGCTGCTCACCCTAAGCCAGCTCAGGCTGCAGGTGGGCAGTGAGCACTGCCCGTCACACCACCGGCAAACAGAGACTATCTGGGAGCACACTGATCCACAGGAGCACGATAACAGGTGGCAAGTGAAGGGAGCTCAGAGATGATGAAGTGAAGTGAGTTTATGCATCCAGGATGCATAGTAAAGCAGCAGTCTTATCCCCTAGCATTAAGCATTATATTGACGGAGTGACTTTTTGGTCAGAAGCCATCTGCTGGTTCCAGGGGTAGGAGTCTAAAAGAATTTGCAAAGCTGGCTATCAAAAAGGGGAAAGTTTTATATGGCTGTGGGTGTTTTCATGATGCACCAGACCAGCAACAACATGGAGGCACAAAATAAAACCATTTCTGAAACAAATGCACAAGGCACCCTGCTGCTGAGGCCTCAGGGTGACAGGGAGTGACATTTGCCAGTGTCAGCTGCCCTTTGAGGTGCAGAAGGCAGTCTGGTCTTTTGCAAGGACTGAGGTAACTCCTAGGGTCTCCAGCTCTGAGATGGGCAGGGACTGGGACTGATGCATTTACAGACTTCAAATCTGATAAGGAGAGAAGGGGAAATGAGAAACAGCAAGTCAAGGATATCTTGGAGGAGAAGCAAAGATAGAGCAGGGCAGGAAAAAGGGCAGCAGGGAAGGCAGGGGACAGGGGTTATGAGGTGCTGCCAGTGACTGCAGCAAGAACAGGAACAAGCCAACAAAGAGTGGTTGCCAACCCATATTGATACCTGAGGTGCTGGGGGCCAAAGCACCCCACAAACCCATGAGCAAGGCTGCATCCTGCAGCAGGGTGCCACCAGGAGCACTTCTGGCAGAGGAGAGGCAGGATCTTGTGCACATCCTCTGGGGCTGTACTGCCACAACAGCCCCTGTGCCTTCAGGGTAGGTCAGGGAGGGTATGAAAGGAGAGTGATGTGCTTTTCCCTGAACAGGTTCAAAATTAACACAAACCACTCCAACAATCCCCCCATGTGCCCCAGGCTGCTGGTCTCTCAGTTCAGAGCTGAGAACACACCATGTGCCAATTCTCTGTGCTCCTGACCATGCTGCACTAGCTGGACTTTCTGGCTTCCCTGGTGTGTCACAGTCTGTTTGAATGCCACAAGAAGTGCTCAGCCATGGATGGACAGTCAGGGCCAAGGTATACCCTGGAGCAATCGCCCTGACCAGACACTGAGGGCATTTATTTGTTCCTCTCCACACTCTCATCCCCACCTGTGCAGAATTAACAGCAACATTTAAAGGTGAAATGGAGCCTCGCAGAGCTGACAGTGTAAGATACGAGCCCAAGTCACTGGTAAGAAATGGGCAGTCTTTCAAATTTTCAAGCAGGCAAGGCAGGGGCAGAGGGCGGGACAGGACAGGATGGCAGGAGCAGCCAGGACTGCTCCTCTGCTGTCACTCCTCTGGCACAAAGCAGCCAAATCCCTTCAGTTGTCAAATGTGCACTATGCTATTGTTAATGATGCTATTACTTACCATATGTTTAGCAGTATGGCTGGATTTATTCAGCTTATTCAAATGTGGGATTGAACATTTTGGTGTAGCAAGCAGCCCCAGGCTGGGGGGGGTTGAACTGTGAGAGAAAGTAGAAGCTAATGCAGAGGAGGAAAAATGTTAGTTACTTAACAAGGTCAATAGCATAAATTCTTATTTTTTTTTATTTCAGAGAGCACAGAAGCCAGTGTTTACACCCTATTTCTGTTAATCACTTTCAGGGTAGGCTGTGAAATTGTTTGCTCTCCACATAAAACTGTGCTTTATCCTGTTAAAAAGATCTTCCAGCCATTTCACCCAGGAATGGTTACACTCTATAGAAAGATAAACTGATTCTTTTCCATCATCATAGATGAAGTCAATCTATGATAGTCAGAACCAGTGCTGGAACATTGGCTCAGCCACTTGAAAAAGTAAAGGTTATTTGTGAAATTTAGATTCAGATTCAGATTTCAAACTTGTCCAAAGATTTGGGTTAACCAAAGACTCTGTTAAGAGCTGGCTTGCCTGGGTTTATCTCTTAATCACAAGTGCTCCAATCAATTTCATATAAATCTGCGTTCTGCATGTTCAAAAAGAAAGGCTTGATAATCACTGAAAGTAGTATAATGTTCCAGAAGGTGTGGAAATAGAGTCTTAGGAAAAAACTTTGTTTGAAAGCTGAATAAACCAAATACCTGTTTTTCTTCCCTTTGCCTTGCTGCCATGAAACAGACATCCCCACCAGATATCCCCACCATGTATCTCACCCATATAATATCCCCGTTGGCTCCTCACCCAGTACAACCAGTTTAATTACCAAGATCTTCCTATTACCAGAACTTATTCTGGTACTCTAGAATATCCTGCAGATGTGGCTGCTTTTACAGAAGAATGCAGCACAGTGATCTTTTTTACCCCTACTAGTGCCATACTCTGGCTTTTCTTTGATATATCCAAGCACAGTTCTAAATCCATCACCAGCCCAAATTCATATTTTTATTCTGGCAAGCCTGCTGACAAGAGTCGACAGAAAGGAAGCATCATCCAAAATTATCTTAAAAATCCCATTTTATTAGGAGTCCTCAGTAAAACCAGTAAAACATAGAGCTGGTGTAAAATGCAAATAGTGCCAGCTGATTTGCAGTTTGATTGGATCATGTAGTAAAGAGGAAAGAAACAGCAAAGTTGCAGAATAGTAACTGCAACCATAGTATTTTCCAAAGTAGCAAGCAACCTTGCAAGACCTCTTCAACTATTTAAAATCAAATATTCTTCCAGATATTAACTCATTTCAATATAAACTGAACTAGTTCAGTGCCCATGAACAGCGCCTTCACTGCCCATGGTTTCCAAGGAACAGACATGGCAGTAATTAGTGGGCATAAAAATCAATTCTGATGATTCAAAAGACAATCTGTGATTGTGGAAGTGACTGTGCCTGGAATAACAAGGAATACACTTTGCATTCAGAACAAGTCAGGCTCCTCCTCTGACCACAACCACACTTACATGACACCGTCGTTCAAGCCAAACAAGAGGTAGCTCCAAACCCGGCCACCACACAGAACTGCCAGGTGAAACACCTTTCCTGAAGAAGTAAAAATGCTTGCTGAAATCAGTGTTGCAACACCAACTCCTTGCCTGGGTTTCATGAAACTACAGAGCTCTGCCTTAACATCCAAGACTGTCCGAAGTAGCACTTTCCTGCAGTGTCTGACAAGGTGCTCTTGGCTATATTTCTACAGGAACAAGGAGATGAAAATACAGCCCTCAACCCTTCTAATCCTCTGTTTGCTTCTGCTAAAAGAGTGTAATAGGTCCTTACGTGCCTACCAGTGCACTGACAATACAGAGAACTGAACACTCACCTCATGCAGAGTACCAATCCACACCCATTCTGGTTACAGCACTGGGAACATGATGTCCCAACACACATCAGATAATAGAAGAGTATTTCATACCTCTTTTTAGTGGATCTTCAAAACAGAAAGCCCATCAGCTTCTTCAAGACTAAAAGGTACTTTGGCAGAGAAGAGTAGCCATCAAGCAAATTTGCAACAAAAAGCATGAACAAAACTCACAAGTTTCTCCTGCAAACAGCATCACATGCTCTCTGTAGATAGCACTGTAATTTACTCAAAGCATCACTAGCCTGGCTGAGAGGCTCCTATTTTACAAGAACACACTACATGGGCAACCCCAAGGGGCACCTAATCAATGGATAATACAAGGATGGTTCTTGCAGTGCCAGGACTTGGTTAAAACAGAAAATGTGTTTTTTCCAGAATATCTGCAATGCCATGGTGCTTTGTAGCACATACAAAACAATAAGGAACTGGATGTCCTTACTGCTATGAGCAAATACAGCACAATCATTTGCAAAAAACCAGCTCATCAGTAGCTGCCTTCATTACTTTCACCTTTGCACACAGTGCTGCAGATGTGGGGTCACGAGCACAATGCCAAATAACAGAGAAGCAAAAACCTCAGCCCACTTGTAATTCTATTTGCAACAGCAAAACCTCCTCAAGAGGACCATGACAGGAACTGGCAGCCTGTTTTCAGTGCCCCAGTACTGCTGGCACTGCTGGCACCACTCCTGGGCCAGGCAGGACCAGTCCCTGCTGTGCAGCCCGGCCTCTGGCCACACTGCTTCCCAACACTGCTCCAAGCACAGCCCCATTTCCATTACAGCTGGGGTATAAAGATTAATGGCACAAAGAAATCCCAGGTCAAGGGTATCAAAGTAAGCAGAGAATAAGAAAACTTCCGGTCATATAGAACACAGAAAGTACAATGCTACATGTAAAAAGAAATTTTGACAAGACATTTCCTTTGGGTCAAGATCTAGGGCCTGGCTTAGTGAAGTAAAAGCCATGAGAAAAGAACAGTAACAGATGCAAAAGCACCTGGGACTGAAAAGAAAAAAAAAAAATTAGAAGAAAAAAAAAGAAAGAAACATTTCAGCCCTTAAAGTAGAAACTTAATAGTAGCAGGCTGTTCTTTAGCACAAATACTGCTTTGATCTGTCATAGCTCTGCCTATGGGTTTGCTATCTTGAGCATTTCAAAGAAATCTCTTATCATTGTGTACCTGCCTCAGAGAAATCATACCACTGAAGGAACAAAAAGGTTGATTGTTATTTTAATTGAATTTGTTTTCAATTTATTTTCAAGCTGTCTGGGGGAAACCTTTTACACATGCATTGTTTGATTTGTTTTTAACTTTGGTTCCATTATCCTAATAATGAAGCTTTTAAGGCATTTTAAGAAGCCTGTTTGTCCAAAAAGTTACTCGCATTGATCAGATCAATACCTACGTAAGCGCCTGAAAGCAGGAAATAAATATGGATTAAAAAAAGCCAGCATTATTTTACAGAACTCGGGTTTGTTGTGAATTCAGATGCTCAGCATGAACTGCTGGCTTGATCTCTGCCAACACACACATCCATAAGCTAATGTGCCAGGGGATTATTTTCCAGCATCCCTTAATGCAGGCTACCTGCATGTGGTCTCTTTCTCAAAGGTGCTGAACGCTTCCAGCTCATGCTGCTCCCGGTGTTAAGCTCCAGGCCAAACAGGACAGAAAGAATCCTTGAATGAGATTAACAGTAAAGCCAGGATTTGTGCTACAATAGGTTAATTAGTTTTCCAGGTAGTTAGCTAATAGTTCTTTTCAATTTTATAACAAACCAGAGTGGTAGGAGCTGTGGAGCTGCAGGAAAGGGCACTGCACATGGAAAGGGCTGTCGGGCAGCTCTGCCCTTCTTCTGCAGCTCCCACTGACACCATGGGCTCTGAGATGAGGCCCTGAACTGCACCAGCTCTTCTTCCCCTGCAAGCCCTTCATGCTGCCCTGAGAGTATAAAGGGATCCTGTAATCCCCTGCTCAGGGCAGCAGCATCCTCCCCACTGCCCTTCACGCTCAGACCTGTAGAGCTGCACTCTGCCATCCTGGACCTTTCTGCAGACCTGTTTCTCCTGCAAGCCCAGCTGGAACTGTGGTGTGAGGGCAGCTCCCTCACTGCCCACCCCTCTCCCACTCTAATATATCAATCAGGCAAAACATCCTACTGCACAAGAATTGAGAGGGTTTTGCTTTAAGACAAAAAGGTTTTAAAGTTACCTTTTCACTTCTGAGCTTTCTTCTCAAGTGATACATGCTTCATTCTTCAAAAGATATTTAGATTCTTTTAACACTTAGAGCTAGTTTTCATTAATAATGAAGGAGTCTCAGCTAATCTTCTAATGATCCCTTCTTTTAGTGTAGCTTTATCTCAGTTAATAGCTGAGTTTGCCTGTGTTGCCTGATGCAATAGCAGTGGCTTATACCAAGCACTTAGAGTCACTTTTTACATTTATGAATGAAATTCATTTATTTTCCATGGTAGTAAAACAGTGGGGTGGCATTAGACAGACAGGCCTCATTTTATGTTATTATTCCAGAGGAGATCTGTTAATTTTTCTGAATATGAAATTTCTTGAAGAGCAGAAATGAAAGGACAAAAAAGACTTGTAATGAGTTGTTTCTGTCACTCTCTTCCCTTTCGTCTCGCCCCAAAAAGGAAACAAACTGTCAGCACCATTAATTTTTAAAATGCCTTTTTAAAATTAAATATTGAGCTAGGTTATTAAAAGACAGGACAGGTTTAAAAATTAAAGCACTAGAACTACACTAAGTACTTTTTCCGAGTACAGAGTATTTCTTTTTGGCCACTGAACTATGGCTGCTTATTCCACCTTGCCAATTTTTCATTTTTACTACAGATCCAAAACATCCACGATTTACTCAGCTCTTAACTTCACCTAGAGCAGCAAACCAGAAGTTTTAATAATCTGAAGAGGAATCTATTTAATATAAAGTCCTTAGGGAAGGACCTACCATTAGTCACATGTTTGTTCAGCATTAAGTTCAGGCCTCAGCTCCCCGTGAGCCCATGTTGGAGTGTGTGTAAAGAGAACCCTTATGGCTGTGGGATCCATTAGACAGGCTGTGCACTAAAGCATAAATGCTCATGTGGGTACCCGGGGCCAAATTTAAACCCAGGGAATGACACCAAGAAAGTTTATCTGAAGACAGGGGGGATCTCTCAGAGCTGCAATAGCGTTGTTTAAAAGTCATGCCAAGGATGACCACGGTTCATGCTTCACATCCAGCGCGATGGGTGAAAGCCACAGCTGCCTACCTGGGTCCCAGGGCCAGGGATACGTCTGCCCTGAGCATGGTACATGAAAAACTGCTCCATCCTCATTTATTATAGGTTTTTCATATGTCCTCATGAAAGCAGTACACTGAGGAGTGTTACTACTGTGTGCTTAGATTATACCACCCCTACCTGTATCAAGGAGCACTTTGCTGTTCAGGCACTCCCACTGAGATGGATAAAAGCCTCAAGAAGTATTAGATATGCAGGAGGGAGCAGCCTGGCCCAGAGTAAACACCACTGCCACAAGTGTGTCCTTTGAAGAGGAAACCTTTATTGCTGCACCTGAGAGAGTATTATCCAGCATTACCCATTTTCCAGCACCAGCTCTGTGCCAGCCTGCTGCCTGCAAGGCAAATCTCTGCCAGGGCATGTCAGAGGGGCTGATGGCAGCACCAAGCAGAGGATGGAGGCCTGCCATCCTCATGCACATCTGGGGCACAGGGGTGTGCACTGCAGCTGTGTGGGGACCTGGTGCTACACCCCAAGGCTTGGGTAGACCCCTGCCAAAACAACCATGGATAGCCATGAGCTCTGGCAGTTATTCCACTGGGTAGTGTTCGTGCTCGTCCAGCTGGAAAACCTTCATGACTCCACTCCTCCCTCACTTTTGCAGCCAACCAACAGGAGGGACACGTGGCTCTGGCCTCTATGGGCAGGCATTACCATCACCCTGGTGTGTGCACAGGGTACAGTCCCAGGCCCCTGCTGGGGCCAGGAGCAGCACACCTGCATGCCAGCCTCCCCACTGTCCTCACAGACTGCTGATTTAGATGCCACCACATTGCCCTCCCACTTCAGCTTTAATTTCTGTTCCCTGCCGCTCTCAGTAGTGAACAATGATGCATTACAATTTTCAGGTGCCTAAGGCTCGCAGAGCTTTCTCGATATAATCAGCAGAAAAGAAGGATTTTGCATCGAAAGCCAGTGCCAACATCCCTGCAGTGATAACCATCCCTGTATAATTAAAATGAACATTTCACAAAATGTCATCTCCAAGCAGCATATTTTAGATTTCAAAAAAATAAAAAAACATTTCCAAGATCAAAAGAAGAGAATTATAATTGGGAAAGGGTGGAGGTGGGGGAGGACAGTGTGACAGCCCCAAGAAGTATTACTATTATTATGAGGAAAAGTTTGCTAAAATGCCAACTGCTTGCCCACAGTCAAAGGAAGCACCAGTTTACTTGTTAATCGCCTTAATTAATTAACTGGCATTGTCCTGGATTTCCTGAAGCTGGGTTTACTGTGGGAATCAATTTTAAAGAGCTTCCAGAAAGAAAATTTAAATTTCTGCTTAAAGACTTTAGAGCTTAGTAAACAAGAGCCTGCTTCCAAACCATTTGGACAAAACCACAGTCATGATTTATGGAGACAAAGTCTTTTTTCCCACAGAGTCTGTTGTGATCAGCTATATTGACCTACTGCACAGCACAAACTTCCCTGAATTAATCTCTCTTTGAACTACAGCAGCTCTTTTAGAAAAACACCCCATTCTGATTATAAAACTGGCAGTGAATCAGAAGCCAGTATCATCGGGGTGTGCTGTACCAGGGGCTCCCCCTGAAAGCCCTGCTCCTTTCCACCACTGATCTGTTCAGTTCCATGCTCCACCCAGCGCTGGGCTTCCCTTCTGCTGGATCAAGGGCAATTTGGCAAGCCCTTGCTCCCTGTACAAGAATTTACAGATGGTGAGTGAGTTTTCATTACCAGGGCTGTGATCTTCCAGACTTTCTCAATTAAATGGGAATGAAAACAGGCCACGAGCTTCCTCATGGTCCTCTGAGGTTATTCCATCTTATCATGCTTTTCAAGCTCAGGATGTAGTTGCACCTAGTGACAGATATTAGGGCAGCACCATTTTACTGAGAGTCTTGTTAATATAAACAATTATCTGCTCTGTAACTTCTGACCACAGCATTGCATTAGACTTTCCCCCATCCCACAGATTATCCAACTTGTCCTCTAAATTTTACCTCAGTCACTGTCTCCAGGGTTAGCAGTTCTCACTCTGTAAACCTGACTACTGATCCCTCTTTGGCTGTGGTAAAACAGATCCTAAAGTTATCTGTTACATGAAACAGCAACTAAGAAGGCACACATATACACACACAAGAGTTTTCACATATTAAACTCGAGTTTTCCCTTCCTGAGTTCACCAGGGCCCTTTCCTCCCTGGAGTTCTGCAGAAGACTCTGGTGTGGGGCAGTACTCACCTTACTGCAGGCTTGACCCATCGAGGCCCAGAACCCAAAATGTCCTTTGTGATCAATGGGGTGAAAAAGGTGCTTTTAGGATTCATCTCACTGCTCTTACAAGTCTATTTTTGGATGATAAATGACATCTCTAAAGTACCAGTTTCCTCTCACTGAATGTAGTAGAAACTACATGTACAAACTAAGATGAACACATCTATATCAGGTTAGGTGAGTCTCAGCCTTTGAGTCTAAATAAAACAGTGCAGACAAGAAAAGCACAATATGTATGACCTTATTAAAATGTTCCAGTAGTAAAACAGCCATCACATAAATATGGAAGTGCATACTTCTTTAAATAATGTATTTTAAGTGCTAATTTTGATGTCAGATTCTGCTCTTACACGCCTCTAACTAGACAAGAGTAAATAAGGCGTTCTCCCAGCTCAGCCCTTGTAAAGAATAGCTGGGTAGGATCTGCCCCTCCCAAGAAGAGGCACACAGAGATGGTTGTTTGGTTCTCCAGCAAGGTCAGCAGCACAAAGTGGGGTGGACAATGTATCCCTTTCACCTGTATATGAACATCACAGTCATTTTCTGCCTAGAGGTGCAGGAGAAGATCACAGTCTAGCAACGTTTCTCTTCTCTATTTTGTGCAATGGCTCATTTGGCAAAATGAGACAAAATCTTCCTTGAGAAAACTATATTCTGTGAAGGAAAGGCTCAAAAATTCAACAAAAAGTTTTAAAGAGAAAGCTGAATGGAAGGCACATGGAGCCATTTTTCATCTGTTTTTCCTAATATGCAAATAAAACAGTTCCCCACTCCTCCTGGCAGGAGCAGAGGAGCAACTAATGGAGCAATGCTGATCTCCAAAAAACAGAGAACATCTCAGAAAAATGAAATGGAAGAGGTGTGCCTGCCATGCTGACGGATTACACCAGGCATCTGGGTGTTTACCCTGCCAAACAGCTACAGGAGCGGCAAAGAAAGTGGTGAGAACTGCTGAGGGGAAGAGGTAGAATTTGCATAAATTCATGCATGTCTCAGCCCCTGAACATGCACTTCTAGGAAGGACTGAGAGTAAGAGAGTCATCCAGGTACTGGTGTCAGGTTTGGTGTGAAATGTGTCCTGTGGCGCTGAATGGGGGCATTTACATAAGGAAGAAGTGTTGGCGTTTCTGTTGTTTTGTTCATCAGCTGCAGAGAAATTTGGTGAGATCTGAGGAGGAGCAACAGACACAGTGGGAAACAGTGGGAGAGGAGGGAAAAAGGATGTGGTCAGTAGAGGGTTGGCCTACATTTTAAATCAGCTTGTCATCCAACAGCTTCCCTCACCTTAGAAAGGGCTCCTTTCTCAGCACAGCTCTTCTGCACTTGTCTGACTGTGAATTCCTCTCGAGGAGCCTAAGCTGGAGTTGGTCTCATGGCAGTGGGGAGAATCTGAAACGTGGCATTATGGATGCAGGGCAAGCAGCTGTGTGCTGCCAGGGGCTGCCCAGGCACTGGCAGTGGGGCAAGGCTGTGAAACACTGTAGTTTGGTGTCTTTGGCCCATGTGGAGCTGCAGCAGCCCTGGCCCAGCTGGACAGGCTTCAATTTGCATACACTGAGCCTCACAGCAACCTCACCCACCAAGCAGATAAACTGGAGCTTATCTGCCATGACCACTTCTCTGAATATCCAGCATTGGTCATTTCCAGGAGAAGACCTTCCCATTAACTCCTTGAAAGATTTGACTGAAGCTGTTCAGTGAATCCTATAGTACAGAGGACATTTTAAATAATCCCTACCATTAGAAATTCAGTCCTTGTCACTCAACCAGCTGACGAATGGGAGGCCAGAAAAGGAGCTTAAGAGGCAAAAGGGAAAGTAGAACAAGGGGGAGTGACAAATATCAGATAAATACTGGGGTCCCAGGCAGAAACATCAAAGCAGCCTGCACCAAGAGTGCACTTAGGAAGGATAAGTCTGCATAGAGTGAAACAGGAAAGTTCATTTTTTGCTGTAGGAAATCAAGTTGCAGTGATGGGTGCTGGGTAACCTGTCTGCAGTCAGGGCATAAAAACACAGCATGAGCACTTCCCACCCTCTCTCCCCTCTGAGGCAGTTCCACCTTTTCTGGGGATAGGAAAGGCACGCAGTGTCTTTCTTCACCGTCAAAATCTCTTCCACTCATCACTGAGATTTTGGGCTGGATGACATCTGAATAATCCTGCACAGCAGGGGAAAATTCTGCTGGTCAATTAGCAGAGCACCCCAGCATTATGGGGCTTTGCTTGACTTCATCTCCAACAATAGGAAAATTCACCTGACAGTTTGGTCTTTCCTCTGCAAAAATCCTCCAGTACCAACATAGAGGCACAGATAAGTCATGTACTGGCCCATTGCCCAGTTTAGTGCTTGGCTTGGCTTCAGCAGTTCAGCTGACACACACATCTTTCTTACATTTCCTTTCCCCAGAGTCCCTTCTCCTCCTGCCCCACCACTTTCCATCACCACTCACCCCCGTGCACACACTCTCCGTTCCCAGGCAGGGCTGCTTGTGCCGCCCTACTCTGCTCACACAGGCCCCTGCTCAGGCTGTGCTGTGCCTTATTCTGCAAGTTATCACACAAAAAGAATAAAATTAAAATCGATACAACTATTGAGAAGGATGCACCAGACCTGACTAGAAAAGAGCAAAACAGCCCAGAGAGGAAAGTGGGAGATGATGTTGTCATGTCACATCCAGCTTTTCCACACAGCTGTGTGCTGCCTCGTGCAGCAACAGCCCAGCCCATTAGACACAGCCCTTCTCTCACCTCCTTAGACACCAGTCATTGATAATCTGTGCAATTAGTGTAAGGCTTACGGTTGGACTCAATGATCTTAAAGGTCTTTTCCAACCTAAACGATTCTATGATTAATCCTGCCTGTCAGCAAAGCTACAGCATCTCTGCACACGGCAATACCCTACAACAGCTGAATATATTGCATAGGAGCAAGAATCTTCTTAATGGATTTCTGCAGCAAGAGTGGAAAATGGGGGTGTTCCCAGCTACATATATCCTAGTGAGAGGTAATGAACGGCACACCCATAGCATTTTGCTAATAACCTCAAATAGAGTAAAGAGTTCAGCTGGGAGGGGTGATTTTTTTTTTCTGGTAAAAGTTTGATGAGCTTTCAGAATCAAATATTTCAGAGCTTGCTCATTGCTAATTGAGGGTTAGTATACTAAATTAGCAGTAAATTAACATTCATTTCTCTGCTAGTACACTAGAGCTGCAGGAAATTACCCAAATTATTCAGGTAGTGACATTCATCACTGGGTGGAATTACTGTAGCTTAAACAAGATTTAGTGCTTCTCTGTAGCTAATATCCACAGCTGCAGGAAAAGAGAGGCAGGCTCCCTCATTCACAGCAATTTTGACAGCAGAGGTGCCAAGACAGGGGAAAATGTTCATCTGAGCTGTTGACTATGGAGGCAAGAGAACAGGACAGGCCATGCTTTGCTGAGAGATTACCACATGCTTGGGGTGCAAATGGCAAAGTGGCACCTGGCTGGTGGCTGCAAGTGACCGAGTGCTGCTGTAAAATGAAAATATCACCCTAAAAATATCTTTGTGCAGTTGCTGGGGATAATTGATGCTTCTGCAGCATTACTTTCAAACCACTCGTAAAGCTCCATCTGTAGCTGCAGCTCTATAGACATTTCATAATTATGTTTAATATTACAATCCCCTATTTCTAGGGAGGATTTGAGGATCTCGGCACATTTGTCTAAGTGATGAGCATTTTATCTAGGGCTTAGGAGATTTCCTTCCTCCCTGGGGAATAGTTGGCTCTGGAAGCTGCTGACTGCCTTCAGAGCCCTCCCTAACCCCTTTTTAGGTCAAACACAATTCAACCATAGCAGGCTGAAGAAACCAGACAAGTTTTGATGGTCTAGGAAAGAGGTAGTGAGCATCTTACTGGAACCACGTGCCCACATCCAAGGAGACCTTTCCTGATACATTCACCTCCAAAGAAAAGAGTACATTTGATATGCTGAAGCTTGGAGCTTGCTGCGTTCCCAGGCCAGGTGGCTCCCAATCACTTTTGTATCACGAAAAATGTAAAACTTGCACACTGGGGCTTTCCTAGGCACTCTGTGGTTTGGGGCAGGCAGCAGGAAAGGTGTGCAGGCAGGAAAGGTCCCCATGGGAAGGACAAGGATGGCTTATGCCCTAGTGCAAGTCAGCCAGAGGGAGAGAAGCAAAGTGCTTGTGAGAGAAGAAAGGTGGCAAAGGAGAAGATGGAGACTGAGAGCAAAGCACTGATGCTTTCTCATTCACTAAAACTGTATGTCAAGAACCAAACACCTATAATACTTGAGGAGAAACGTCTCAAGATACCATTTTACCCTTGACTATTAAGAACAGAGCCACTCTGTAGAACGCACATGTCTGAATAGTTACAGCTACATAGACAACAGGACATATCCCTTTTTATCACAAAGAAGTCCACATGCTGTCTGAAGCCTTGTGGCAGCAGGGGTCTTCACACTCTATTTTTAAAATTTCCAGCACTCAGACTAGTGGAATGAGCTGTTGCCCCCTGCAAATAAAGGCCCAATCTAAAGCAGGCATGTTTTTAAGCTCATGGATGGAGATTTCAGATGCCACCACTATTAATTTTCACTCTTCTGGCTCTGTTCCTTGTCTGCTGCTGGCAATCACAGTGGGATCAAGAATGAGTCTCAAAACAGGAGGAAAAGACAGTTGTCTAGTTGTGCTTTTTACATTCTCTCACAAGCAGCCCAAAGCAGAGATGATAATGCGTATCTTAATTAACTAAGGCCTTCCACAAACTGCCTGGGGCAGGTTTTTATAGATACTGGCTTCTGGCTGGACAACTGGCAAGTAGACTTTTACTGCCTGGAAACAAAGGCATTGCAAAAAGCCAGTAAGTTAAATCAATGTTCTATTAATTCATTTTTAAAGTCTCACAGGAACATTGTACTCTTTGTCCAAAAATGTTCCAGAGCTTTAACAGCTGCACTGCTAGCATGGGAAGCAGAACAACAGGATCTTTAGATGTCCGTGTGTGCAGGGACATCGCTCTCTTCTGTTTGAAGTCCACCAGGTTTCATACAAAGCTGGTATTGGCCCACTTTTGTCATCCAGCTTGCCCTTAAGATGAATAATCACTGTATTGCTGTGCTAGGAAGAAGCAAATCTCGCATCTGTGGGGCAGGGGGAGCCTCCCAAGAGTTTCTCTCCCCCTTCCTTATCCTTCATGGCATAGGGTTGCCACATACGTGCCCTAATGCTAAGAAGTGGCAGGAGGAACAAATCCAATGTCACCACTTTTCAGCCACTCCTGGGGGAGAATAATAGAAGAATCTATTTACTTGCTCCTTTGTGACCTGCAGTGGAGAATGAATTTTGCACAGTGCTCTCAGGAGGAGCAGCTGCTGCCTCCTCTCCCAAAGCGATGAAGTTTTCTCTCCAGGCAATGTGGAGAGGATAGCAAGGGAATTGAAGTTCCCTTGATCTTTCTTAGGGACAGGACTGTTTCTTTCATTAGCCATGGCCTCCTCTGAGCCCCTCAGTATCGGCTGCCTCACAAAGCCCTTCCTGCAGGACCTCGTTACAGAGAGCCTCAGTGGAAAACAGCACTTCCATATGTGACTGTTGAGGGGACATGGGATAAAATCTGAGACTACAGGAAGAATAGATGAACAGAGAAACCCAGACGAGTTATTTGGTACTGAAGCTGCATTGTGATGCCGTGAGGGGCAGGAAAGCCGGCAACTCACAGCACTGGGGGCTGCTGGGGGTGACTGCACCCCAACATGGCCCCATGCACAGCCCCATCCTCAGGAGGAGCAGGAACCAGCTCACCCCAAATTTAGTCTCACTGCTCCCCAGCAGTTCACAGAGCCCTTCTGTGGGACTGGAGGTTCACAATCCCCAATCTGGAGAGAACGGAGGTTGCTGCAGTGACTTCCCTAAGCTCACCCAGGAGGCCTGAGCAGAGCCAAGAACAGACCGCAGGACTCCTGTGTGCCAAGTTACCAGCTCTACATTAGGCTAAACTGTCCTACAAGCATAAAGTGCCTCAGAGCACAATTTTTGGGCACGGAGTCGGAACTGCACAGAGCAGAGCATCTGTGCCGGCGCTGTACCCCAGGCTCAGCCTGCTCTGACTTTGTCCATCCATCTGTACCCTCCTCTTTTCCCAAAGGGCTCTCCCCAGCCAAACACCAATGTACACTTGAAGGATTTCCATCCCGTGGATATTTCATATGTGTTTTTAACTTTCTACATTTTCAAAAGAAAACAAAAAAAGCAATTAATGCCTTGCAATGGCAAAGAACGTATGCTGTGACATTGGAAAACATGCAGCATGTGATTAACAAAAGCTGTAGGACTGGTCTGTTACAGGGACGAAGTCAAAGTGCCAATTTTTTAATGCTGTTTACCAAATCAAACAGGCATTCTGCAGCCCACCTGTTCCTACAGCCTCTGACTTCACGACAGCCATTCTCTGAAGCCAGAGAAATAATTACTGGACCAGTTTATTGATGGCAGCTGGTTTGGAGTGAAAAAGTCCAAAACATGCAATAATTAAAGACTGTAAGAGATGCAAGCTATTAAGAGGACAAAGAAAGCAAAATAAATTGATCCAGAATGGGCAAATGGACACCTTTCATGGGAAGCCAAAACCTATCCTCAAAGCTGATGTACTCACAGTCAACTCACAGGGAAGTCCAAAAAGGCATCTTGGGGGGAAAACACAACAATCCAAACTTCTGCAGTTATTTTTTTATCCAGGAATGATTACCCAGTCCTTGTCACTAACACAGAATTCAAAGTGCTGGAGTCAAGCAACAGCCTAGAGACCAACCTGTGCCAGCTGCTTCAAAAGGCCCTGTAAAATCCCATAAAGGAGAATTGTACACCAGTATGCCTGAGGGATAAGCTGTGTTTAGCATATGGCCTGAAGTGCAAAGGATGAAACTGCATCCCACCCAACTGGAGATGGTATTGCTAATCATACAAACAATGCCAGTCTGTCAGTCTCAATATCCTACCTTGTGGCAATGAGTCCCATAAGCTAATTAAAACTTAGGTTAAAAGTGCTTCCTCTTAAAGCTGTTCAATGCATTGACTTCAAATTTAATTTCATGTCTCTCTTTCTTATCCAAGAGAGGAAAAAGCCATGGTATTGGTGTTTTATTTATATCCATCATGGCCAGCCTCTCAGTGGCACTTCCCACGTATTGTTCTCCCTAAAATAAGCAGACCTAACCTTTGCAGTCTCTACTGCATGCAAATCTTCCCTCTAAAGTATTTTCTATGCTTCTGATTAGGTTTGCTGCCCTTCACTGAACCTCTTCTATTTCCTGCTCCATCATTTTTTAATTAGGGTAACCAAACCAAACATGCTTCTCAAGGTGAGGCCACATCACCATCTCTAGAACAACACTGTCATATTTTCAGTGTTGTCCTCTATTCAACAAATTAATGTCATGCCATTTTATATTTATGCTTTCCTGATCACTGCTCAGACCTCAGCAGATGTTTTCCATTGAGCTCTTTGAGATATTTTTTTTGTTTTGAAGTTCACCCTATTAGACGTCAACTGTTCCATCCAATTAATAGTAACTTCCTTTTACTCACATTACGTTTTATTATCAGTATTTTGATTAATATAGCTTTGGTATATTCAAAGGAAATTCTTAGTCACACTTAGATTTGATCAAATTTTGGAGCATCAAATTTCAGCAATTTGCTACTTACTTTTTCAGATTATCATAAAATACTGAGTACAGGCTCAAGGGGTGCCTGCCATACAAAGGTCTGTATATGTAATTACTGAAGCTCTCCACAGAGATATGATTTTCAAAGATTGATGTATCATACCATAAATAAAAACTTAATTTCTTTTTAAAGCATTTTTGAATCTCAAACCTCGATTTTCTGCACCTGCACCACAAGTCTACAAAGAGGGAAGTAGTAAAGTGGCCTCTGTCACTTCCCAGGGTGCATTCACATGCACACCACCAAGCCAAACAAACCCTCCTCCTCTGGCTGCTGTAACACAATTTTCAAGAAAGGTGAACATGACAGTCTTCAAAGGAATTTAAACAAAACAATGTCAGGAAAGGTTTCACCACTCCATGTACCACACACTTCTATAGCCTGTGAAAAGAAATACCCCTCTCAGTGAAATTCAGACCACATAAGGTTTTTGAATTCAGAATGTCTTTTTATAATGATATATTCATGTTCACTGCCATCCATCAGAAACTTCCTTTAGAGTGGATGCTTTTCTGTCAAAAAAAAAAATCCTGAATTACTTTAGAGGGAATCAAGTTTTTGAACATCTACAGGGGAAAAAAGAGAGGTGAAGGGAATCTTCAGCAGTTTCTCATCTAGGTGGATGTCCCTTTCCAAGGATTTCATCATAGAATGGTTTGGGTTGGAAGGGAGCTTAAAGATCACCTACTTCCAAAACCCCTGCCGTGGGCAGGGACACCTTTCACCAACCCAGTCTGGTCTTGAACACTTCCAGGGATGGACATCCAGAGTTTCTCTGAGCCAATGCCTCACCACCCTCACAGTAAAGAACTTCTTCCTCATGTCTGATATAAACCTCCTCTCAGTTTAAATCCATTTCCTCTTGTCCTACCACTACACACCCTTGTAACAAGTCCCCCTCCACTCTCTCATAGCCCCTTTGGGTACTGGAAGGTGCTTTAAAATCTTCCCAAAACCTTCTCTTCTCCAGGCTGAACAGCCCCAGCTCTCTCAGCCTGCCTTTGTAGGAGAGGTACAGCCAACAGAAATGTTAAACAGCAGTGCTCTCCACCCCGACCTCCAAGAAATTCCACTCATCTCTGGTCTCCACTTGGGTATCAAGTCAGTGACCAAAGACATGGAAGTAGATATATAGTCCTCTTCCTACCAGAGAAATATTCCCAAGTTCTTGGCAACAGCCTCCTGCAGGAGGTATCTTGCTGTTCAGACACCTGAAGAGCTCACCACAAATCACCAGTTAGTGCTGTGGTTGTTGGCAGTGGCTTCTGGGATATTATTAATTACAGGAATTGATTTAAAAATATATTTTCCCCAGCATATGACATACTAGGTTGTCACAAGTTACTTTTTTCTAATGAGAATTTCTGCATATTAGGTAAGAGTCTGTAAGCATGGCTGGGTGTTATTTGAAAAAGTTGTCTTTCTGACGGGAAGGAAAAATCATCACATTTTCCAGATATCAGTTTTCTAGAAAGAAAAAATAGCAACTTTCTATTTAGGACAAAAGCAATAGTTTCTACCTCAGCTAAAGGATCCCATCTGCTGTGGGCTCTGAGTCATTGGCTTATTAGCAAAATTGTCTGAAAGAAGCACAAATCTGATCTGCTCAGAAACAAAATCTGCACTTAGAGAAAAATCAGAGTCTGCCACTTCCCTGTAAATTGGGCTCCTTCCCTGTCCTCAGTTCATTTCCACGGACAATGGGTAGCACCTGCTGCCGGACAGATGCTCCCACAAACTCCTGCAGCACTTCCCTTTATCCAGGAGGCTTTTGGCCAGTGCCAGCCCCCAAAGGCTGGTGCTTCCCTCCCTGACAGGCAGCCCATCCACACGCTGTAACTTCTGGCTTATGCTACAATTCCCTTTTGGCCATATGCATAGAGACACCCCTCTTGTTTTTCTTTTTCCTCTCTCTGCCTCTCTATCTTCTGAACACAACACACTGTCAGAACCCCACATTGGTTTGCATCTTTCCACGGCTGTCACCACTCAGCAGCTCAGTCCCTGTTTTCCTCTTAATGGCACATTTCTCCTCTGCTTTACACTGAGCCATCCATTACCACTTGGATGACCAGCACTGCACACTTCTGGGGTCAGGTGTGAGATTGTAAGTTTGCTGGGGTTAATTTCTGAGTTGGTTTTTTGCTGGTACTTAGACACACACTCTTAGTAAATCATCAGAGCTAATGGGTGAAGGAGTCTGAGGAGGATGATGGAGGCACAATTTACAGGTGATGTTTATAGCTCTTTTTTCTTTCCTCCATGCAAGCCTGTCATCTGGGGAGGCAGCACATCCTGATCTCTACCAACATAAGATCAAAGCTTTCCAGCTCTGTCAGAACTCTGAGCCTGTCGCTATCCCTATTTACACATGTTTATTTTTATTATTGTTACTATTAATATTAATTAATTTTGACAACTCCTGAGCAGCCACATGGGTAAGGACTTTATCCCACTAAATGCTGTAAAAACGCAATCCAAAATGACAAGAGCTTACAGCCTTAGGACAAGCTTGCAGCAGAGAAGCTGCTTAAATGCTGGCCTTCATTTAGGTTGAGTCGGTGTAGGCAGAGCCACGCTGCACAGGCCAGCTCATCACTGGAGTTTAGGGCCCCATTTCTGTTACACTGAGACAGGATTAGGGACCCAGATGCCTTTGAAGTTCAGTCCCTTTCACCAGCAGTCAAATTATTGGACTGTTGGGTCCCTCACGACAACCAGCTCCAGGAACCTGATTGATCAGTTCATCAGTCACCCTACTCCCCCACAAGCAGGAAAGTGCTCAAGTACCTGAGGGGTCTGAGAGCTTGTTTCATTTTGACAGAGTAATTCCCAAGGTGTGAGATGCCAGGAGCACAAAAGCATCATGTTCACAAGCGTAGAGTTTTGCTTCCAACCACTTCTGTGATAAACAGCACCAAAGGAGATGTGTGCCAAATGCAGTTGGAGTTTTATGGTTGTTCCTTTAGCACCTCTTCGGATTTTGTTTAGTTCACTTCTGCAACAACAGCTGGGAGTAGTATTTCCTTCAAATTACAGAAAGATTTAGTGTTATCTTAATGTGATACAAGTGTAGCCTGAATTATATTTAGGAGGAAGTACAATATGTGCTAATGAATAATAAAGACTGTCTACGAGGGTATTAGCCTGTCTCTGGCTGCTGCTGCTGCTTCAGCCAGTTCTCACCTTCTCAGTAGTGCCAGCAAGTCACAATGACTCTGCCACTCAACAGCCCCTCCCAAGGGACAATACCAGAAACATTCTCCATTTGCTAAGGTTTCAGCTGGAAAGAGGTCCCTATTTCCAAACATAAGAATTGAGCTGGGAAACAGACTTTCCTTTCTGCTAAGCATGCCCTGCAGGATTGCAAAGCCAACACCTGTAAACCGGGGTTGTCCAAATCCACCACTTGAAAACTGACAGGCACAGAAAGAGTTTGGGAAGAGGCTCAGCCCCAGTTTCACTCCAAAAACCGGCAGCAAGTCCCAGATGCAGTCCTTATTTTGCCCTTCTCGATTTGTCCATGTGCAATACAAGCGGGCATTTGGCAGGACATTAATGTCTGAATCACTGCTACGGACGTGTGGCTGGTGGAAAACAGAAGTTCAGCGTAGTCATCAGTAAACTGACAGCTGCGATCAAGAATAGCACCAATATGGTTCACTGATTATCTGAATTACTTCAGGGTATCTTAGCAAATCCCTGCTATGTATCACAGCCACCAAAGGAACACATGATTTTATGCAAAGAACATTTTTGAAAGATGCAACAAAAAACCCACTGATACAAATAGCTGAGAAAATGCAGTGCTAATGGATGTTCCTTTCCTTCTGCATTATTTATCCTTCATAAAATACTACATAAGCACACTTGCTCCTACAGAGAGTCAAAAATAACGTATTTGACTTATCTGTTTAAGAAATAGTGACATGTGTCAACCAAAACATTCCAACACAGGATTTTTCAGTTTCAACAACTGTCAGAGGTCTCCTCTATTGAAAATAATCAATGCCTTTGACAGATAAAGGGAGGTAATATAGTGACTTATTTTGATACAACTTGACAGCTTTTTTTTGACAGTATTTTTCACCGTCAGTCTATTGGATTTGAATTTTAGCTGGGGCCCATGAGAAATATGCTTTTGGTCTTTAGCACTGAATCTCTGCAAATCAAAAGGGCAGTGGGAGTGCAGTACTTACCTGCTTTTTATTTGCCATTATCCATCAGTCTCCTGTTTTAATTATTCATTTTTAATACCCTTCCCAATTTTTATACTCATGAGATGTCATAATAAGGCACATTTAAACTATACCTTGCTGCTCCCTTGGCAAGAAAGGACATTTCACACAGCTAGACTTGGAAATGGAGCTATTTCCTAATGTCACAGTGTTCAGACTGACAGTTCAGTTCCATCAAGAGCTCATCTCTTCTGCTCTTATGAGACTGCAGCAACTTCAAAGAAGTTATTAATATTGATTATGAAATATTCGAACACTTGCCCATGCAGGAGATTGTGGGGCTAGGGATCTCTTTATTAAAATTCTTTATGCAAAACACATCTTTCAATTAAAATAATTTTTTTTTCAAAATTCAACAATGGATCCAGATCTGAATTCTTGTAGAACAAAATCAAGGCATTTGAAAGAATCACTTAAATCACAAGCCAGTCCATCACTGCTGCAAAGCTCCACCAAAAAGATGAGAAGCTCTAGACTTGCTGCTGGCAGACATTGCCCTTGGACAAAGAGAAGGCAGGTGCAGGGTGAAGAGGATAAAGGGAAATTCCTCATTACTCTGTATGTTGATAATAGCCTTGTTCAATACTTGTTCAACTACTTTTGTAGTTTTGAACAACTTCTCCCATTGAGCAGTCAGTCAGAGTTCACTTATTCTGACCCAAATTGTTTGTTCCTGGCTGCAACTTCCATGAACATTGTCATTATATAATTTATTTTGTCTTTGATATAAATATGTGACCTTGTAGGGTTTAGTACCTAAATATTTATTTGTTTCCAAGCCTAAATTCACAGTGTGATGTGTGAAAATTCCCTTTGGTATAACAATGCTCAAAGAGACAAGGCTGTGAGATGACTGAAGGTACAAAGGTGCAGGAAATAAAAGGACTTGTATTCCCAACTCATCATTCCATATACTGCTCGAGACAAGAATCGCATCCTGGCTTTTGATGTATTGTTGTTGTATATGTTGAGAGCTCAGTTATGTTTAAATGTAGTACTTCGGCTCCTTTGCTTAACAACACCTGCTAACTTGCTTGACATCTCAAAGAGTTTCTTAAAATATTCTTAAACCTTTGGCATCCCTTCCTGCCCTGGGCTTCATGAATAAAACATTTATCCAGTCAGCAGCTTTAGCAAAGAGGAACAGCCAAGTTCCATCCATCAACGTCAGCAGCTGAATTACTGAGTGATTTCAGATCCTTTAATAACTCTGTTTCTTTATGACTGTGTTGGTAAACAATCAAACAGTGCTGGCACCTGGCTTTCAGTGAACATTAACTTTTTTTGCATTATCAAATACTACTAATAGAGCTCGCTGCTGTTATTGTTATTTCAGTTTAAAAATGTCTGCAATGCTGTCCACCTTTGTGAGAATGCACTGAGGTTTAGTCTTGATTTGTTATGAAGGTCATTGAAAGCTACTCACATTAAACCTGCTGGGACTTTGGGGAAAAAAAAAAAAGAGCAAGGATAAATAGAGCCTTTACTTCACATATAATGTGCTTCATTTATCACTGGGATCACCATGTAGTAATACACTGCCCTTTTGTGAGGTTGTTAATAGAAACTAAGCATTTTGGGGTGAAAAACCAATGATATAAAGCTTCTGTTGTTGTAGAAGTCCAGTGAAGCTTGGAGGTCCAAGTACTATAAAGAAATTGCCTACAGATATTCAAAAGGAAGTTCCTGGTATGAGCCTCTATGTGAAGGAGGGGGAATGAGGAGAAGAAAAATCAGCTTTCTGAATTGAAAACCTAGACAGAATGCATATGAGTACATTTAGTTTGAATTAAATGTATATTCAAGATAAAAATCTTTTCCTAAGAGTTTACATTGGCAGAACAGTAGGAAGAGATTTTCCACACACTTGGATGCAACAGTTTAGCCTCTAACCAGGATATGCAAATTGAAAGCCCTGGTATTCAATCCTCTAACCTCTCACACAGGAAAACTATTCTTAGGCATGCAGGAATAACATACTGAAGTCAAAAGGGTCATCTAAATAAGGATGAGTGGCTGGGGTAGAGCCCCTGGTCTGCCTCTATTCACCAGGGATTTGTGCCTGGAATATAAACAGCAAATACCCACAGACACAGTAATATGAGAATAACTTTGAATATCTGATCCTGAAAAAAAGATCCTTCCCAGCTCTGGGACAGAAAAAATTACCAAGATGGAATTTGCAGAGGATGAAAACCATGTGGAGTACCAACAAGAGAAGAGCACGAGCCTCCCTAAGCCTACCTAGACTCTTACTCCTAAGACCTTTGGGCTCAGATGAAAGGTGACAGTGTGGGATCACTCCAGAGACAGCTCCATGGGGTTCCAATGTTTTCTCTCCCCTCTGGGGAGACTCTCTTCCCCAGCACAGCATCAGCAATAGCTCCTGTGCCACGTTTGAGCAGAGCAATGTGTGCAGAAATAGGGGAGGGGTTTTCTCACCTCCCAATACACATTCCCAGCTGCAGAACCAGAGAAAAACACGGGCTGATTGCACCAGAGAAAACATGTTTTTTACAGGTTTCTGTGTGTTTAAATGAGCTCTGTGCTGCTGAAGTCAAGGGGCACACAGGTAGAGACCAGTAACATTTTCATTCAGAGGCATCTCAGAGCCTCTCCATAGGAAAATAAACACACTCTTCAGTAGAATTACACCCAATTAAGCCACAGGTAAATAATTAAGCCACAGGCTTCACTATTTAAGCACTTCCCAGTTGCTTGGATAAGTGAAGTGTCACCATTATGGATTAAGAGTCTGCACTAAGTTTTCTCTGTGGCATCTTAAAAATAAAAAGCAACACGTAGTTATATCTAACCGAAGACTGTCTCTGTCTCTGACTGTTTCCTTTGTTGAAATGAAGGCAGGTACTGCTCCTGAGGAGCACAAGTTAGCTCATTCTTTGATTCCCAGGAAGGGTGATGGCAAAGATTATTAACCATGAATGTGCTGGCTTGGTAAAACAAAACCCCTGGCAGAGAAGCCCAGTCCCAGCCCCTTCCACACAGCTGGCTTGCACGAAAGTACACACTAACTCATGCTCATGCTGATCACGGCTCAGCATGCTCACCAAACCCACCATCTCTTTTTCCCTTCTGCTCCTGGATATACAGGGTTCATGCCCTCTCATGTCCTGCCTGCACTGCACCTCCCAGGAGGCAAGTCCCTGCCCAAAGCCCTGCACACCCAGGCTGGCTCATGACCCTTCACTGACTCCTTCGGGAACACTGCCTCTGGCAAAGGACAGGGAGGAGAAGTTCCCACCAAGAACTTCTCCCACCTGCACAGAGCAGCCCAACAAGGGCAAGAGAACTGGAGCCAGGTAGACTTCTGAGTGAGATGATGCATGTCCTGCTGTCACGGGCAGAGGTTTGGGGACAGCGTCTCAGAAATCTGCCTCCCTCGGTGAGCCAGAGAAAGGAGCTCTCCCTTGACCTGCTACAACACAAGCAGAATTGGGATTAGCCACGGCTTTGAGGCCTGGGGGGTTTTTTTCTAAATTTCTTTCAAAATTTGCAATTCTTTCTATGCTCTGTTGAAGGAAAAACATAGGACCCAATGGAGGTCTTTGTGCTGGCTTTGGAGTAAGACCCGTGAATTTCTATTTTCAGTTTAAAAAAAAAAAAATCCAAACCTCATTCCATTTTCTTCCTTGATCCCCAGGCTCTAAAGCTGTAAATACAAACACCAGCTCACTCATTTGAAATCTGCAACCTTCCCATCATAAATCAATCTCCAGAGAAATTAGTAACTACATTTCTGGGGGGGATTTTTTTGTTTTGTTTGTCCATTTTAAAGATTGTGGATTACATAACCAGATATGTGGGTATCAACAGCAGCTGCAGCTGGAATGCTCAAGGCAAAAAATCCTTTGTCTTGAATTTTAAAGAAGTCTGTTTCCCCCCCTCCCCCATCCCCGTTGAAACACGTTTCACACTTTGCTACTGGAAACATACCCTGAAGACATTTACATCACAGGCTTTGTTATTATAAGTTATAGCAAAAGATAAAAGGAACACAGTTTTGTAACCAGAGGGCAAACATCACAACTGCTAATTTGTTAGGGGGTGACATTTCTGATAATGCTGTTTTAGTCGAGCTCCATATTGTAATTTCATCATGGCATCATATCACAGCACTTAATGGGAGAGATACACATGAACAGATCTATTACCTAAAACAAACAAAGGTATTAGGAAACTTCTTGAGACTGAGTTGTATATTGACTTCTGGTCAGCATTTCCAGAGAACTTCATTAAATTTATGTCATCAAAAACATAACTTATGGACCTTCTGAACAGGAACTCGTACCAGCAGGAGTAACAATTGTTTTTCCCCATTTTGTGATTTATCATCCATTCCATTACATGCTACATGGCCTGTCATTTTTCTTTAAATGTGTTTGATAAAAGAGTTCTTGTTCTACTGGGTCAGGTATTATTATTCACCAACATTATGTACTAACCAGCACGAACGCCAGCAGCAGCTGCAGAGCTGTGGCTGAGTATCAGAGTTAGGGCTGGGCTTTTCCCCACCACACACTGGTCCCATAAACTGGGGAGCAGCTGAAGGGGGAGCAGCTCCCCGTTCCCACCCTGTGCCATGTAGGACACCGGCAGCCTCACAGCCGATACCACAGCAGGAGGCTGCAGGGAGAGAAAACAGCTCAGCCTTTCCTGGAAGAGTCAGGGCTGCGTTTGTTCCCCACTGACCCCGTGTAATTGCTCCATCGCAATGCCCCTCTTGCACCCACAGCCTAGCCAATTTCCCACGGATTTTGGAACATAGGGGTGGCAGTGGCACTACCATGAGTTACTAGGAATGGGAAGTGTCCCGGCCACCCAGCAGCCCTCGCACAGCTGAGCCATCAGCACAGGTGGCACTGGAGCTGGGAACCTCCTGCTCATCCTCTGTGCCAGCAAGTGCTCCCGGCCCTGCACCCGTGAGACCAGGGAAGCAGAGCCCAGCAAAGGCAGCAGCCTCTCTTTGCACTGTTTGCCAGAACTTAGATGATCCCTTATCTGCTCTTAATTACCCAGGCTATTTTTACAGTTTTCCTCCCGTTTCCTAATTGCCTGATCTTATTTTCCTGATCGTTTTCTGCTGAAGATGAATTTCAGGAGCTCAGGATATCAGGCCATTTCCAGACGTAATTAACACCACCACTCCCCTCATTAGGGAGTGGCCTACTTTCTCTCCAGCACTACCACCCCGCTAAGTGTTTGGAAGAAGGACTTATTCGCCCTCTGTAGCTCTCTGGCTAACATTAACTCCTTGTGCTTCACACAACTCTCTCTCCCTGCCTGCAGCTGGGAAATCCTGCTGGAGTCCTCTCGACTTGCTGGTTTCCTTCCCAAGTCTGCCCTGGGTAGCTGTAGCTCCCACTCCTGGATGGAGAGCTGTGCTGCCTGTCCCACCACAGAGTCCAGTTTTGCCACCCATCAGTAGTCAGGATACACAGCTGACACAGCTCTAGGTGCTGCCCAGACACGTAAGAGTGATCCCATTCCAGAGGGTTTGCTATCAGTTCAGAGAAAAACAAGGAAAGATCTTGGGAATTCTGGGTTCCAAGGCCCAAACAGATGCAGCCTATAGCAAGCCTGGCTTTACAGCTGGGTTACAAACCACATTATAAGTACCCAAGTGCACTTCCTCTTCTTCACTCAAGCTGAGCTTCTCTTGACTTCAGCAGGAGTTTTCCTCAAGTAAGAGGAGGTGATTTGGCACAGCAGACTGGACTGTTCCAGGTTCCTTTCCCACAGTCCAGCATCCTGCTACTGCCATGTCCTACGAACCCATCACTTAGGAAGCAAAAGAGAAGGCTTGTTTGCAGAGCTAACCCATCAAGAGCCCATGTAGAAGGCTAAACTTAATTGTCTGTGGCTGTAACAATATCAGATAAGCCCTGCAGAGGTAAACAAACAGACTTGAGGGATTAACATTTTCTTTGATATAAACTTTGTAGTGTGCTCTGTTGTCAAAAAGTCCACAGAGATTACTTGTGCTGTAGTAGGTGGCACTTCATTTTCCAGAATCTATGACCCAGCAGAAATTACTGTCAACTCCCCGACCAGCCGAGGGGTATCGATTCCCCCGTTACTACAGCAACCCATTAGTTATTCGATTGTGTCTCATATGCAGTGACTAATCTGCTTCAGCGAGGTCTCGGATTTTGACACTTTTTCATTCTAATCTTTAATTAGTTTATTTGATGCAGCCTGCACATTTTATTTTTATACTAAGTAGTTATTGAAAATACAGTCAAACAGAGCAGAGATCAAAGGAACAAAACCAGTCTGCTGTCAACTAAACTAGTTATGCAAAATAATAATAAGGAAAAAAGAGTAGCATGCCTTATCAAATGTGTAAGCCAGTTTCACTCAACACTCCTGAAGTTGCACAGAAATCAACCCAGGACACTCTTCCATCCCCAGACTTCACTTGAAACATAAGTGTCCCTGATATGTCACTTCCTTTGTATCCCCTGTTTAATGATTACACTGGAAGACTAGAAAGCGTTCACCAGCAACTTTATCAGCTTCCTTTGATACTTGGCTCTTGAGAGGAATAAACCTTGAGAGCTATCTTCCCAAAATAGCCAGAGGCTGGGCACCCTTTAATGGCTTCTCCTCTCTTTGATGTCAAGTAGTGAGTGAGGGGTCTGCACAACAGCCCAAACCTGGGCAGAGGAGCAGCGTACTTGGCTAAGACCCACACTCATTCTCACAAACCACTTTACACATAAAACTGAAAGTTTTGGCCACAAACATAAAAAATTTTAACTTTATATCATACTCATTAATAAGCCCCTCTTTCACCTGGCAAAAAATCTCAGTACTGTAGCAAAAAAGTCTTCACATTAATTCAGCAAGTTGTGCATTTTCAAAAAAACCCACAAAAAATGGAGACAATACAATACCAAAAGCCAAGGGGAAAAAATGATGAATTTATGTTTAACTGAGGTGCCATAATAACAACATTTTACATCTCTTTGGGGCACAAAACACCCATGAGCTTCTTGTGCACTTAAATGGACAAACATGTAAAACCAATGTCACTCCATAGGTTTTGCCTCTGCTCCATCTCTACATGTCAGGGTGTCCACAGGTCTCAGCTGCATGTTTGAGCTCACACAAGCAAGATGCACTTAGAAAAGGGATGAAAAAATTTCTAAATTATGCAGTAAGGAGAGGTTTTGCTTTAGCTTAATTTGATAGCAAACTTTGGATTTATGCTATGGCTTTTCTCCAGCTTGATGAATCAAGTGGAGGAAAAGGGTCCTAAAGAAGAAAGGCTTAGGGTAAATATCTAGACATCTAACTGCATGCTTTTCCTTTGCTTGGTATTATCACCAGGCTAGAGGGCAGCAAAAGTTGCAATTCAAGCTATGGACTCTGTTTCACCAGAATTCCCTGTCCCCACAATTTAAACTTCTCAACACTGAAGAGACAGGAAGTGGACATTTAGACCACTCACTCACCAGTCCCAGGTAACTCCATTTAGCACAATTTCCAGTGCTTCATTCAACTTCAAAAGTCTCAAATACAGATGAAATGTGAACAGACTAAAATAGAACAGAATTTGGAATTGGTTTTGTGTATGTGATGCAGCATGGGAGTGTACATACACATGTGCCAGCAGTTTTCCAAACCCCCCCCCTTGGTCCATTAGAAAATTGATCCAGTGTGCACAAGAGAGTGGCTTGAGTTAGCCCAAGTAACCCATTTGTGTTATCATCCCTCTTGAACAATTCCCTGGATGTAATTCATGGAACTGCAGACCAGCTATTAAATCACAACACTACTCTCCAGAGAAACCTGACACAGACTGAACCCATAACAGCAAGAGTCAAGTGGTCCACCTATACAGAGCCAAGCTGGGCATTCCCTATTACCTAAACGGAAACCTGGTGGCACATTGGATTTGGTAGTAAACTGCACAGTATTTTATTAAGATATACATCACTGGAGATGGATGGAAAACACAAAAGGGAGTTTCTCATCACTGCTGGTGAAGATGCAGTGAAACATGAAGGCAAAGCAAGATGCATTTGCATCAACAAAATAACACAGAAAATTCGAGGGCATTGGCAATTGGAAACTGACATTTCATACAATTGGGCATACAATTACAGAATGTGAATTGGCCAGTGGAAGCACCCAAAGGGTTAAGTCATTGCGCCTTATGCTCTTCATTAAGAAGAAGAGTCAGAAGTGATCATTACTAATACACCAACAAAACAGACCAACTTACGCTTTCTGACAAGGTATTTCATATCATCCATCATGCATCCCTGCTTCGCCACAGGTAAGTGAGACTTGCAGCTCAGCCTTTTTTCTATGAGACTAACATTCTGCTTAGGAGTAACCCAGCCTCACATGTAAAAACCTAATATTTGAGGCATAGAGTGAGATCTTAAATCTGTCCCCTGTATACCTCTAACTCCTGTGTGCTTGGCTGGCTTGGGGAGTAAGTACTGGTACTCTGTCCTCTGAGATTTCCCTTTCAAGAGCCTCCATTTCATCCCAGAGCAGGCCAGGAAAAGCACTTCCCAAAGCCCTTTCCTATACTAAATGCCTTCTCAATTTCTTATGAAGTCAGTGGGAGTTCAGTATGTCCCACAAACTCCTGTGGAGGTTGCAGATCCGATCCCAAAGGCCCAGCCTTGTTAACACTGTGCAGCTGAACACAAGGCATGTCAGCCATCCCCTTGAAGTCTATTTTATTTAATTAACACTGTCAACTGTCTAAAAGGCTGTTAGCTTAGAAAGAACTTCAGGAAAGTGAGGTGAAAAAGAGAAGCAGTGCTAGGAGAGGAAGCTTACAAATGATCGTGATGAATGAGAAAGCAGAAGGGACATTGCATCTAAGTAGCTGCTCCCAAGTCTTTATACACCATTACGTATGCAGTTACCCACAAATAAAGCACATTCTATGCTCCTCTCCATATCATATTTCACTCTAGCATATGAATAACCTGATATGCCTGTAAGCAGAGTCCAGATTCAAGAATATTAAGAAATCGCACAGATACAGTAATAATGAAACAAAACTCCTAAGCCAGAGAAAAACCAGCTGTGTGTAATTCATTATGTCACAAGACTGTCATGTTGCTCAACAGAAAAGCCTGCCTTTTGCCTGGCTTTGATCAGACCCTTCTGCTGCCAGGAATCACACTAAACCTATAGTAAAATATAAATTATGCTCCAGGACATTGTATATTTGTTTTGCTAACACAACCTGACTTTAGGCACTTCTGAGAATAAAGGAATATGCAGATGTACATCCACTGGCAGTGATGTGACAAAGCTACAGTTCTGCTGGAGCAGAACATCTCTCAAGCACAAGTTCTGGCAGCATCACCAGCAGACATGTCTATGGGCCACATCCTCACACTGGTTCCGATTAGTGTAATCCCTTTACTGCGGGGCGGCTCTGCAGAAGAGCCCCAGAGGAGCATGTGGTTTAACAGGGCCTGTGTGCTAAGTAAGGGCAAGAACCAGTGGGGAGGAAAAGGAACAGGGCTGGAGCAGCCAGTTTATCATACCAGAACCAAGGACTTGCTCCTCTTCTATACTGTCCTTCACAGCTGCCAAGCCTTGGAGGCATTTTCTCTGCTCAGGGAGAGCTGTGCACAGGAACATGGCACCTCCCCCATGGTGGCTGGCTGTGATCCCATCACTGCTGTGTGGAGCATTAAGGTCAATACGCCTGTAACCATAAATACTGAAATACATTTTGCTAATGATCAACCATCGTCACTGAGCAAAGACAAATGTGTTCACCGCACACTCCAAGAGCGCCATAGCATTGCTTTTAGAGGAAAATACACTGAAGAACCCGGACTTCTTGTCCCTGGAAATAAGCCATGTCTTCATGGCCTAGTCACCTCTATAAATACAATGAAGTATGGTAAATACATCTGGGATTACATTAGACACTGAGCAATTTGGGAAGATTGGTCGACTGTGGAAATCCAAAATGGTCTCACTAAAGCAGCTTAAGTGGTACTAGCTAAGCAGGTTTGGAGCCCACATTTCAATGCACAATACCATTCTATATGAAAACTCACTTTGCAAAACTGTCCAGGCTCAATGTTCATTATTAGACTGCTCGATGATTTACTATGCCATAAATTGGAACTCCTCCTAGTGCCCTTTGTGTTGATGATGTCATTTGAAGATCACCTCTCTTTATGGTTGGTACATGCAGTAAAAAGATTTACAGTGTTCATATGTCTCCACCAATGGCTCTTATGGACAACCATTAAGATCCAAACACTGTTAAAGGGTGGGATTCACCTCACCTAACCAACATCCCAAAGCCGGGCCAGCTTTGCTGTAGGGGTTGTTCTTCTGTAGAAAACAAAACAAAAAAAAAAGAGGTATGTCCAGATCATGAGTGTTTCCATGTAGCTCAATCATCTACTTGATGAATCCAAGCCAGGATGAAGTCACATACCTATCTGACCAAGCTGTAGATGTTCAGCAGGATAGGACAGGACAGACTAGAGAGACCTCTGCCCTGTAAGCAACATAATTTAGAAGGGGAGGGGGTGTGTTAAGATGATACATGTCCACCTTATGTATATGTTTATAATTGGTTTAATCCAACTTGCATGACATATTAGTGAGATTTTCCCTTCAGGCTTCACTTACCCTGGAAACACAGTGAAACAAGAATAACTGAAAAGACCTGAACTCAAGGCATTTATGAGGCTAAATCACATCACAATTCTCAGGTTTCTACAGATGCAAGCCCTGTAACAAGCAGAGAGAAGCAGTGGAGTTGGATTTATCCTAGTATTCTCCATCTCCACAGGTACACCACTCCTGCCTTGCTGAGCTTTGGGGTAAAAGTGCCCCAGCAAGGGTTTACCCATTTTCACCAGTAACAGAGAGTTCGTCACAGGCATGATGAAAGTCAAGCCACCGTCTCCCACAACAGCCACTGAGCTCAGCTTCAGTTGCAGGGAATATTTACACCTCCCATCTCATGGGAGGGACATGCAATTTGGGCAACACAGCAAGTGGAGATATCCACATTTCTGGGTGCTGTGGTACCCTCTTCCCAAGTACCTTGTGGGACACCAGCAGGAACACCCGTCAGCATCTCATCCCAAATCCAACCTTTGCATCCACAGCAAAAATTAAACCAATTGAACAACCATCCCACCTCTTTAAGATCCTGTAGCAAAATTAGTAAAACATGCAGCTACTCTATGTCATTTTTATTGTATATAAAAAGAACCCATTATATTTATTTGTTACTTTTTGTTGCTGTCACAAATGCCTAAATAATCCTTCGGTGTTTAGAAACAAGCCACTAGGGACCAATGAGACACATTTATTGTAATTACATGATTCTTCTAATTAATTTTTGTCAGGAAATTTCAAAGTAAAAATCTCCAGCTAAATGGTCCCCCCTCCTTGCTTCCCTCCAGCCAATAGACACGTTCCTGAGCCTTGTTTAAAAAGCTCGTTTTCTTTCTGCCTAGTTGAAATAAAGTGGAATTGTAATTGAGAGTGGGTAGAAAGGAGAGAACATTGTCATTAGACCACATTGTTTAAATCAACTCGTAACAAGCATTTCATTTCATTTGGGTCATTAACTACATTTCAGTGAAAAATGTAGTTTGCCTGGCAAATTGGTTGGTGGCCAAATGCCTCTAACAGGAGACTTGCCTGGGTGAAACCCAGAGACCGCAACAGAGGCACACAAATTTTACAGGTGGGAAACAACCATAAAGGAAGCACATTTCAAACAAGCATCAAAAAAAGTGGATGCTTATCAAAGATATACACGAAATTTGATATTTACTGATCTATGAGGTTGTACAGCCTGAGGCAGTATTCTCATAATTTATTCTATTCTCCCCCATAACACAGATCACTGTATGTCATAGAGTAATTCAGGTGAGATAGCCTGTAATTAGGGATTAATGCCATCAACTGCTGGACACACAGCCACTTGTGACATATGATACCCAGATGATTTCACTAAAACAGTTTACCATATCCCTGGATAAGCCTCAAACAAATCCATTTGAACAGTCAACCTCCCCTTTCCAAGCCACACCAGGATTTGGGAATAGTTCACTTACTTTCTCTCTTGCTGCAGTCATTTGCAGAGTTTCAAAGCTACCACCTCATCCCACTCTGGTTCCCATTACCTCATGCTAAGCAAGTCCATCTTCCCCATCTCTCCACACAGAAATGCCCACCTGCCCTGCAAGGCTCCCTGCAGCTCTCCTTCAGCTCCTTATCTTGCCCACAGCCTACCAGGGAACTGATCTGCCAGATGCTCAGCAGCAGCCTCAGTCGCCCCACCTCTTTGGTGGTCCACAGCCGACTGTCCCTGACAGAATGCCTGTTCCAAAACCCCACACCAGGAGCCTTGCAGCAGACACACCCTAACTTCAGTGTGAGTATCAGCCACTCCCCCATGGCCAAGTCCTCCCTGAATGAGCTGTACTCTTCTATCAGGACTCTATCCATGGGCATTGTCTACCAAGCCTCTGCTACAGCTTTTAAATTATAACAGTGATTACACACAAGACCTGAAGTTCCTCCTTTGTATTCCTGTTGCTGATATACCTAAAACATTTGACTGATTGACCCATTAATTCTCTTCTTGTGACAATTATCCCTCAACCTCTCCCAGTTCTTGCTCATGCCAGTGGTGTGATGCACCACTATCCTCTGCCAATCCTATTTTCAGTCCTTCCTCAGCAGCAGCAAATCTCTCCTCATTGTCTGTTTCCTGCACATGTGGTTCCACTGGGACAACACATAACATGGGGACAGTTAATAACATAATATAACATGAGGACAGTTAAACATTCGACACAAATTTGTCACTGAACTTCTTTAGATAAAGAGTGGGGGGAAAGGAGGAAAAAAAAAAAGGAAGGATGGAAGGAAGGAAGGAAGGCAACAGTGGGGAAATACAACCAAAGCAGTGGATTTGTCATCCAAAGAACTTTAAAAAATAGGACTTTGCCCTAAAAAGAGGAAGATCCTTACAAGGAATGCTATGAAAAAATGTTTACTCCAGCAGTGTCTAACATTGTATTTTGTCCCTGCTACTCCTGATCTCATCTCTTGCTGCATATCATATTAACTGCAGAGATGCTTATTTGAAACAACCCCAAGCTATTTTCTCCTATCCTCCTGTTTATGGAAAAGCACTGATTAACCAGAAGTATTTTTATTTAAACCTAAAAGCAATTTATATTATATAAGAAAAAAAAGGTCAGGTAGATACTCCATTTATCACTATTACAAAGGGCTGTAACACAGTGATAAAAAGAAAGAGAAATTAATTACAAGTCAGAGGCTGCAATAACTCTCTCTGTAATTGTGACGAAAAATTTAAATTAACATTTCTGTCACCAAGAGAAGTTTGATTAATTTTACAATAGTGGAGATGCTATCACCTTAATATTGGTGGGTAAGGAAATTTTACTATTTGCAATTTAGATGTAGATCATTTCTTTAAGACTCAAAAAGTGCCTGCGAGGCACCTTCACATTTTATTAACAGCTCAATCAGTGCCATGCTAGAAATAATTAGCCAAGAAACCATATAGTAAATACATCTAGACTAGCAAACCTGCAGAATAAGAAGTACATGATAAAATCCAGACCCCTACAAGAGAAACAGCCTCTATCCAGCTCTCCAAAGCGACCACCGCTACCCAGCCGCCTGCTATGGCTCTCTGCCTTCAGGGAAACAACACAAATACCAGGTTTTCTGACAGATTTGTTTTGTTTTCTGGTTTTAAGCCTCTGCTTGGCTGCAAAGCCGGAGGGCAGAGGGGATGGATCCAAGCAGTGGTCACTGACATCACACCCTGCCATGGCAGCAGCCCCATGCCCTGGGTGCCATACGAGGTGCTGGCTTCCCTCTGGGGCTGATGGGTGCAAGAGGTGGGAAGCAGAAGGGCTGCTGAGGAAAGCTGCTGCTGACAGATGGCGAGCGAAATGCAATAGGAAAGAAACTGAGGCAAGCAGGGATTCCCATAGTGTGGGACCAAAGGCTCACATGTTCTGCAGCAGCCACACGTGAGCACAGCATGCAGCAGCCAGGCAGGCCTCCTGCTCCCAGCCCATGGACACAGGCATTACCTTGTTGGGGTCTGTTTTGCTTTCCCCAGCTTTCAGTCCTCACAAGACCCTGACCAGAGCCAGGGTTTCAGACAGGACTTGGACATGCATAACCACTGGTATCCTGGAACACCAGCAGGCTTTGATATTAAACACCCCATAGACAGACCCTAGCCAGCCCCTGCTTTCTCTGCAATTTGAGGGTCTCCTGCCCCTCCAGACAGTAAAGAGCTCCATGCAAGACAGGACAGGACCCAGGCAGCCTCTCCACTCTAGCTGGGAGCAGAGGCACCCTTTGATCTCCGCCTTGCAGCTTCAAGCATTGCAGAGAGCAGCATCAGAGCAGGGAAGGGCAGCACTGCCTTGGGATCCCCTCTGGGACCACTCATGTCAACAGCCTAAACATTCCTGTCTGCACTGTGCCTATAAGGGGAAAATTCATGTATTTCTGTCCCCTGAAGACCTTGCCCACCTCCAGCACACACAGGAGCAGAGGAGGTGACACAGAGGGAGCACAGGAGCCCCACAGTCAGGCTCTGTGAGTGACACCAGTCCCCAGCCTTTGCTACCAGAACAACCCATGCTAGAGCCCAAAGATACAATGCAAGAAAGTGAGGATCAGACCAAAACCTTGGGAAGCTTTCCCAGTCCTTCTCTGCACTATTTAGCAAGGGCCATTAATTTCTTCCTTTCATAAAAACTGTGAATGACAAAAATCTGAGAAATAAAATGAACCTAATGAAAATGTATTGGTTCTAAGGCAATCAATGCTATTTGGCTTACAGAGAAAGGGAAACACAGCTCCCATCTGTACTCTGCTCCCTGTAGTCAACAAGGCTGACTGTTTCCAGCATGGATCAATGAACCATTCGTTAGGGGAAGTAAACCCAGACGAACAGCATTCATCTCTCTCCTTCAAGATCAAACTGACCCACGTGGGAAGTTTCAAGAATGCTCTTGAAACTGCAAGTCTAGGGAAAGTTGGAGCACTTGAAGTTTCTCTGCACATAATGGTGTCTAATAAACCACAATACTTGCTGCACCCAGAGACTGAGCAGAAGGAAGCTGAGACTGTGCTCATGGAGGTTGGATCACCTCCTCTGCAGCACAGAGGCAACACTGCACCATGGGTGCAGGGGCTCCTGAAAGTATTGGGCTGAGTAGGGGAGAAGAAGCTTTCTAACGCTGTCAGCTTGTAAGCAATATTAAACAGTTGATACAAATTTTTCACTGAACTTCTTTAGATAGAGTGAAATGAAAGAGTGGGGGGAAAAAGGAGGGGAAAAAAGAAAGGAAGGAAGGAAGGCAGGAAGGAAGGCAACAGTGAGGTAATATAACCAAAGCAGTGAATTAATCATCCAAAGAACTTTAAAAAACAGGACTTTGCCCTAAAAAGATGAAGGTCCTTACAAGGAATGCTATGAAAAAATGTTTACTCCAGCAGTGAAGACATTTCCCAAAACAGGCAGGAGCTGGCACTGCCACAGTCTGCTACAGACAGCTCTGGGGCTCCAAAGCATTTGTGCTGGAGAGAGAGAGAGGCAACTGTTCTGTCAAGTGCCAGGCCCTTTCCTGAGACACATCACCACAGCCTCTGACAAACGGTACCTCCAGGATGGCTGTCAGAGGCTGTCATTGGGAGTGTACAAGCAGCCAGTGTAATTCACCATGACAGTAACAGACATGGGGCAGCACAAGGTCCCCAAACCACACTCATTTAAGTAACTAGAAAGCCAAGGAAAGCACAGGCTGGCCAAGGAGGTGAACTGCAGCAGGCACATAACAAATGTTTATAGCACATGGCTAAGGTAAGGCCACTTTCCTTCCTCCTCTTGAACTGACACAAAATTTAATGGGAGATCTTTATAAGGATAGGCTACGGAAAGAGGCACTAAAGGCTGTTTCCATTGACATTTGGAAGTAGGCAACAATAAAAAGAGGAAATTATAAAATACAGATACCAGACTGGCTGCAAAAGTTAAAGGTAAAATTTCTGCATGTTCTGAACATTGTTGCAAGCCAAGGAGAAGCAGCTGCCCTCTGAAAAACAGCTGGAAAAACAAGATATGGAGAACAGAGTGAGTGTAAGAGGATAATTCCACTGTAGCAGTGTATACTGCAGTCTGAGCTGCAGATGTCAATAGCACTGGACCATCCCAAAAAGACCAGCACTGGGAACAAAAACACAGCACAGTTCTACCAACTCCAGCCACCAAAAGCAGTTACCCAGCTATGGGGTCAGTATCATCAGGCAACTAAAAGCAGTTTTCCTCAAATTGCTTCAGTAGCTTTATGGCTGAGCTGCATCTTGGGACCAGGCGCTGCCAATATCCTCCAAGGAGAAGGAGTTCCTGACTGGCAAGTGATAATCCTGTTGCCAAGACAATTTAGTAGGGCCTTTCATTTACGCTAAAACCTGCAAACACTCCCCTATAGTGCTTTGGTAACACACAGCAGAAGTGGACAGGCCCTGGTGACAACCTCCCCTCCCCACCTCTGCTTGAGTAGATGCCTTTTCCCAGTACGTGAGCACTGCCAGAGTAGAACAGAAGCATGAACAGTCCTCCAGTAAGTACTTGACAGATTAAGCATTGCCCTGAGCTTTATTTCTTCAGCAGAGTTATGAAAAAATAACTTCCACTGGAATTAGCATTTTGTGGTAGCTTGCAGAGTGACTGCCTGCCCACTGAGGGTCTGCTTTGGAGCACATCTGCACTTGGCAAGGGATCCCTCTGACCCATCAGACCTATCTCCTGCTCTCATGGCACTGCAAAACCAGGAGCTGAGATCTAGTGCTCCAACTGCCCTGCAGGGATGACAATCATGAGAACAGAGCACAGTTTGTATGATACAGAGGCTGGTTTTAATGTTCTGGAATTAAACATTATAGCACAATTGGAGTTTGTCCCAGAGGTCTGATGGAGTCATCCCCAAGGAGGGAGACTAACAGAGGGCAAGATGTTGTACATCTACCCACATAGCAATTGAAAGAAGAAAAAAGTAGAAGTTGTAAGATTCTTGTTTTGAGAGCTAAAGACACATTTAGAACTTATGAATCACCCAGAAAAGCTACACAATTGTGTGACCTGGAAAGATATGAGGCTTTCCAAGAAATTTACTATCTCTGGACAAACAGATGTCACAAAGCACCCAGCTTCTCTATTACATGTTTTCTTCTTCCTCATCTCCAACAAGAAGTTGGAGCTCAGGCAGCAGCCACAGAGAATCAATTGAACCTGCTTATTGAGAAAATACTTTCAAACAACTGATTCCTTATCATAAAGGATGCACTTGGGAACTACTGTGAATTAGATCCAAAAGCTCTCTAAAACTTCATGTCTTTGAATGGTAAAGCCTTTAAGAGGGAAGAAAAAAAAAAAGAAAAAAAGAAGGAAATCCAGGTCCAATAACATTGCTAGCAGCAGTTTACCTTTGACTACTGAGGGAAAAAAAAAGAAAATCATTAAATGTATCTCTTACAGAATCCATTTTACAAGCTAATGTCACTTTGCTTTGCTTTCAATCAGAGATTAAGGTTAATCTCCAGAACTACTGGCGCACATGCAGACACAGTGAAAAAATGCAAATAATTCCACCAAGGAGGCACAGAGAAGAAAGCTCTTTCTTCACCAGAAATCTATTATACCACATTAAAATGCATCATCTGATTTTCAATCCCTGTTGGATACTGAAGTACAGCTGGGAAGAGGCAGAAGCTCTGAATACAGCACCATGAAAGCAAGTTACAAATGACTGCACGTGTAGCTGTGTCTGGGGGCAGAGCAGGGGGCAAATACGGGCACATGCTTTAAGTGCTTGTCAAATACTGACCTAAACACACCTCGTTTTCTGCCCATAAGAGCTCTGCAATGAGCCTGAATAAATGCAGAAGTGTCCATTTATGAAGATACAACCCTCATGGTGTCCTGCAGCACAAACAAGCAGTGACCACTTCCCAAGTCCTCCATGGAGCAGTTTGACTCCCTGGGGATGAACAGGAACCCCCAGCAAGAGACTAAATGATGCACACAAAAATATCACCTCCCAAGATTGCTGTATGCTAGACACAGCTCCCTTGCACCAAAGGCAGCTATCTGACCCCATACTAGCAGGAACTAGACAGCCACCATGAAGTCCACGATTGCATCAGGATGTTTCTCCTGAAAGAGACTGGTAGCTTTATTCCAGCACTGGGGTCCACAGCACCATCCTTAACAAAAGCTACCCAAGGTGCAAGGTACTGCTGGGGGGGGGAGGGGGGGGCGGGGAAGGAAAAAAAAAAAAAAAGGTAAATTTAAACTTTTAGTTATTCCATTTAGAAAACTGTCCTTACGTCCTGTAACACAGTGAAATAAACAAATGAAGCCAATTTTCTGCTGAGCAGGTTTATTGTCAAATATCAGAAACAAAAGCAATTAAGGTTTCCATAGCGGATTGGCTTAGCCCTGAGGAGGAGCACCCAACCCACGCTGGGTGTCTGACCAGGGTGGGTTGGTCAGAGACCAGGATCTCTGGGAGAGCCACTTTTTATGCCCCTCCCAGGAGCACCACCCCTCTCCCAAGAGTCTTCCCCTTAGAGTTAACATGACTGGTGTTCTTTGGCTCGTTGTCTGGTTGACTGGAGCATTCAAATGAGTGGTGTTGGAGCGTCAAATGATTGGTGCAGTCCTGGTCCAATCTGGGTCCTCGATTTATCCCTTTATGATAATTGCTGGCTGACATCCTTTTTCCAGACGATTCTTCCTTTCACTGTCAATCAACTCAGGATGCAGCTCTAAGCCATATAACAACTCTGAAACCAAGAAACTCCATTTTCCCCAAATTAAAAGTATAGACAGGTTTAACCGTATCAACCCCAACCAACCAAATTAACCACCCCTTAAACCCTTTACTAGCTTTGAACAGTTAACTTGGAAATAACTAACCATTAACTCTTTAACATACACTTAACAGGAAGAGATCCATATAATAAGGGACTACAAAAGTCAACCTCGCACAGTTACTCATAACAACAGGACTGTATTACAGTGTTGGGGTTTTAGGAGTTTTCCTTTTATTTTTCTTTTTCTCTTAAAGAATTTCCCCATACTGTTGCTAAGGGACAAATTACTGGTTACTAAAGAGAGACAGAGGGACCTGGCCACAGGGGAGGAGTCCAGCTGGCTCTCCTCTTTTGCCTGGGGTTCTCTCATGTAGGGTGGAGTTGCCATGAGATTCGAAGTGGCAAAATGGGGCTGGGTACAGCCCCTTGCTCTGCTTCTCTAGGCATTCAGAGAGGGAAGAGGCTGCAGTGGCCACGGAGGGAATTTGTCACCGCTGCAAAGTTCTGTCTTCTGCTGCCTTCCTTCTACCGTGAGTGACGGCTCTGCTTGGGGGAGCAGCAGCTGCGCTGGGACCCTATTTAACACCCTACCTCACTAAAGGNATACATACGTATTAGTAAAGAGCTGTTATTCCTACTTCTCATATCTTTGCCTGAAAGCGCCTTAATTTCAAAATTATAATAATCTGGAGGGAAGGGGGGTTGCATTTTCCATTCCAAGGGAGGCTCCTGCTTTCCTTAGCAGACACCTGTCTTTCAAACCAAGACATATAGTCCTTTCAAATATAAAAGGTATAGGTCCTAAAAATGAATGGACTTGAAAGGGTTGTGTAATAGGTCAGATACACATGATGAAAAACACACAACGGGACAAGCCACTTCCATCCCCTAATGCCAAGATTTTCTGTCCTGCCCTTCAAAAGCTTTTCAGAGACCATCCTTAAAAACATCCCCCAACTGGTCTGGCTTCAGCTGTGCCTTAAACTCTCCTATCACCAGAGTCTGATGCTGCTGCCAATACCATTCCAAAGCTTTTTCTCCTCCCTTATTTCTCTCCCTCCTCATTTCTTTGCTTGGTTTTGTCTGTGCTTAACCAGAGCATGACTTTACTGGCCACAGCTGACCTGCCAATTCACTGACATCTTGGTCTATTTACAATTACATTGCTGGCAGAACCATGCCTTGCTTCTTCTACTTTCCTTTTAATTTGAATTTGCCCCTTGCAGACCCATTAACAGCCACAGGGAATCTGGCAAATAATTGTTTTATATTGTGGAGTAATTCCCTGTGCCTAATTTTCTTTAAAGCTGGCTGTACTGCTGCAGCACATCCACCTGAGTAGAAGCACACAGAGTGAAGAAAACCCCCTTTGGGACAGCGTGAAAAAGACAATCTGGAAATGTGTCAGCAAGGAAAGCCTGAGGACACTATTTTGTAAAACGTGTCTGAAAGCTGTGGAAGGTCTGTCTTGTAGTCAAGACCTCATCATTAAAATTCAATCAAAAAAAGCAGTATAACCTTCTAAGTTAAAACACTAAATAAAAGGAGATCAAGATAAATAGCAGATATCATCTGAGCCAGTCATAAGAACGGATGTGCATCAATCTCCAAAAAAGTCACTCAAGATTGATAACACCAAAAGACAACATCTTGATAATCAGTTTTACAGTGATGGATTGAGGGAAAGCTTAATGAGTCAACTACCGGACTGGAATTTCATTAGAGACTTTACCAGAGCTAGAAAAAACTGTAAAAACAGAAGAAAAATCTGCCTTGTAAAATACAACAGTGCATACATTTCTATCCACACGGTGAATTATCACCTACGTTTGTGTCAGGAGGAGTTTGACTGGAATCCACTGCAGAAAATCCACTGCCTACCACTCTGTAATTTAGCAGTGTGAGAGCTGATCTAACATAATGTAATTGTATTTTAATGTCTTCTATGAGACAAAGACTCATTAGTCATCCCCTAAAGAGAAGCACAAGCTGAAGTCACGTCATTATGCCAAGTTGTCAGGTGTGTGGTGCTCACCACTCTCTTCACACTAACCTTCAAGTCAAGCTCTGCTGGCAAATGCAATCTGATGGAAGCACCCTTTGGGATGTGAAGCTGGATTTTAGCTTCAAACTAAAATAAAATGTGTTTCATCTTCCACATTAACAGGTATTGTGGTCTAACACCAGCCAGGAGCTCAGCCCCATACAGCTGCTCACTCACTCCTCCTTAGTGGGACAGGGAGAGAATCAGAAGGGTAAAAGAAAATTCTTGTGCTGAAATAAAGACAGTTTAATGGGTCAAACAAAAGCTTCAAAGGAGCAAAACAAAATAAGGCATTCATTACCCACTTCCCGTGGTCAGGCAGCTGTTCATCCATCCCCAGGAAAGCAGGACTCCAATGTGAAATGGTGATTAGGGAAAACAAACACCATTGCCCTGAACCTCAAACCCCCTACTTTTCTTCCCCCAGCTTTACATGCTGGGCATGATGCCACGTGGCCTGGAACATCCCTTGGGTCAGTTGGGATCAGCTGTCCCCTCCCAGCTCCTTGTGCACCCCCAGCCTTCTCGCTGGTGGGGTGGGGAGAGAAGCAGCAAAGGCCTTGACTCCGTGTAAGCACTGCCCAGCAAACACCCCCAAATTATCAACATTCTTCCCAGCACAAATCTAAAACCTAACTCCATACTAGCTACTAGGAAGAATACTGACTAATCCAACCCAATTCAGCACAGTAGGGCTGGTTAAAAGTACATGCCATGTTTCTTGGGTCTAATCCTCATTTTATTTGAAGCAGCTTACTCTGGATACAGTTGATCTCTAGATGACTTCACAGCCAAGAGCTGTGCTAGCACTGCATCAGTAGAGAAGCATCCATGTTTGTTAAAGCAACTCTCTCCTCTTTACAGAATACACTGGTTCTCTCCTCTTTACAGAATACAAAGTCTGGAGACTTTGCTCCTCCATTTGTTAATCCACCTGGCCGTTGGCCATATTTAGCTATGTGGTATAAATCCAAATACAACGTGTCACACATGCTGCTTCAGGAGCTAAAAGGCCAACATGGAGCTCAAAAAACTCATAGAATGCTGCAACATAACAAGAGGGTCCCGACTTGATTGTTTAAAGTAAAACTCTAAGTTTTTAAACTTTTAGTCTGAGAAAAGATATTTTTTTCCCTGTTGTTGATCCAAATGCCATAAGCAATGTGAATGCTAATATCACAGACACACAGTGATTATCAAACTCTCTAGGTGCTACATTAACCATGTTGCCAACAGCATGTTTCTCACTGGAAGGCAACTCACTTCATAAGATTTTTTTCTTTTATGGCTGAAAGATTTTTCCTTATTACATTAAAAGTGTATAATAATGATCCAGCAATGTGAGCATCATGAACAAGAGCATAACCCTGTACACAAGCTATCTGTTCAAATTAATGACATAGGCAAAAACACCAGGAGAAAAGTTCAACTATCAAAATAGTTATGTAGCCCCTGAGACTACCTAGCAGTGATAAAATAGCTTATTACCCCTTTTGTAGGATAGCTATTTGTGAAAAATTTACATTTTTCATACCCTAAAAATGAATTATTAATAACAACAAGCACATCCTTGCCAACAAAGTCCTGCCTGTGTAATCCATGTGGAGAGACAATACCACAAGGTGTTTCAGCCTGGTGTAAGCACTGACTGCAGCAGGGCAGAGTTTGTATCTGAAGCCACACCTGTGCTTCACCAAAAGAGACATCCCAGATATTTCAGTTTTTAATCCAAGCTCCTACCCGGGTGACTGCTGGGCAGAAGGCAGACAGGGAGCAGCTCAAGAGGCAGGGCGAGCCCAAGCCCGGGCCTGGCCAGGCAGATAACGTGACATGGGCACCCTGGCAGATGGCTGGAGGTGCTTCTCATTCCTAGGACAGAGAGATCCAGCTGCCACAAAATTCAACCCCTTCCTCCAGGGACATCGGCCACACCATGCTGCCCAGTTTGCAAGGGGAGGACCAAGTCCTTTTCCCAAACTGAGTCTACTCAGAACTAAATGCAAGCCAGCTTGTGCTGCTTTTTCCAGAAGCCAGAGCAGTACTGGGCAAGTGGCCTTTCTGCAGTTTCCAAGAAAAAAAGTCATATTCTGGCATGAGGAGAGTTCTCTGTGTCCCTTGCAGGGTTCCCACTGCCACCAGAGCCACCCAGAGGGTGAGTCCCAGCTGAAGTCAGAGCATTGCTCTGACACTCACCAGCAAGAACAGGGCAGGAAATCTTTTAAAGTGTAAAAAATGAACATATCTAACAGATGTTGAACTAAATACCTCTCTGGAAACCAAACTGGCAGACGTTTGGGTCTTCCTAAGTGGATAATTGATCACAAGGCTATGCCAGTGATGTTACAGTAATGAAACAAAGAGGGAACTGGGATTTAAGGATCTCAAATAAGCCTGTCAAAAACATGTAATAATACTGTCAGATCAATTTGCTGTCAAATACAGGTATGATGTGATAAAACCACAGAGTTTTTAGTAGATTATATTATTGAAGCAGTAATTTAATAACACCTTCTAGGTAATAAATTACAATAAATCAAACTTTAAAACTTGAAAGCATGCACCAGAAGACACACAGTGTATGATATGAGAAAGACAAGTAAATTTAAACCATATTCCCAAGCTGAAATAAAGCAAATTCAATTGCTTTAGAAAGATAATGATCAAAGCCTATTTTTGTATTAAATCAATAAATCTTGCAAAGTTATAAAAAAAAACCTGATAAATGCTTCTGCCCTTCACCCTCCTGTGTATCTTAGTGCAGCATAAACAAAGGTGATAAAGGAGTTCAAGAGAATGTCCTCAGAAAACACAGTGGTCAGTCATAAATACTGCACAAACACAATGGGTGGCATTATCAAGAGAAGTTTTACATAAGAAAAGTCCAATTTCTCTGAACAACATTGCTTCACCAAAAAGAAAAATATTTTAGGAGGTGCTAAAATGCTATGTGCTTTCCTAAAGATAAACACCTGGCTTTCATTTTAATAGGGGCGGAGGATCATGAAAAGAATGTTAATGTCTTCAAATTTCCCCAAAAGTGAGGGTATCTACAGCTCATAGTCCATAATTCACCTGGTTTTGTCCTCTAGCATAATAAAAGGGCAAGAAGAAAAATCTGAAGTCAAGGCTGGACCAGATGGGAAAAATGCCATCGGCCAAGTCCACTGATGAGCACAAAACACATGGTACTGAAACAGCTTAAATAGGATGCAACCAACCAGCAGGACAATGTCATGTCTGATATTGCCATAGGGCCTGTCGTGGTTTAACCCCAGCCACTCACTCCTCAACCTCCTCACAGGTGGTGTGAGGAGCAGAAAAGGCCTTGGCTCTGTGTAAGCTCTGCCCAACAGTAACAAAAACATCCCTGAGTTACCAACACTGCTTCCAGCACTAAACCAAAGCACAACCCCATACCAGCTGCTATGAAGAACATTCGCTCCACTCCAGGCCAAGCCAGCACAGTGAAAAAGAAAGGGAAACCGTGATCAATTATTGGATTGGCAGCCAACAGAGATCAGGGAAGAAAACAGATGAAATCACATCTAGATCAGTGAAAAAAGTTCTCACAGCCTTCAGCAAAGACCTTTCAGCAAGAGATGTTTCCTAAAACCTTATGAGCACATATTATACCCTGTGCTCATAAGTTATGAGAGTGTTGCTCATATGTTTTCTAAGTCAATCCATTTTGCAATTGGAGTCAATTTTAAATCCAAAAGACAAAAAGAAATTACATACATGTACCTTCTCCTATTTCTTAGTGCATTTAGTATCACATAGCATCTCTGCAACAGCCACTGGAGTTATGTGGGAAAAAAGCGCATAAAGGAGAGTATTTCATGTATTTTTAATGCCTTTTAACACACTTCAGCACCTGGATTCCAGGATCCAGCAGGATATGGCCAGACAGCTCTCTCCTCTGAAAAGGGATCATTTATTGCTTTACTCAAGGGAACATTCTTCCAGCACAGCAGGAGCACATGAGCTGGAGCCTGGCAGCTAATGTTCCACTGCCCAGGGATCAGAATCAGCAAAATGTTTCCTCTATTATATTTTATACAGGTTTTCTTACAGAGAATATTGTATTTCCCTGCCTTTGATGAACCTCTTTTCCCAGCAATCATTTGCTTCAGGTTTTCCCTTTAGAATTTGGGTCATAAGAAGCTTTGCTGACTTAACTTTCTGGTGCAGTATATTTCCCTCTGAGAAGCAGAGCCCAAGAGCCAGGTCAGTATTATGGCAGTGCTCCTCTTTCTGCTCCGAGCTGGAACTGTTCCACAAAGCTGTGTGGATACCCAATTTCTGTCAGGGCTTGCACTTAAAATGCACTGTCAGTTCTTATTTCTCACATTACCCTCTCAAATGGGCAGAAAAGCACAACTAACCTGGCGATCAGCTTCCAAAAAGAGAAGGTCACACTAGACTATCTCACATGAAGAGCTGTCGGCTGCCATGAGAAGGCCACAACAGCTTCAGCCAGCAGAGCAGCACATTCAGTGTGCTCACTGGAGGAGCTCACACCTGGGCAGACTATCCCAGGGGATGGAGCATGGAAAGCACGTCAGTGAAGTTGTCCTCCATCAGATCCAGCCCCAGCATGGTTCTACTTTGCTGACTTAAGCAATGCACAGAATCTCAGGCAAACGCATCCCCCAGGTGAAGGATTCCAGCTGTTTTTTGTAAAACTACACCTTGGAGCAGAACAGCCACAGAGATACCTGCTTGGCAGGCACTGAGGCCACCTGGCCTTGAACCGGCTCACAGAACGCTCCCACAGCTGAAGGGCCCCAGAGGAGTGCACACAATGGCACTGAACAGCACCAAGCACAAACCCCACCAGAGTACAGGGACACTCAAGCCAGGTGAAAACTCCTCCTCATCTGCATGAAAAACACAGACATGACAGTCCTCCCTTGGCTTGGAGCACCCCCTCCAATGAATAAGGCACCCCTGTATCAGAAGCTGAGCTTCAACAAAGCCACTAAGTAAGAAATGCTGGTACTCAGCAATTTGGCAAGAGCAAGGACTAAATTGAAGATAACCCCTTCCTTGTTCCTGGCTAGAAAGCAAGATACGAAAACAATGTCTGCTTTGCCCAGGTACTGACCACAGGGCTGGTCAGTGCCCAGTGCTGCACCACACAGCACTTGGCCCAAGCTGAAGTAAGCTGAGCATTGTCACAAACTTCAGCACACATTCAAAGCTGGTACCTGTATCCCTTTCCCCACCCAGAAGGCGAATTGATACTGAACCAACACCTTCTGCAGCTGCAACAAAATAAAGGTCAAAAAACTGGGAGCAATGGAAACCATGGTGCTTTCACTGATTGTGATGTTTCCAGTTAAGTAGGTTTTGCCTGTGGCCATTCCCCCCGAAGCAGGTGCCAGGCAGGGGAAGCACTGCATTGCTCCAACCAATAACTTTTAGGAAATGGAAAGCTGCACCTGTTTAATAGATGTTTCCAATTTCTTACATCACCATCAGTATCCGTTTGTCACTTGGCAGGTTTTCTATAGCTTCTTGGGTCCAAGCTGATTTCAAACCCATTTGGTAATGTCAATGTGACTTCAAGATTTAATGATTCATTATTTTTAGACCTGAGAGCAAGAGAATGTGTTAATTTTTTTGCCTGCATGGGCTCAGTGATTTACTTCTGGTTTATTCACTCTATGTATCATTAAAAGCAAGGGCTGATAAGGAAAAAACTCAGTGACACATACCTAAAAGAGGCTTCTTTAGTTTTAAAAAAATTCTATAAGCATTCTACCTTTTATAACCTGCAGGCAATTACAAGGGTAATGGTTCTCCATGCAAAACACCTGGACATTCCTGGAGAGCCAGGAATATTAGGCTAGTGAACACTCACCACTCTACATGTAGATAAAATTCACATGCACACATATGCATTTGACATATGCTAGAAAGTTTTGAGCCTTGTTCCTTCTGCTTATTATAAAACAGTAAGAAAAAAAGCCAAGCCACCCAATATCACCAACATACACCTTCTGAGATAACCAGTGAGCACTGGGTAAGTTCTGTAATGATCTGTCCAGTCAGGCTCTTCCACTGCTTGTTCTAGATAGCACACCTCGCTGGATTTTAACTAGTATCTGCTACTTACCCACAATTTCCAGAGCCTGGAGAGAGAATGAGGGTTGGAAGAATTCATCCAAGGTTTCCCTTTTTCCCCTAACTTTGCTGTTATATATGGGAAAAGGAGATGTTATGCACAGAAAAATAAGAATTAGAGGACCAAGGCAACTCTAGAAAGGTGATGAATTTGGTTGTCACCAGTCAATCAATGCTGTCCTCAAAATAGCTGAGGCCTTTCATGTTTCTCCAGGGCCAAGAAATCACCAGGAGTTGCAAAGGGAAAGTTTAGGGGGCTCTAGGTTGGCAGCCTGTCAACGTGGGGTCACAGACAGCACTACCCACCCTGTGCCACTCACATGTGACCTCCTGCCTCCTACAGAAACAGAGAGCAGATGTGGTGCTGGATGGATCAAATGCAAAGGGCATAGGTCATGCCACAGAGATGTTCTTCTTCTAAAGGGATTATTTTCCAAACAACTGTTAACATCAACTCCTTCATGATCAATGGCTTTGGGGTCTTGGCAGCAAAAATACAGCCACCATTAAGATGTCTGCAGTTTCCCCCGCAATATCTCAACTTCTGCATGTCTCAGGAGCTGGGAAAGGTGTTTTTCCTGCCACAGGACTCAGGACTGGGAACTGAATGCCACCAGAAGCAAGGTGAGATATACACTGGATTGGGTCATATGGAAAGGGAAGAAGGAAAATATTTCAATCAAACCTTCCTAATTAGAAGGTAATGTACTGGTTTCAGTGCAGGTAGGGACGGACTTGGAATTGACACTAGGCTGATATTTCATTCAGCCATTCACTGCTTGTAGGAATTGAGAAAACAGCGAGTTTCCAGCCCCAGAGGCACCCACCTGGTGCAAGAAACTGCCACCGTTAGCGGAGCTGAGAGCAGCACTGGCTCTGGGGGAAGGAACCCACTCACAGACATTAACATGCTGAATACACCTCGGCTAAATGGCCTCATTCAGCCCAGAATGAAGAAGCAGTTTCACAGAATTTAATGACTGATTAATATTCATTTAATAATTCTTGCCTAAAACTGCAGCAAATGATTTTAAATTATGCCATTTGGGAGACAGCAGACTCAATTCAGCAGCATCACTGGGCTCAGGATTTGAGTGACTGTCAAAGTCACTCCCTGGACTATTTGGTTCTTCCTTCCCTTGCCAGGTGACTGGCACATGTCTACCTTGCCTTTCTTTTTCTGCTTATTTCTGTCTTTTTTCTCTCTTCTTATTATTCTTTTTTTTTTCCGTGATTCTTTTAAAATATATGCAACTCTAACAGGATACACAAAGTAATGGCTACCAGAGTGAGGCAAGGGCCCTACTGTTCTCACAAACCTTTGGAGACAGCAGGCTGCTGCAAACCAAGAGGACAGACCATGCTTGATCTGCTGCCAGCAGACTCCAAAGGGAGCAATAAGAGGAGCATGCAGGGTAGAAAACATATCTGAGCTAGCAAGCAGCACAGCTTGGGTCTGCTCCTGCTCTGTAGAAAGACTGGGAATTGAATGGTATTTTTTTTTAAATGCAAAACCAGAACAAAAATTAAAGTCTGATGGATCCCTGAGTGTCCACCACTCAACAGTCATAGCACCAAAACCTGCAGCCACCAGCCCACAAGAAAGTCCAGGAAAGAACAGTCAAGGGAGAAAAACAAAATCCACATTATATTAGCTTGTCCTTGGGGAGCTGGATCAGTGCATTGTGCAAGGCAGGAAAGTCAGGCTCTTCACAAGAAGCCCATAAAGCAGTGACCTCCAGCATCATCTACTTCATCTAAAGCTCACACCGAGCGCCGGCCCCACGCCAGCTCCAGCACAGGCACGTGGAAGCGGTGTCCAAGGAGTATCTCTGGAGGTGAAGGATCCACAGCACTACAAATGGAGCCAAGGCACAGCAACATGATTTTTTGTAGTTAGAGATGTCCCAAACCCAACCTCACCCTCCAGTCCAAGCAAAGCCCAGACAAGAGCCCAGGCGCTGAGCAGTCTGTGCTGTTCCCACCTCTGCATCCAAGTGGAAGAAGGCCATCAAAATACAAAATCAATGGTGCAATGGTGCCCCTCAAATCCCAGAGAACTTGATTCCCTCTCCTATTCTATCCACAGCCCCCTCCAGTGGAGACAACATCACCTTTTCCTTGCTGTACTATGCCCTGGCAGTATGTCACCCTTTTTCCAGAGCCAATCTCCCTCCCCATTCCCAGACCCTGGCGCTTGCCTGGCTGGCACCTTCACCTGCAACTTCTTTGACATCCTGCATCTAGACAACTACAATTCTTCCCTTTTCAGTTTTTATTGATTTTTGAGGCACTCGTTTCTGAGATGTATGGTATCATTGGATTATACTGTTTAGCAATTTATTTGTGTCTCTCTTTATGTTCTGGATTGATTCTTTTTTCCACCGAGTCTCAAAAAAAGATGCTGCCACTGTTGTTATTTAGCTATCACAACAGCTCACGTAGCCCTGAACTATTAGGCATTGCTGCTCCAAGAAATTTTGTGCTGAGGTAATTTGGAGACTAAATCAAGTTTTATCACTGAGTGAGGTTAGTGGATATTAATGGGATGGCAGGAGTTTGCACTGAATCATTAATGTGGATAAATGGAGAGCACTTGTTTAATACTTTATACAGCAAGTGCTAATAATGCCTTAAAATGGTGGGGAAATATTGCAAGTTGTATTTAAACACAGAGAAGGAGGCCTAATTTGACCTGTTCTGGTACATTAGCTGTGACCATACGCTGGGACCCTTTGTTAGTCTCAGCCATCTCTCTGTGCTGCCCTGCTCTATCTCAGTGTTCACATCCTCACTTTCAGCAATGTTTCTGAACTAAAGAAATATAGTTGGGGCTGGGACAATATGTATTTATGGGAAGCTACTGCAGACAAACATTTCCAGGAACCTGAAATTTAAAATCATTTTTTAAACAAAGAAAATTAACTTACAAAAGAAATAACAATAAGAGCCACATGTGACTCCCAGAACCTGCTCTTCAATTACATGCAAAATGCTTCCCAACGTACAGGCTCATGTGTACATTGATTAAGCTGTTCAGAAGTGCTCAGAACTACTGTGACCTTTGTAAGGTGAACAAGCAGCAGCTGTCTGGGACACTATCAGAAGCCTCTCTGTGAATAAATGCATGGAAAGAATGGACTTAGAGAGATGGACAAAGCCAGAGCACACTTCTGCAGCTATTTTAACAGACCAGACCAATGCAGAACACAGAGCATTCATGCATTTTACTTGCAGGAAGAAGTTCAGTGGCGGTGGAATCACTTGCACTGCAGCTCTGATGCTGTCAGAGTTTGCTAAAGGAGTCCTGCCACAACAGGCACTTTCTCTGCCAAGCAACCGCCGGGCCAATTATTCCCTGGTAATTCACACTAAGCAAGCAAAGTGAAGGTACATTATCAGAAGCAGACACACAGGTCCCAGGTCACCCACTACAGTAAGGAATACGCAGTCTCTGTACACAGAAGACAGGCTGCAAGATGATGGGATTATAGAGGAGCACTGAAGTGTGCTTATGCTTGTAAAAGTAACACAGTATTCTCTGTTTTCCAAGCAAAAGCAACTGCTCAAAGCATTGACTCCCTGTAACAGTAAGAATGAAGCTCAGCAGTACTCACCAGCTGAAGAGACAGACCACAGCCAGTTATAAAACAGCATCTGCTAGGCTGCTCTCCCTCATATAAAAAGCAAGCCCTGGAAAAAGCAAACTAGGAAAAAAGACTCCAAGAAAAAGGAAGCCCTGCAGGGGGAGAGTTAAAAAAGGACTAGCAAGTCAAAGAGGTGCTGTTTGAATAGGGATGACCCACGCTGTTAGAAGAGCTTAGGTCCCCTTTTAAACAACAAAATGAAATGGATAGTACTGTGAATAGAGCCCCTCCTGACCCAGCAGGAGCTGAGCACAGGACTGTTTATCACAATAAAATATTTGCCATAGGTGTGTGGGGTGTGATCTGCCCTTCCCCAAACACAGCTGATAAATAAGCAGCTGATAATTAGCTAATAAAGTGGCTTTCAGCATCACAGACTATTTGTTTCCTTATTGCCAGACTGGTCACAGAGTTGCTGGTCAGTGCAGGTCCCTTTGGGAGTGTCCTAAGTGCTCCACTTTCTTCATGTCCTCAGCACTGCCTTTTCTAGGCTGTTTCCAATGGAGTGCAATGTCGCAAGTGTTTTAGGGTTTCTAAAATTCTCCAGTGCCTCCAGTGTCTTGGCAGGACGCAAGAAGCCTCAGATACCTCCTGAGCACAGCTGGTGCTCTGTTCTTGCACACAAGGCAGGTGGATGCTGCACTCCGTTTCCAAGGCACAGTTTCTCAAACCAATCTTCCGAGTGCACCAGGACTGCTTTGCAATATTTAGCATTCATTAGCCTAAGTGGGCATCAGTAAAGCAATTATTGTGAAGCTGATACAGTGGAAGTTTGGAGGATGCTCTCAAGGACAGGCAGTTCATCTGTCACAATTGCAACTCAGGGGAGTTTTCTGAGCTGGGAAATGAAAAAAGCCACATGGTGAGCAGGCTTTCAGAGATGCATAGGCTGGTGCTGGCTTTTGATTTTTCCTCTAGGAATTCAACTATATCTTAAGTAGCCCCCACATTTTGAATTATATTCCTTTGCAGGCTTCTCTGACTGCAGGTTTGATTTTGTACTAGAGCTCTACCTGGCCTGTGCAAATTGAATACATTCTTGAGAGTACTCAGGAGTATAGAGCAGAGGGCTAGAGCTGTGAGGCATTAATGGATAGGCATCCTTTTCCAAACAAGGAAGGGGACAAGCACAGAGCTGAGAGCAAGTCTGGCCTACTCCATGCTCCCAACTGGTGTAGAAAACAATGAGGCTTTTCCAGGGAGACAAATAGGGAAGGAATACATGCAAGCTACTTAATGTACATCGTGGCTGTTAAATCAGCTTTGGTTGGATAGCTGCAGTGGGATTGGCAAGGGATGTGATGGAAGTCCCTGACTCCCTGCAGGGAAATAGTGATCCCAGACATGCTGAGGGCTGTGCAGTGAAAGGTCCTGGCTGTGAGCACCCCACAGCTGCAGCCACCCAGAGCTTGCTAGGAGGGCTGCTTCCCTTGCAAATTCGCCAGTGATTAGAAAATTCAAATTGAGTTTCTCAGAAATTTTCTCAGGAATAAGGGGTTTAACCCACTTGCAACTCACAGATCAAGCCATGCAGCTGAAAATTTACCACTTCATTGGCTTTTCCAAGTAATAAGCTTCTGATATCATCATATTTTGCTGAATGCGTTTCACAGAGTGAATTCTGAAATGCAAAGTCAAAGCCCTGATGCCAGTGTGCCATCACCAGCCTTGTCTAAGCTGACCCAAGTAATTCCCTCTAATTCTGATGGAGCCATCTGAGAAGAAAGTGGCTGTTTCAGGAAGGACTGACTAAGTTAAACCAAATTAAATTTTTCCTGTGACCTCAGTTGTTCTTTGCAGCTCTAAGTGCAATTGCAATCCATTCAGTATTTACCAATGAATCCTTCTTGTTATTTCAGAAATTCCAGTCTATTTTCTCTGATATATATTTACTGGAAAAGCACTGGCAAGTGCAGAAAATGAAGAGTTAAAATGATGCTAACAGCTTCAGCAAAGAAAAACACATGGGAAGTGGAACATCACATAGCAACGAAAGAATGATGAAGAAATGATTACAGTGTAGAAAGGGCACAAAAGAACAATATAAAAGCCTTAGTTATAAAAAGAATTTTGTGTAAGGGGAAAATATCCATAAGTAGGGAAGATGCAGAGAACTAAAGAAAATGCTTTTGAAACTCTGGAATCTTTGGGTTGACACAGAACTATAATATTTTACAATATTTTGTTTTACAAAAAGTTTTCACAGTTCTGCAAATTTATGCAGATTGAGGAAGCAGATGTTTATAGACCTGATAGAGGATCAAGGACAAAAGAGATACTTAATTTTTTTTCTCTGATTTTCTTTCCAACAGAACAAGAACTGGAATTCACTCACTTTGTGAGTCTTTAGGAGACATCCCCTATTGATTTAAACAACCCACTGGTGGAAAATCTGCCACGTCTTCCTTCAAGGTGTTTCAATTATTAATTATTCTCATAGTTAAAAAATGAATCTTATTTCGATTGCAAACTTTGATGCCTTTTTCTATTCTCTGCTGTGAAATAAGACTCAGTCTACTAACAGGGTGTGTGAAATTTTTTAAGGCACAATTTTTTTTTTAAATTGTTCTCTGAACATCTTTTAAAGAACAAACATTGAAACAATGGTCACAGTTTGCATTAATTCAATATAGCTTTTTACATTATGAGATTTTATATATATTTTATATCACATGCTCTTAGGAGGCAGTAGAAGGGCATTGCTCATTTGCACAGATTTTCAAAGCTTTTGGAACATCCCAACAGTCTTTTAAGTACTTGGATTATCCAGTAGCCTGCTGCCTCTCAGGAATGCAGGGTGAGACATGGTGCAGGATAGTCTCTTCTTGGCAAACTCTCACCATGTCAATCCCTGCATTCAGAGGTAATAGCTGGAGTGATCCTTAATAAAGTATTTTCAATGTGTTTTATAAAATTACCTCACTGCAGTTTCGTAATCTGATGAGGCACCTGGTAGGAATCTGTCTTCTGGTTTCCTTTCTCTCTTCTTAAATTCTTTCCCTCTTAGCACCAAAAGAGAAGAACTTATGTTTGGAAAGGCAGGGAACAGAGGGATGGTTGTGGCATTGCTGTGGGAAGATTTGCTGCACTCAGACTCGCAGTGCACCAGGGAAACTCTGATTACTGCAAAGAGAGTAGGGGCTGAAATCTGTCTGGAGACAGGCATCAGCCTCCTGCTGGGACCTTCATTTCCAATCCAAGCCTCAGAGGTTGGGCTGGATGGGTTCCAAAAGCTGGAGGCCTCCCTACAGAGGGGGATGGTGGCACAATGAGCCATAGCAGCTCCATCTCTGCAAAGGACAGAAGTTTCCTGGGAATGAGGTATTGAAAAGTCACGATAATCTCTTTAGTCCTAACTGCAAATGTACCAATTTCCAAGGCAATATTCTTAGACCTGGAAAGTCTCTCTCTCTCTCTTTCACAGAAAATAAATCCAAGCAGGAATGCTATAGGGAGTGGAGGGTGTGTGGGTGGGTATGTGTGAAAGAAAATAATTATTTAAAAGTCTTAAAATCAGGGAGAGAAACTTATTTGGAAAATACATGTTTCTTCCAAAGCAAACATTACCCCTCCAGCAGCTCTCTCCAAATCCTTCCCTCAGCACGCTCAGGGTGACTGCAGTAAGTACTGCAAACACTGGGGTTGAAGAGTGACAGAACAAGAAATCACAGAGGGTCTACTGAACAATATAACTCCAAGATAAAAAAAATCACATTTGCTTTTTGTATCCCACTGAACATGCAAGGGCTTTTTTCAAAGCAGCACAGCACTCTATAAAAAGATGGAAGTCCAAGGCTCATCCCTCTTAAAAAAGCACCATTCCCATCCTACAGCCATATAACCCACATCAGCCATGTCCATAAAACATTCTCCTATTATGGTCCAGGACTTTGCAGCTACAAAAGGGTTCCTTTCAAACTCAACCTTTTTTTATGCATCCTGCAGGCAATTTTACCACCATCGTCTTAAACCAGAGGCAGTTCCAGGGGTGCCGTGGGACCTGTGCTACTTCTCAGGAACTGGGGGAATGGCAAGAAGGGAGGACTTCCTGCAGGAGTGCAGTTGGCATCGTGGGTATGGGAGCCTGATGAGACCTGGTCAGGATGGAAAACTGCCATATGAATAGTCCCATTCTACACCTTCCCATGGAATTCTTGCCCCATTATTCCCTGTTCTCTGTGTTGCCACAGTTGCACCATTAGAAATCATCCTCAAAGGGGTGGTGCTGCTACAGAGGGGATGGAGTAAGAAGGCAGCTGAGAAAGGGGCTGAAGAGGGAGGATCTGCACTCCCCCAGCAGGGAGAAGGCAGGGACAGGCACAGAAACGCAGCTGAGCATGAAGATGCCCAGCCACAGCCACCACTTGATCCCTATTTTATTTCCCAGGCAGGTCCCCACCTTAGACAACTGCCTACTTAACCTGTGCCTGAAGCCCTGGTGATGGGGCCTGTCTTGTGAACTCTGGCCCTAAAAAAGTCCTACAGGGTGTCTATTTCCCTTGAGGAATCAGCTGGGGAGCATTTCCAAGAGCTGAAGACTGCTGAAATCAGTCAAGTTAAATGGTGGTATATGAGAATAGGAATGGATAAACCTCGAGGGATATCATTTGTCATTTACTGTACTTGTTAAAAGTTACAAAATAGCAGTTCAGCAGAGGTTGTAGAAAGGACAATGCAAGAACACAAACTTCCAACCCATTTCCAAAACTCCCTACAGCTCCAGTATTTTAGAGAAAGATGAAAATTTCATAAAGAAGAAAACAATAAGGGTTAAAATGAAACTTATTTTATTTAATTGGAAATTAATAAGCTGTTCAGACCTTTCAATTGCCAGCAACCATTGCTTTTAAGGTGAGAGATATCCTGATCCAGCCATCAAGAATTTTGGACAATAAAATGTCCACGAACAAACACATGAAAATGATAATAAAGAAAACTGCACATCCAGAGGTCAAACCTACTTTATGCTAGGAGCTGAACTCTGATAATTCACAGTAGATTAAATTCAGCAGCAGTAGAAGCTTAGTAAGAAATTTGGATGTTAGGAAGATTTAAGCTGGGAATAGGTCTTATTCTTATTTTACCAAAGGCCAGACATAGACTCATACATGTTTATGAGGAAAAAGGAAAAGTGGCTGAATTTCAAAGAATGGGCTGTGTAGAAAATAGTTTGGGCATAGCAGGGTCTGTGGAAAATGCTGTCAAAAGTTAGAGGGCAATAACTTAAATTTTCATCAGTAACTTTCAACTTTACTTCCAAATGTCAAAACCCAGAAACCTCCGCTAGGAATACTAAGTACAGAATGGTTTTTGAGCACAGACTTTTCATCTTCCAATGTGAAACTGAGAATTTTGAAAGAAAGCAAATGGTTACAATCACAGTTTTTGATATTACTCAATATCAAGCTTTTGACTTCAAAATATCACAAGGAATATTTTTCATTTTTTATGCCTTTAAGTCCAATCCCATTTCCTTTGGAAATAACACAATGTTTTTGATTATAGAGGGTGTAGGAGTCTTCAGAGCAAAGCAGGAGGCTCAATAGCTCAGTGCTGCACTGTGACAACCCTGGGTGGGCACCAAGGAAGGCATCAGGCTGGGAACAAAGAGCAGCATTCTCCTGGATTTGTCTCCAAAGCAAGTATGACCATGTGCTCATCACTGCCTCCCATCCCCTGCCTTCATCTCTCTGGAGTATTTCTGTTATATGCTCTTCTCTGCACGAAAATTTCTTTTGGCAATTGCAGACTTCACCTCAGAGTCTATCTTGGCATTTACTTTGAAATAAGGTGATTTTTTGTGAGCAAAGAAGCCTCTTCCATGTGGCAGAGCCCCGCAGCAATTCCCCAGTCTTCTCATCGATGGTTCAGGGATTCTGTGGGAGGTTTCTGTGCAGAGGAATTACAGGCTGGAATTTTCCAGTGACAACACAGAAGGGAATTTGAAGGACAGTAGGGCAAATCTTCCTGCCATTATTATTAGCAGGTGACTACTACTGTAGCTGCCTGTCAGAGTTAAATTACAGCCTGTGAGATCTTTAGCTGTTCCTGTCCATAGTCTATTTTTGAGAGTCAGTTGCCGTTGAAGAAAAGATATAATTTTGATAGCTGCTTAATTTGTGTACCTATATCCTGCCTGACAGAATGATTTCCCTGCCTTTATAAATGGAAGCATGTTCCTCTCAATTGGCATTCAGTCCTCTGGCTGCATGAGCATCCGTCTGTCCAAAATCTTTAGAGAAACAGTTCACAGAGAGCAGTTAACTATGATCTCTCTCAAAAAAAATTAGTCCCTGTTTTTCCTCTGACAAATGAAGACATTGTTTCAACAATATTTTCCTTCTCCACTGACAGTGCTAAATATTTATAACCTGTGCCTCCTAGAAATGCTGGTCTCCTCATGAATAAACACTAGGCTAACAACGAGCAGCTTCCAAGAAGAATGCAGGGTGTAGCTGACCTATTCACACTCCTTCTCCTCTCCAATACCTGGTTCCCCAGGACAGCCATTTAAAATCAACGCTGATCCTGATACCTGACCCAAGTTTTTTGTGTTTGCCAGAAAACACACTTAAGTAGGCCCATCTTGGCAGTATGTAACAAACAAGGCCAAGCCTTGCATTGCGAAATGTTACAATCCAAGCCACATATCAAAAATGCACAAATAAAATGAACACGTTGTCTGTAAGCCTTGGCAAACACATCCCACCTCTGCCAGCTCCCAGTTCAGTGTGTGAGCAAGTACTGGTGTGGCATCCTTCTTTCCTCCCAGTCTTTGCAGGTTGATTTCTTCAGCATGGATGCTCTAATTTGAAGGGGAAGGCACCCTCTAACCACAATGGCCTGAGCACATCGCTGTCTTACTGAACATGGGTTCAAACCCCCTGCACTCTCAGCTTTCCAGGTGTTTTTTCACTGCTCAGGTTTTTATTCTTCTGCAGTTTAGGACTACTTCATGCACTGGGAAACAGGTGCATCAGCTCTGCTTCTGTCCCCTTTCTTCCCTAGGACTTAACCTACAGCAAGGCCATTTGCAAAGATGTCAAAATAATCACGCAATTACATGTAGAAGGTTCCTTTGTTGTAAAGGGTGTCAGAAAGGCAGACCGTTTACAGCAGGGAAAGAGCTTCGTATTCTAATTGCTGCAAAGTAGGACTCCAGCAATAATCAAACTAAATAGATTTTCCCTTCTGGGAGATGAGTATATGAGCTGATGTGGAGATTTTTTCCTTACATTAAGGGACTGGTTCAGCAACTGGACAAAGCTACAGCACTGCTCCCAAAAGGTGCAGTTCCATACTTTCTACTCATATGGCTATTCAGCATTATTCCCCATTTTAGGACTGTTTTCCTTTTTGTTTATGAACCGTAGTTTCTTCATATTTATATAATCTCCTCTTTCCCCTTTCCTTCTCAAACCTCCAGTCATTCTGTGCCTGTTATAAGCCTTCATGAAGTTCCCAGCTTGTGTTTCTGCTGTTAACACAGCACTGCCCTCTTCTACTTGGCAGAGCTTTTCAGTTCTCAATCCCAGTTCCATCTGGAAGAACCGAGCAGCCTGCAGCTATCTTTCCTTCAGCTTTAGCCCTCTTATTATCACACACAACTCCCATTTGAAATTAGCCCATCAATATTTAACTTCCATCACTGCATCTGGTATGGAAAATGCACACTCCCATCCCTTGTTTGCTTGCTTCCACTGAGCACTGCTGAAAATGATGCCTATGATGCTGGGGAACAAGAGCAAGCACAAGTAAGGTAAATGAAGTCCAACGTAGCTTCTCCTAGCAAATAACACAAAAATTTCCCATCTTTTCTGCACATGCAATTAAAATTCCTCTGCATGACTCCAGAGAAGCATGTCATTTCTGCTGCTAAGGACATTTCTACGCGATTTCTTTTATAGATGAACTAAACTATGAGTGAGCCAAGCCCTCCTAAAAATTTCCCAGCAAACTGCAATGGACACAAGTTAAGTAACCCACAGGAAGAGTCCAAAGTCTGTAGAAGCCCCCTTCCACCAAGCCCACAGCAGCTGCTCAATTCCTTTAAGTTCCATTGAGCTCCATTTCTCAGTAATTCAGTATCACCTTCCAGATGGAAAAGAAACCTAACAATTCATATTTAAATAATTGCTTTATTTGATTCCAAGAACACTAACTGAAAAAACAAACCTCTTTTCTCTGGACAGAAAATTTTATCAGCAGTTGCCTACTTTGCCAAGATCCCATCTGCACGACATTATTTGATTCTGAGTAAAGAGGATTCCAGAAGCATCTTTCCTAATAGTGCTTAGATCTCAGATAAATATGTTTATTTATTTATTTTCTTAAAGATTAGCTTTTAAATCCTCACAGTTGCCTGACTTTCCAAAACCCTAGTAGGGTTTTTGTTTTATTTAAAGGTCTATCACCACCTATCAGTGCAGTATCAAGAAAACATTGGAATGTGCCATTAGTTCAGAGCTTGGGTAGGACAGATGAGCTTTTTTAGTAGCTGTAGTGTATTAATGCCTTGTTAGGGGTTCTTATATGTCTCCTGATAATAGGAATAACCTCTGGAGCAATAGCAATTTATCCATACATCTAGCTCACACTGCTTGTCACAGATGGTAACGGTTGATAACCCTCTTAGGCTGCTTTTCATCTTCTGTGGAAGCACTCTCACTCTAGAATACATTATTTTAACCTGTCAGTGTATAAACAGGACAATTACTTACACCAATGTAGGCCCAAAGTGTTGATAACTAAAGTTAAATCCAGCATTGTCACTCTAATGTTTTCCTGCTAAATCAAGCCCAATGAGGCAGCATGTCTTCTCAAATGAAAACATTTGTCAAACTCGCTAATGCAAAATCGACCTAGTGCAGACCTCTTGATTTGCACTGCTTGCTGACAAGACCAGAAAAGCAGCAATGGAAACAGTGAACTGATTATTGGGGCAAAGAGAGAAAACTATCATGCAGGAAGAATGAAGCTGGTTTGTGTCTGCAAGGGGAGAACTCAGCAGACTCCAACAACAGCAGCAGCCCCCTCATTGCACTCAGGTTTTGTAAGACTTGCACAAAATCCAGGCCTGCTCCTGCACTCCTGAGTGCAGTGTCATGTCCACAAAACCTGCTGTAGCTGCTGTGTGTCCTTCTCCAGCCTGTTTCCCACCAGCACACACAGCTGCATTAACAGCAACATCATTTTGCTCAACAGACTGCCAGCAGTAAAGCTCCAGCCCATGCACTGCATGCAGCTCACCTGTTCTTGCTGACCAATTTCTATGAAGCAAAAAGGCAAAAGATGTCAACACCATTTCTTCCCTCACTTTCCACCCTTCCTACAGTGCCTCTGCCTTGTTTATCCCATGGGCACATCATTTCCTGCTAAGCAGAGCCAGCGGTGATGCTGCTCTCTAACCTTTCTGCTTTCTCCTTCAGGGACTGCCTCAGTGCTCTCTCAGATTTGACCTTATCTCCCTCCTCTCCTTATCCAAACCAAACACAAACTCCTGTGAAATCACCCTCTCTGAAGTCTCTGCTGACCAGACCCAGGGATTTGTTCTCTGTCTGTGGCTTCCTGAAGCATTCTGCTGCTCTGATGCCTGCACTTGCCTTCTACACAGATATTCTACTTTCCTATTTAGCCATTAGCCCCTGATACAGCCCTGGCCAGGCTGTGTTGAGACCTTGTCACTTCATCCTTCCTGACATTTTGTGAAAAGTCCTTGAAGAAATGCAGATCCAAATGCCTCGTATCTGCCACATCCCACCTACTAAAAACAATCCCTGGGTTTGTGGGGTGTTCTCTGACACCAGCGTTCCAGGGAGGAGAAAAGCAACACACTGCTGCTGAACCTAAAAGGAACATGAATACAGTTTGAGCAAAAACATGATACCATGTATGGTTTTGTATCAAATCTTCCCAAGACAGTCCATATTGGCTAAAAAAATTATGCAGAAATTCAGAGGAAGAAAAGGGGTGAGTGTCTGGGCTCTCCAGGGTGGACCACTGCAAACCAGCAGGATTGCTCACAATCCAGACCTAGGACCAAGTTGTATTTGCTTTACCTTCTATGCTATGCCTAATTTTACATTAAAATAGCCTGAAATCTGGAAATGTAAACAAGCCAGCTGCAAGTAAATTAACATCATTGATTAAGCTCCTCTTTTACATTGTTGCCATAACACTTGACCCAGTTTTCATTTCCTTGCGATTCTATGAAGGCAAATATTTGCTTATAGTGATCTGATAACTAGTATGAAGACTTTGAATTGAAAAGAATCTGTGCTCTTATTCCTGACTGTTTCTTTGAGTTTTTTAATGCCCATCAATTAAGAAAATTTATATGAAATGATATACCTTTCATTGTTTCCTTTAGTATATAGCATTTGTAGTTTTTTCCCAATTGTTTTATTTTAGATTGGCAATTAGGATTTGTAAAACACTCACCATACCCTTCAATCTAAGGTTCAGATGGGAACACGTCCTTTTATAATAGTTGGGGCAGGTAATTATAGCAATAACCATATGTACACCTTATTGCTTGCACCTCTGGATAAGGCCTTTAACCCATGTTTTTCAGTAAGACTACTGGAAAAACAAGAATGGAAACTAATGACCATATAATTTCTGTATGAAAACAGCTGGAAACGGGAGATCCCAGATAACCATCCCTCAAGGCAGAAGGACTCGGGTTCAGCACAAAAGGGAATGCAATGCTGGTTGGGTCCCATTCAATGTTAATATTATTCGTACTCCTCCACTGATGAGATGGATGGAAAAGATATGATTTAATAAGCCATGCTCCATTTAAAGTCTCGGGTTTATTAGATATAGAGGCTAGCAACATAAATGTTTAAAATGCAATCAGAAAAGTTATAGATGGTTTCATTGAATATTTCACCTGCAAAAGTCTGTGCCACAGAGAATGAAGAAATCTGTAGGAGTTTTTCATACAGTGCGGGTTCTTATTGCAAAGTAAGCCAAACACTTGACACACATGTTCATATATCCTTCCAGCTTCTCTTTTCACTGTTTATTCTCTTCTTAAGCTTATTTTTGTGCCATTTCTCTTCCTTTTCTAGTTTGTAAACACAGTTTCAAGGTCTTATTTTTTTCAAAGTCTTCATTGACCTCTCTGTGACTGGCTCTTTAAAAGGCCAAAGTCCTAATTCATCACTCTGTTACTCTCTTAATATTTACAGCTGGTTCTCTCATACTATTTTTTTATTTATTTTACCAGGGACTAAACCCAAAAGTACCAGTTTGACAAGGGACAGAATGTATTTTCCACTGTGGCATTCCTCCCACTCCTTTGGGTGCCTCTAAAGGTCTCTATGATCTGTTTGAAATTACAGACAGCAGTTTAGCAACCAAGGAAATAATCCCCATCCAACCTTTGCAATCCTCCCATCTCCTGAACTGCAGCCTGTGGGCCCACTGAGAGAAATAAATAACCTATGGACCTGTCAAAAAACTCACCAGCACAGCATCACTGTCACTGTACTGGATAAATATAAGTAGCACATTGTTCCTTAAACTAAAAGAATCCAGTTATTTCCATTTAGTTCACACTATCACAGGATAATATTTAAGTCACATTTTCTTCTTCATTTTCTCTTTTTACTATTGATGATAGAACAGAGGTATTTACTTATTTGAAAACATTGCTAAGATCCAACAGAGAGAGGCCTGAGACCTAAGCACTTCTGAATACTGTGCTGAAGGTCAGAAATCTTGCAGTCTTACTTGGGTGTGTCATATGCAGTGCATTGAGGAATGCAGGGCTGATAACTGCAATAATACCTTGAACTAACAATCTCATTGTGACATGATGGGGGAGTGAAAGTAGTTAAAAATGGGGGAAATGCCAATAAACGTCAAACGCAGAAGAGAGAGAGTTGGCAGCAACACACTAGCAGCCAGGAATGACACAAAATTAATAAGGGGAGAAAAAGGACAACTGAAGAAATCAATGGTCAATAAAACTAAGGACAATAAAATGAAGTTTATAAACTATGTTGTAACAAAGAGTATCTAACCAACAGCTACTGGTCCATTACCACTATGGAAACGATAACATTGTCAATAATACTGTAAGAAAGACAACCATGTTCAATAAACACTTCTGTTCTGTGTTTCAGCTAATGCCAGTGATGGAGCTGTACAACAGATCAATGATGATTAAATACTGCATTTTCCAATAATAATTAAGATTATTATCTTAATTAATTAATTAAGATATTAAGCACCATCTCTTACAATCATCATCTTTAATTAGCAATACAGACAATTTATATCAAGGAGCTTAAAGCCTCTGGCTGAAGACTTCTTGTGACCTTTTCCAGCTGATCTTGAATATTCACAAAATTCCAGGCTCCAGTAAAGTTACTCTTCTCATAGTATTTAAAATATATAAGCAAAATTAATGAATTGGTTGTCGGTTTCAAAGCAAAAAACCAAACATTACCAAAAAAAGAAGAAGAAATAAATCTGCAATTTAGCTAACAAAGAATTAATAGACATTATTTCGAGCAAGCTCTAAGCAGAAGTTCAAGGAGAACAGACACTTTTGTTTTGTGTTGCATAAGATTACAGAGTTATTTAATACAGATCATAGCTGTGACTAAATGAGATTTCTCCTATGCCATTTGGCATGGCCTTCCACAGCATTTTGGCAGTGAAAACAGAACAATCCAAATCTACTGAAACAGACATTAAGCATGTGTCAAAGAGATGCAACCACTGACTAGAGAAACTCTTAGGCCGACCCAGCCAAGACAAACACTGCCCTGCCTGGACAGGTCATATTCTCCCTTTCTTACCACCTCCACACCCAGCACTGCCCCACACGGACAACAAAAGCTGGGGATCACATTTAAGGAAATAATTTGATATCCAATTCAATGCAGTTAAAATACAGCAGGGCCAAGAAAACATTCTCTGAGCAACACTGAATTTATGGACAGGGGCAGTGGCAAAGCAAAAACAGAGGCTTTGCTGTAGGACTTTGTGGATCAATGTACAAATTGTTATACTCATTGTTCAGTAGAACAATTACTAAAATCCATTTGCCAGTAAATGTGCCTTGTCTTGTAAATCATTGGGTCATTAACCTTAACAATGTCAGTGTGTTGTCACTATCCAATTCAATTAAATTACTGACCAAGGTAATACCTAAAAGCACATTTCAGACAAAGAGATCTACTATTATATCATTATCTGTGATGACACTTTGCAGTATCTTAATTTTGTACCTGGAAATATGAATATATCCTAAAACTTCAGTTATATACTCTAAAAGCCAGGTGAAGAGATGCACAAACATCCTGAACAGAACAAATGGGTATGGAAAGGTTAGAAAAAGAGGAAAGGGGGAAAAGAGAGGGAGAAAATGGAAAATTGCACCAATCACCTCCATGGGGTCATGTGTGCATTTTTATTTGCCATATTTCAATGTTCCATGAGGTCAGAAGACAGGGACGCAGGATCTTCCCCTGCCCATCAATTATTAAATCTGGCAATATGCCTTAGCAAATGTCCAGTGATGCAGTTTCTAAAAAGGGGCACTCTCTCCACCCTGCCAGAGTGAGTAATACAGCAGCACATGGAAAGGAGGAACAAAGAAAGTCTCTCATGACCTTCCTGGGCCAGCAGTGAAGCACGAGCCCAGCGGTCTGTTTAACTTGGAGGGGGAAAAGCAGCCACTCATTTCCAGTTTCACTTGAAAAAACAAGTGTATATGCAATTCATGAGGGTTGGTGAGCTGCTTTCGTCACACTAAAGAGTCTCATTTAGATGTCTGCATGTGCTTCCATGCATATATTCTCATATTTCAGGCAGATTCTCAGCCCACACTTCAGGGCAGTAAAATCTTTTTTTATAATCTCCCTTGGTTTCCCCCCAGTTTCCTCCTTGCCCCTAAAAAACCACAAGGTTGTGACAGGGGGCACAAGCAGGCAGGCTCAGTGAGGTAGCTTATTGCCATTGTTTATACAACTCTTGCTTTTCCATGGCCTGAGACCTCACCGTGCAAGGTGCACAAGAAGAAAGGATGGCCTGTGCCATCAGAGAGATGCCAGAGGGCTGTGGGCAGATGGCTGGAGAGTATGTGCAAGCCACAAGACCATTGTTGCCAGTACATCAGGCAATAAACAGCCTTGCTGCTGACAGACTTTTTGCAAACCAGAGGGCAAACAAGTTTGCCTAACTCTGGGGTCTCTGGTCAAGGCATTGAGTTGGAGAACTCAGTCCCATTTTTTAAACCTCAAAAGTCCTATAGAGTGCCCTTGTAGGAGTCTTGCTGGGGTACATCTGCTAAGGAGGAATGATTTACCTTGAATATGTAATTTCTAGATATCCCAGATTCTGGAGGGCTTCCTCAGGGGTGTCCTTGTGAAGCAACAATAGAGTGTCACCACATTAAACTCAACAAGCTCAGCAGGGAGCAGCAGCCACTGGCTTTAGAGTAACTGCTGATTCTGAGGCACTTGGGAAATCTGTGCTCCTGTCTTAGAAGTTTTGAGTTAGGTCATATTTTGTCCCTCTTTTGGAAGAATACACAATTTCAGGCTGAATCAAGAGATTTATGCACCCCAGATGCACAGGGAGCCCTCAGTGCTGTACAGAAATGGCACACAATGCCACCTGCGTTCTTCACATTTTACAGAAAAGAGTGTCTCAGCCCTCAAAGGTGGAGGGAGGAACACAGTGAAATAAAGCAGAAAAAAAACCAACTTCACACTCTATATAAGGGAAAATTTTGACCAAATAAATGCATTTTACTTTCAGTACAAGTTTTATCTTGAATGGAAAAATGAAAATGATTCTATCAAATATTTTCAGAAAAGTTATTTGGTCTACAAAGAAAGAAAATAGAACAGAACTGGAAATGAACTGAACTAAATCACCTGCAAAACTTCTATTTCTATGGGAGACACAATGACAGGAATGGGCTTTAAGGATAACAGCAGACACAAAAGGTAGAGTGCTGCTTTGTTAATGGAATTACACTGTGGATCCTGAGCCAAATGGATGCAATTTTATGTGAACTGCACACACAAAAAATTCCCTCAATAAACATATGGAACATGAGGCTTCTTTTCTCCTTACTTTAACTAGGCAGCAGGGAAACATTATGACCAAAGAGTAGATATCAGTGCTAGAAGACTTATAGGGCTGCTTAAAAGGGAGTTCGAAATAAAATAGAAGGTAGACAAAATAATTGCTTGAGCAACATAAGCGATTATTGTTTTCCTTATAGGTTTTTCTCTTCTTTCAGGACGCACAAACCCGGGCACACATACACATTTTTGAAATTGTATTTTTCTTTTAATGGCAGAAGTATCTCCTGGATGTATGAAAAGAATAATGCATCCTATACAGTCTGTTATGAGAGCTTGAGGGCTTTGAGGAGGAAAATATATTTATAAAAAGAGAGCATCTGAATACAGAGACACAAAGCAAGGCTTAAATAATGCTTTGTACTTTCTAGTGATTTTTTTCAGGTAACATATAATTAACTAGAAACCACTGACATTAACAACATTGGACTTGTAATACTTTCCTTGCTTTGGAAGCTGGATTTGGCAGCACACTTAAGAGCTTTTCAGAAAGCTCCTGTTGATAAACTATTAGAGTGAAATCCACATCCCATTTGCAGTTAACTACCCTCATCAGATCATCTTTTAGTAGTCCCAGCTTGCATCCCTGCTGGCAGTGACTATTTGTTTTTAATAGAGCATCTCTTTTTAAAACTTACCTGACACTAAGATGCTCATTATGTTTGAAATTATAGGAAAAAAGGACAACAGTTCTGGACCCAAAAGAACGCTGGCTGTCACTGCCCTCATTTTCCCCAGTGACAGGTCTCGTAAGGATGATTGCAGTGCAATCTTTAAAACTGTTGTCTTCACCCCTCAAGCCTTGCAAGGAAGGATCTCAACAACACCCTAAAGCTTGCTAAGAGACAATAACTCATTCAAAGACAACTGCAGCAGCTTCCAGGGACAGATTTTCCTCACAAAAGTTACACAGATACTCCAAGTATTTTATTGCTGTTTGAAAAAAAATCCTCTTAGCTGCTGCAGTTTCCAAACCCTGCTTTTAGAATTCTCTGCAGAATCAGTATTTTAGTGCAAAACTCTTTGCTCTTTCCCAGCTCTGAGCTACAATTTCAAATTATAGTATCTCAGAGGTCTGCCTGAAATGGCCTTGTGTTTGTTCCTTCCAATCTGGTGGCAAATGTGTTAAAATGTGCAAGACTTTCCAGCAGGAGATGTGAAGGGTGGTATAAGTATGTAAAATCTGATGTCCACAACCTGATAAAATATCCAGATGTGATACAACCTCATGATCCTGAAGAGCAAATCTCATGGTTGCCTGTTTTCAAATCCTTTTAATAATTTAGAAGGCATTCTGGCTCACCAAGTGCTAATGCTTAGGGCCAACCAATTGGAAGTTATTGATTATTGCTGAATTCTCTAGACTGCCAGCAGTTATGACACGTGTGCCACAGAGCACGGTGTGAATACCAACACACACAATCTGCTGTGCTTATTCAGAGAGCGTTAATTGCAACAGACCACACAGACCCCACATACTTCATCATCCTGATAAGTTCTTATCGCATGAATCATTTTATGGATTAGCTTTCACTGCTTGTTCTGATCTGTTTCCTACAGAGGCACAGCCACACTCTGCCACTCACTCACCAGCAGATTCCACATCCCATTCCCCGTCTTTCCTGAGGGTTTGTAGGGTGATCAATGACTGCAACGATGCTGAAATTACTTCACTTACACCTGTCTCACTTTGCCTGTCATACCTGAGAAACTGTACCACACCCTTAGGAAACTGGAATTCTCCAAAAATTCCAAAACAAGCCAGGCTTTCCTCTGTTCCATACTCCTGCTTCAGGAGCACAGAGAAACTAGAGAGAATTTTTAGTACACCTCAGCTTCTAAAAAAGGTTTAGAAAAAGTTCATACTTCACTAACTCACAGCTAGGCAAGTCTGCTAAATTTTTAATCATGGATAACCAGAAAAACACCCTGAAAACAATACAGGAAATCCTAACACAACCTTCAAACATCAGTGCCTGGATAAGTTGATTTGCTACAGTGAGGGAGGCCTTGAGGTTACTAAAATGCATTATCTTAGCTCAACCACAATTTCAGGGTGTTTCTGCAGGTCTTCTCTTACCAGAAAAATAGCTTTTTCTCAGCAACATTTTTTTACTACAAAAAGGTGAGCAGCAAATACTCTAAAATCCTATAGAAGGCATAAGCACAGTGTGATCTGTGTCCAATTGTTGCAAAATAAATAATTTTCTCAGCATTTGAATGAAAATTTATTCAAACTGAGTAAAGATATTGTACAAAAGATGTAATGCAAGCATACCCAAGCAATTAGGAATGTTGCTCCATTTCCTCAATATATTGTAATTAAACAAATGTCAGCAGTTCAGCCTTATGTAGAGATGATTTGACAGTACTTGAGAATCTCAATTGCACAGTTCGAGACAGTTCAGGGACCTTGTTATTGTTTGCAGTAATTTTTTTTCTTATGCATTTTGCACTAACAACCTCTTAGCCAAATTATATTCATCTTTAATAAACATCAGCTCTAACTAGGCATGGATGTATCATTATAAAGCCTTGCTCTCCATCACAAGTGAAAAAGCTAAGGTAATCCTGTTGACCATTTTCCAGATTTAGAAACTCAGAAAGACCCCATGATTCTGTAGATATTGAAATCAAGATTGAATCCTTCAGTGTCAGCTAGCTCTCAGGCAGCTCTGTGCCCAAGGAATAGCAGTCTTTGTTCCAATACCTTAAATTCTTTAGCTACTTGAACCTGGCAGGAACTCCAATCAAAAGCCACATTCCAGTACTACCAGACATCAGATGAGAGAACACCATGGCACTTTTCCTGAGTGTGACTCTCAGGTACACAGGAGGACCAGGTCTGTGTGACTGTTCGTGCAAGGCTTCACACAGACCCACCAGGGGAACAACTGGACACCACAATCAAAGGCCTTTCCCAGTGGAGCACACCAACCAGCAGGATGTGCACGTACACAGCTGCTGCTGAGAAACTCTGACTCTGGAGAGCAGAAGGATGAACAGAGGAAAGTCCAGAAAGCTCTACTCACATGCTGAGCTTTGCAGACAGGACCTTCTCCTCTTCCTCTCTCCCAGTCCTGTTCAGAAATCCCTACCCATGGACTGGAGGCAGAAAGATGAGAAAGAAGAGACTGCCAGCTCCATTCCTGTGCTTACTGGTTGCTAATTACAGAAGAATACAAAGAAAAGACCATTCCCAAAGCTCTGTGGTTCCTTTATATCACAGTATTATGAAATCTTTAACAATAATGAGACATCCAGCAGAGAAAGTATAACAGTGTATAACAGCATCCACTTTTGTCCCAGGAACAAGAGAGTTAAATCATTCCAAGCACCTGGCAGCCTTTTTTTTCTGAGCAATGGCTCAACATAACTATTGCAGATTCTGGATACACAGGTAGCAGAAGTGCTCTGAGTGCTGCTGTGTGGTGCCCATCATATTTGTCTCCTCCTATGCTCAACTTTCTTGTGCTGATAAATGAACAGCTAGAAGCTCTTTGTTATACAAGTGTCAGCAGAGGCAAACAGAGTGGAAATTTGGTGGTCAGGTGTAGGTGGCCAAATACCCATAAAAAAGATTAGGTAGATGATAGGGAATGATATCTACCAGCTGCATAAGGTGTCAGGTGTTGTGGAGAGGCACTGTTTTCACAAAAATGGCTTGAAATAGGTTCCTTTTGTTTCCCCCAGGCTTTTGTGCTCTCTGGAAAGGAGCACACTGATTTCCACAAGGTAGAGATGATCTTTGAAAATACTTGAATGCATGGCTGAAACCCCAGAACCTCTTCCACAGTGTTGCTGCATGCTGCCTTTGTGCTGAGATTGAAATCGCAGCAGTACAGCTTTCTCACAAGAAGTGAAATCAGCCATCACTGACTCAAACATCTTACCAAGCTCCTCAGTTTCTCTGAAGGAGATTTATCAAGTATTTGTAATTGTAAGTTGCCTGTGCTGCCACTTGCTTCAGAGGACAGTGGAGTCAAACACCTGCTCTCAATGTCACAAGTCTCCAATGAATTGCAAGAAACTTCAAGCACTTTCTGTGCAGAACTTCAGGCAGGATAAATTACAACTGTTCTCTCCAGTCAGTGAAGCTGTGCTGATTTACATCGTGGGAAGATTTGCTCCCTTGTGTGGGAAAAGTTTAAAGGGGGAAATAGATTGTGTCTTGCTTGTTCCTTATCTTTGTCTCGAGTCTTCAGTTAAAAATATATTCCTTGATTATATCAAGATGAATTTTAAATTTGTTTGTGATTCTTCGGTCCTGCCCTGTGCTCTGCCGTGGGTGTGGAGTGATGGCAGACCCAGCTGCAGCACTGCTGCAGTGAGGGAGCAGGTAGGAAGTTCCTGAGTGCTTCTGTGTATTGAGGCTTTGCTAAATACTTGTTTTTCAGTATAACAGGACACATCCTCACCTGTCTGGGGTTCAGACCCAGAGCCAGGATATCCTGGTGGGATAGCACCTCTTGATTGATGAGTCACATTTCTTCTTTACATGACATCTAATTCCTTACTATGACTTGTGACTGCTTAAAATCCAATATAAAAAGAATGCATATGCATAGACATGAATGCTCTGATAAGAACCTCAGTAACATCAGGCTCCAACTCCTCACCATGAGGAGAGTTGGTAACTAATTAAAAGCGTGAATGAACAGACGTGAGAAATAAACAAAGTTCCTATTTGGCTGCAGTGTGATGCGAAAACTGCTGAGCTGCCACTGACAAAGCTGAAGGTCTGGTCCTACAGCAAGCCTTAATTCCATGATGAACATATTTTAGCTGCTCTTTGTCACTGTTTTCATTTCAGCGATTCTTAAAGATCATTGAAGTGTGACTCTTACATTCAAGTGGCTGGTTTGGCAGCAGAGGACAGGGCACAGATTTTGGTGCATGCCTTATGAGCTTGGGCATCAATACTGCATGGCAGAAACCTGATCTGGTGCAGCTTCATCACTTGTTATAATTTGCAATCTGTGCCCTGTCTGTACATACTAAGAATCACATTTCACAGCACAATGACAACGTAACCCATCTTAGAGTCCACACAGGGATTTTGTACCAATTTTAATTAAATCAGTCTCCAGAACAATTTGACGCTTTCCTTGTGTAGACATGGCCCAAAAGCAAGTGGATTATAAAATTTCTCACTCTCATTCATTATCGATTTCATGTTAACAATTATTCTTCAAGTCTTAACTTCTGGAGTCATGTTATTGTCTAGGAAATACAACTTACATCTTTCTTTTAATCCTGTGTTTCAAAGGATGATATGAAAAGATATCCTTGTGTCCCATAACTACTTAAAAATTTGCATGCAAAGTATCCAAAATGCATTGTTCTTCCTTTTAAAGAGTAGTTATTTACATGCAGGTCCCGTGCTGTGCAGGAACTGTACTCCAGCTCTTTGAACCCATGAGTAAACAGAATGAAACTAGGATAAAAGGATTTCAGAGACACTTAACTGAGACAGCTGATTGAGCTGTTAGCTCTATAATCTTCAAAACACTTGAGAAGATTCAGAAGATCTCGAGCATACTGGGATACCCCTTGGTGGTACCTCTCTCTCCAGAGTCTCCTTGAAAAGCCCAAGAGTGCCTGTGTTAAAGGCTGGCCATTAAGCAGGACAAATTCAGCCTCTGTGTGTGCACAGGAGTGACCCCGCTCTGCCCCCTCTGCCAAAGGGGACAGCAATCCCAAGGCAGGGACGGCAGTGCCCACACCCCCAGCAGCCCTCACAGGAAGGCTGAAGTCCTTCCCTAAAATATGGTGAACAAAGACTGTTCTGGGAAGATCTGTGTTGCAATCACAGCTGCAAGTGCAGTTTCTCTGCAGCCCCAGGGACACCAGGACTTAGTTTATAAAAGGCTCCTGCCTGCCCATGTACTCCTGCAATTCCTCCTCCTCCTGGCAGTCTGGCTCTCACCCCCATGACACTGATTCTTGTACTGAATGGAAAGAAAACCACCCTGCCAGACTGGTGAATCATCTGCCATCCCACTCCAAAAGTGCCAGCACAAAGGAGTTAACAAAATCTGTTTGAGCTGAGAGTATTTATGCTTCAGCAGTTCCATTAATAGGTATTAAATAACACTCCTTTAAGTTACAATGCTGCTGCATAGGGTTTCAGCCTCATCTTTATGGATGCCTTGTCATAATTTCTAGAATTATAGAACTTCCAGCCACACACCTACATATATCTGCAAAGTTACAAAATAGTCAAAGATTATTTTTTCTGCCCACAACTGCAGAAATGACTTTTCATTAATCAGGATCAGATGAGATGAAATTAAATCAATTCTTCTCCCTAAAGTTCAAGATGCAGAAAGAGAGAAAACAACTCTTCTCAACCCTCAGCTCGGGAGCTGTAGTCAAACTCCAGCCCTGGATACATTTTCTCTGGGTGGAATTGCCACACCACATGAGCACTTACTTCCTCTGCTGGCTGTTCCTCTCCACACACACACAGATGCTGCCTAAACTCCCGTTCACTAGACACTTAGGGGATCCTCCCCTCTTTATGTCCTTGACTTATTCCCAAAAAGTCAACCACAGCCTAACCCACATGTTCTTTCTTTTACTTTGTACATCATACACTCTCATTAGCCATCATCTCCAAAAAGGACCTTCTAGGAGATACTGCATCCCCCATTCCTTCAGGCAATTCCAAATACACTCAGAGGAGATAGTCAGGCAGTCTCCTACACATGCAAATTGTGTTGGAAAGTAACAAGAGGTACCAGGTATGGAAATGTAATTGTGCCTGAGAAGGAGAGAAATAAATGGGCTTCATTATAACAATGCAAAATTCAGATTGCAGCTGACTCCAGGACTCCCACTGGCCCAGAGTCTGCATTCAGGTCTCACATGCATCACCTCCAGCATTTGTATGTGTGAATGCATCCACTGCGTAGCAGGAGACTGGAGAAAAAACAGGAGCCTGCTACTGTCCATGCTGAAATCCATGGGTGTTTTGGTTAAAACCTCTCTGAAGATCCCTGAGCACAGTGAGATGTTCTTTGCATTCCCAGAAACAGCTCCAGGACGCAGCAAGCCTTGCTGAGCACCTGTCCTCATACCCACTTATCTCCACATGACATTGGTGGGAGGCTTTTACTACTGACAGAGCCTGTTGTGCCCAGCCCCAAAGCATCCAGCACAGTCCTTAGAACCTTCCGCTTGATAAACGGGAAACTTAAAAAAACATGGAGGAGGCACATCAAAGTGCTATAAAATGAGATGACATCCTCTGCTCTGCAGAGGCCAAGACAGATTTCTGACTACAATGTAGCAGCAAACCAGAATGATAAAAGAGCTAAAGCAAAAGGTTATGATATGCTTGAATCACTCCAGAGAAAGCGAGTGCTGTGTGTAACTAGGGAGATAAATAATCAGGCAGACAGAGTAGCACTGCCCCCTCACTCACTTAAATCAAAGCAGCTTCTCTTGCCACCTCTCCACCCACTTGGAACTGGCATCAGGAAACTTTAAAAGTTGTCATTGGCAGGAACAAATAGAGCAGTGCAATTCTGGAACTGAGATATAAACCCAGAGGCACCAGCAATGCCTCTTCAGCAGTGCTAGCAGGGGTCCCGCAGGCCGGCTCCCCTCAAAGTCAGCACGACAGCCAAAGCCACCCAAAGCTTGAAAACATTCACTGCCCTCACAAGGAGCTTGGGTTTGGGAATCAGCAGAGCTGGACTGGCATACTCAGGATATATCCTGGCCAGCACACACAAGCCAAAATACAGCAGCAAACTACACTCAGGCATGCTTGGCACAAGTCCTTTTTTCTGAGATCCCAGTGGCATGTTGTCTGATTAGCTGGCAGTATCTGGCCCATGACTGACTGATGCTGCTACTCAGCAGCTTGGATTTGACCCTCAGCAGGATTTGCATTCTGCCTGAAGAGCCATGCACTGAAATCAGAGGGCCATGGGAGTATATCCAAGGTCAAGTTTTACTGTAGGTAATACCCTCCACCTCAAAAGCAGCTGCATGTTTCTGACAATTATTTGAGAAGGTAATTGAACTCAGCTGTTTCAAATGTGATTTCCATACAGTGTGCACTGTACTTTGATCCTGAGTTGGAAAAAGGAATAAATAATCCTGTTTTAACCTTGACTTGACATGGCACTTGCTATGCAAACACCCTGCCTGCAGATCACACAGCCCAAGGAGGAAAGAATGTGACATTCTAGGATGTGGGAAGAGCTACTATTTGATATTTCTGCCCTTTAGTTCATGGTGTCAAAAAGACGTCTAAGAGCTCACAAACAGGTAAAAATTTGAAAAGAAAAATCTGCTTTGGCCTCCCACTGCCTTCTTGAAAAGGGAAACGGAAAATTGCACATCTCATAAAGAGCAGGTACTTGATGGTGAAAGGAGAATCTTCCATTCTCTTGCATTATCTTGGTGGTGGGTGAAGACAGAGTATTTGCTGTGCCTCAGAATAATTTTTTTTTCCTTAATGTAGACAAAATCAAGTTTCCAAAATGCACCTTTCACGTTGCAAGCAAGGCTGAGGAGGACCAGCTGTGAGAGAATGACAGGTTTTCTTCATAGGCTCTGGCATGACAGCAGCAAGAATATCAAGGAACAGGGAAGAAGTTTCCATGCAGGCAGGACTCCAGTGAGCAACCTGCCTGTATGACTGTACTCACGGGGCTCTCCCCAACACAGGGTCATGAGATTCAGTGAGTTTATTCTTACAGCACTCCGAGGAGTTTGAGAAGTGACTTATTCTCCAGCTGGGAGCAAAGACAGAGGGAGTCCCAAGAAGCTTTTGGTGGATCAGAGAGCTGACCCCAGCTCTGAGTTAGCTTAGCTATCCGAGCATCCTAGAGGAAGTCTAGTAAGAGTAGGAAGACAGAAGAGAGTACCCTGACAAAGTCGTGTGTACACACCCATCCAGCCTCTTGGACCAAGGGATAATTTCACATCTAAATTACAGTGCAAAAGCACACATCTCTCTGCATGCAAAAAGTGAGGCCCTGCCTAAGAAGATATAACTTTTGGGGTGCAGAGCACAACTCTGAGCTTCGCTTCTACGAAACAAAAGGGCAATCCAAAAGACACCAAGGTTGGGAAAGAAACATAGGAACAGGCAAAGAAATACAGCAAAATGGATGAAAAAAAGCAACATTATAATTCCAAAAGTGTCTGAGAGGACCAGCAACAAATTGGGGGCACAGCATCCCCAGAAATATATATCAAAGGAAAACATACATGATTGCAGAAAATGGGGTAAGGTACCAGTCTGGCTCAGCAGCATGGAAAATACCGACAGAAGGCACAGAGGCAGTGATGGGACAGTAACTCCCTGATATTTGCATGAAGTTGTATTTAAACATCCAGCAAGCTTTGATCTGCTGCTCTTGCAAAGAAGCTGTTCTTAGGAGTCTTTCTGATCTAATCCCTGTAAGCTGCTCTGTTTACCCTGCCAACACCTCTGTACAAAAAATGCATCAAATACAGCCGTGCACATTTGGGTGCAGGTGTATCTATGCATGCACAAGGATATGCATAGGGCACATGAAAGAAAAAAAACTGTACATGCCTTTTATCTTTGCAACCAGACCACTAAGACAGGACAGAAACCATATGCCCTTTTTATCCTCCACTGTGCCTAACTCTGACTTCAGCAGAACCATTGCAGAATTAAATACTGCTCATGGTGAGGGAGAAGAGAAAACTCCATCTCCAAGTATGTAACGATCCACTCAGAATACACCAAGGGATTCAGTGAGTCTCTACATATGCTTCCTCTCAGCATGCAGGTGTAAGATTTAAAAATCCATATTTTTCTCCAATAAACTTAAAAACAGCTATAATACCAAGTACCAAAAGCACCATCTGTGCTTCACATATAGTGATGATGTTTTTTTCGGAGTTGGTGCTGTTTCTTAGTATAGCTTGATCTTATTTTGTCAACCGCATCATGAAAAGTGCAAAGAACCCCTGTGGATCCAAATGTCTCCGAACAAGCTGCTTTAACAAGAGCATACAACATATCTCTGCTTCTTTAAGGCAACTGTATTGTTGTCTCACATACCCTGTTACATTTAAATGTGTAGAAATGTTCAACCCGGACACCAAAGTGCTCCATACATCTTGGCAGTGACTGACTGGAGGTTGCTGTGGCCAGCACAAGACAAGGGTTTCGTGCTGAAGAAAAGAAGCTGAAAAATGTGAGTACTCACAAAGCTTTATTTTCCTTGCTGTGCAGGCAGCACCTCGTTGCTGGCCATCTCTCCTTCACTACATATCCACCACTTGCAACCTTCCAAGAGAGTCCATCCCAAGCATTGCCCTCTCGTATACCTACCAAGTGCCAAAGCTTTTCCAAAGTCCACTGAGGACCTTGCTGTCCAAATGTGTCTGGAGTAGCCAGCAGTAAGAGGCCTCAATGATGGACACACACGTCAAACTCAAAGACAGAGCCCTGGCAAGGTAAGTTTGACAAACTCCTGCCTGGTCTTCCCCTCCTTCAATTTTCCTCAGCTGTAAACTGTAACTTAAGCCTGGATCTGTTGCCCCTCCTCAGAGCTGTGTTAATGCTATTTCCATTAACCTGCTCTGTTTAGGGCAATGTCAGCACCCACCATCCTTCTCAGGGTACTGCAGGTATTTCTTACCACAGTCAAGTGTGGACATGGGTGTCTACTTTAAATATACAGTTACCAGTTTGATGTCTGGTATTTTACTTTACTCAGAATCATAGAATCATTAAGGTTGGAAAACACCTCCAAGATCATCAAGTCCAACCTTTGATCAAACACTATCATGCCAACCAATCCATAGCATGAAGTGCCACATGCAGTCATCCTATGGTCAGACAGCTCCTCTTGCACAGTCACCAAGGCAGACCCTACTGCACCCTTTACCTTGGTATAGCGCCTGTCCCTGTTCCTTTCCCAGGCCTTTTTTCTCTCAGTTTCTTTAATTACTTCTTTTGTGTCTTGTAATGTCCATAGAGAGAAACACTACTAAATGTTTCTTTACAGAAGTCTTCAGCATGGTACAGAGACAGCATTTAACTGAAAAGTTCCCCAAGAATATATTCCTGCGAACAAACAGCAACTTTGAGCTATTTTCCTCAGTGATGACAGACTGATTTCCCTTGCCATCCTTTGGTTGGTTTATTTTTCTTCCTGACCTTTGTCTTTCTGGTGGAACACAGCTTTGTGTCTGCCACTCTTTCTCCAGCAGAAATGTATCTCAGCAAGGCCGGTGTCCTGCTCTGTGGCACCACTTACAGGTACCTCCAGCACCTGTAACATTTCAAACAAGAATGAACCAGATGACTGCCACCACATAATCTATGACCAGGTAACACACCGAGGGAACAACCCTTAGGAATTTATTCTGACTGGACTTCTCACTGTGCCTTTCTACTGAACTCAGCATGTTCAGTGGGTAAACAATCACAGCATTTCATCTACCATCTAATACCACACGTCTTTTGAAAGTTCAGATGTATTCATTTTGACCCAAACCATTTTGTCCAAGTGCTCTTGTGCTGTGCTGCAGGGGACACTCCAGATGGATTCTCCTCCAAGCAAGCGATGCCATACAAAGCAAGGATATAATGACAGATATCAAACTTCATTGTCTGCTCGTGTTAATCAGCATAGTTTCACCCATAGTTTTGCCAGTTTATAACAACACAAAACACATCCCTGCATTTCTTTTCAGCCTGTCACTTTTTAATCAGTTTGAATGACAATCATCCTATTCAGATTTGCTGGCATTCACAGCCACTACTCAACATCATTGTTTGAATGCTGATTTTTTTGGTACCATTCTTAATAATATATCTAATTATTTCATAATTCTTCGCAAATATCAAAAAAAAAGAGATAATATAAATTACTTACTAGTGAAGCATATTAACATTTAAACCCAATGACCAATTAGAGATTTAAAAACATCTGAATAGGCCTACTATTGAAAATGCCATCTGGTCTCCTGATTATTCCTTCCGTGTACTTCCTCATGACAACAAAACACAAAAGAAGATTTGGACCAAAAAAAAATTCTTGATTTAAAAGAGAAAAAATAAATCACTTTTACTGTACTTACCTGCTGTCAGCGTCAGGCAGGGCAAACAATCAGCCTCCAAACAATGCTCAAAGAGAGATTACTGACACAGACTTGCTTCCACTACTTTCTTTTTGTGCAGTTTCCAACCAACACCTATTGGCTTACAGACAAAAGCAGCAAGCGTACCTAAAGCTGTACTCTAAATTCACCCCCATTATCTTTCTGTTGACACTTCCTCCTAGAAGATATATGCTAAGCTCCAGGTAGATCATTTGTAACCTTTATAATGATGATGGCAACAAATATAGCACAGTGCCCTCCAACTGACACGGAATGGATACTCAATGCTTCACTATTTTGCAATGAATAAATTGCTTGTCAACATACATGCAGTAGCGGTTTTTCCCCCAATTTAATGATCACACAGCCATGACACAGCAGATACCCATGTATTATAATGATCAGGAAAGCCTGACTGAAAGATTTGGAGAATGAATTTCAAGCCAAAGTTGCCACTGCCCTGGAAAGCAGCAGTATGAATTGATTTCTGGGTTGGAGAGATGCTGCACAGCAGTTTCACCTTGCATAGAGGTGACCTTCATTAAAATACAGTTCCTAAGTCAGAACAATACAAGCTCTCTCTTATGAAGCATATTGTCATGGATAGAGAGATGCAATACCCGTGTCTGTCCATAAATTGGGCATTTGTCCTGGCAGCTGGGTGACTGAACACCTAACTGTGTACATGGTCAATATATTGAGAGCAGAGATGCACTGAGGTACCCAAAGGCCATGCTGTAGCAAATAGGTTTATGTAAAAATTATGAGCCATTTCCCCTCTTCTATACAAGTTTTCTACAGGAAAACAATCTGTATAGGTCTGTATAGGAAGACAGACACCTCCTGCACTGGGAACATTTGTATCTTAGGAGTAGGATTCTTTTGTGGACACTGGGAAGTACAGAATCTCTCTGAAAAAGTGGACACGACCTACATCCACATCCCCACTGGACACCAGGACAGCCCTCAAATACTGAGCTCCCTGCAATGAGACAATGCTGCTGTCTCAGCCACACTGCATTTCAGGACATTCAGCAAGAGGATTTCTTTCAGAAAGAAGTAGAGGTTTCGACATTAAAATTCTCACTGATGGTTCCTCCTTCTTTAATGAATTTGTCTCTCTTTTTCTCAGGTATCCAATCACAACTCTGTTTTTTTGGTTTGGGGTTTTTTTTCCCCAGCTGATCTGAGAACACTCAGTCTTTGCAGACAAATAAACACCTCCAGATTTCAGATGTCTATTTTCAGTTTTACTTTTTCAGAAAAGTGTAGAATACTTGTTATTAAAAAAATTAGAAATTTCCAAAGGAAAAACCAGACACCACTAATGTGTTTTATTTCCCAGCATGTACAGACCCATCTGGCACAGAAACAAATTGCTCATGACCCTCCAACAATGCCTTCAACAATAGGGGACTCCTCAAGCCCAGTTTGCTTCTAACTGGAATTAGCAAAACAGAGAGGAAAGTGGCCCTTTATTGACGTTAACAATCTTAGTTATGAATTTATAGCATGACTCCTTCAAAAATTCACAGAAAGCATTATACTTTCAACACTGAAGTAAAAAAATTACATCGCAATAGATTGATAATTATAAATTATGTGTTAAATTTAAGACTAATCCCTGCACAAAAGGCACAATTGTTTGAATTTAGGGATTTTCCCTATAGAAATATTTGTGATGAAAGTTAACAACTGAATTATTATCCTGTCCCATTCATCTTGTCAGCTGTTAAAGGGGAAAAAGTTCTTTAAAATTGAAGGGTTTTTTCTTCGTTTTGCTAAACTTTAGGTATTTCTAATGTCTTCCAGCTCCCCAGATTACATCTACAAACACATGCACACATCATACACTTTAAGCACTGAAAAGCAACACTTACTTTTACTACTTTCCTTACCTCTTTCTACATTACATTGTTCAAAGTGAGACTTTCACCTCTGAGGTTCTCATTTCTTTGTTTTTCTTAATTATTTCCAGGCAGGAAAAAGTCAAGCAAGTGAGGATAAGTCATTTTCACCTTTAGTTCTACACTGGGAGAAAACCCAAGGACTCTTGATGTGCTCTGGAGTATAACAATTAGCATAGCAATTAATTATGGTATCCTCTACTGATGAAAATTTGGTTCAGTGCAACAGCAACACCATGCGACACTGCCTCACATTCTGTGTACGTTTATTTCTTCCCAAATTACACATGTAGGCCTAGAAATGTCTCACTTTTTTAATTAGCATCATACCAGATGGGATGACTAAGAGCCTGAGTTTAAAATTCATGTGCAAAACTTCTCTTCTGCAGAAGTCTATGACGTCATTTAGTGACACAGGCCCCGTCCCAGTCATGGGACAGCAGTCCCCCCTTCCAGGACATAAATGGCCACTACAGAAACAACGCTTGTGACCTCCAGGCAATGTTCAGGACCTTCACAGAATCATCATAAAGTCATAGAATGGTTTGGGTTAGAAGGGATTTTTAAAGATCATCCAGCTCCAAACCCCTGCCACGGGCAGGGATGCCATCCAATATACCAGGTTGCTCAAGGATCTCCCATCCAACCTGGCCTTGAACAGTTCCAGGAATGGGGCATCCACAACTCTCCTGGGCAACCTGTTCTAGCCTCATCACCCTCACAATGATTTCTTCCTAATATCTTGTCTAAATCCACTAAAGCCATTACCCCTTGTCCTATTACTCCATATTGTTTTTAAAAGTCCCTCTCCAGCTCTCTTGTAGCCCTTTTAGGTACAGGAAGGTGCTATAAAGTCTCCCTAAAGCCTTCTCTTCTCCACGCTGAACACTCCCAACGCTCTCAAACTGTCTCCAGAGGAGCAGTGCTCCCCCCATCTGCGTGGCCCTCACCTTCCAGCAGTGGAGCCTTCACTTGGATTCTGCATTCCATGTGCAACTTGAATTCATTGCACAACTTGAAAAGAATGACTTCTGGGTTTAGATCAACTCCTTTGCACATCCCTGCATCGAACATCAGCTCTTCGGGCCCCAGGCAATAGTTGCTGATAAAGGCAGATCAAGAAAAGGCAAGAAAAGCCATTCACAAATTTCAGGCCAGGGTGTGAATTGACACGGGAAGTTACAGTCAACCTCCTCTTCCTCCCTTGCCATGTTCCAAGGGGCAGCTCAGCAGTTACTCTGTGGATTTTCCTTCTGCCTTAGCTGTGGCAGCCAGTCTTTGAAACTGCTTGCAGCTGTTATATTTCTGCACTTTTTAAAATTACACATTTCCCTTCAAATACAGTATTTGCTTTAAATATTAGGAGAATGCAAATTTCTTTATTTACACATGCCTGAAAAAAACCTCTGACTGCTGTGTTCCCTGGGTAATTCAGGAATTCTCACCAGCCTCCTTTCAGTTAATTACTCTGTGAGACTGCCTGGTGAAAAATGAATTCTGCCTGATTCCTCTCCTGAAAAACATGCAGCAAGTGGCAAGTCAGACTAATTCTTGCTGCAAGAGAGCTGTGCACAGAGCAAACACAGCATGTGAAACAAATCAATACTGTAATCACCAATGCAACCTATCAAACCCAACTCCAGGGTCAATCAATACTGTATCTTCCCAGATGACAACTGTGGAACAGAAGCTTTTAATACCTTTCCAAGATAAATCTCTTCCTTTACAATGTGAGACACAATTTTCCAGTATGTTCTGTAGTAAGAGGAGGATTTTCCTAGAAATTAGCCAGATCTTAGATTAAAGCAGCCAAAGCTTTCTGCATTTAGGAGACCTTCCAGACACCTCTCTGCTCAGAGACCCCATTTATTTTTAACAGTAACCCTTCCTGTTCCTGTACTACACACCCAGCAATGCAAACCCTCCAATTCTGCCACTTTGGGAGAGCAGATCATTTCATGACTGAGTTGTATCTGCCAAATTAAACACTTAATAGCCCAGAAACTCTTCTATATGATCATCCAACTGTGGTTTCAGGGACCAGTTTATGTAAATCACAGACACTAATGTGTTAATGTTAGCTTTATGTGATCATGGTCTATATATGCAATTCTTCTGGGAATGAAACCCATCTGTCTCAGCAGTGTGCAATGATTAATGGGTTTTTATCCCATACTACCTCCATGATGCAGTGGGCTATTAGACCCCTCTGACAGAACTGAGACGCAGGGAGATTAAGGGTCCAGCCTACATGTATAAGTGCAGGCAGACACCTGCTGCCCTGCCTGCGCTGGCTGGCTGTGGATCTGCTCGGGCCTGGAAGCCATGGACAGGCTGCTGTGCTTGGGCCATGCTCAGCTGCTCAGCAGAGCCCTTCTCCCTGGCACAGCACCAGGCCAATGGCTCCCAGGCAGGAGCTGTCTCCTGAGCAGCCAGCCAGCATGCAGAGGGCACGGGTCTGTCTGCAGCCAGCCGTGGGGACACATTTGCAGGGACATGGATCCTAATCAGGGACATCCCCTGATTAAGGGCACTCAGCCATTAGCAGTGGAGAGGTGAACTAGACCAGAGCCTGAGTAGCCAATTCACAAGATCATCAGGACATGAGGGAATGGCCTGAATTTGTGTCAGGGGAGATTTAGGTTAGATAATAGAAAAAGGTTCTTCACCCGGAGAGTGGTTGGGCACTGGAACAGGCTCCTCAGGGAAGTGGTCACAGCTCCAAGTCTGACAGAGTTCGAGAGGCATTTGGACAATGCTCTCAGGCACATGGTGGGATCCTTGGGAATGGTCCTGTGCAGGGCCAGGAATTGGACACAATGATCCTGATGGGTCCCTTCCAACTCAGCATATTCTGTGATTCCATCATTGTTCCTATCCTTCATCTGATAAGCTATAAATTAGGCACACTAACTGCAAGGCAATACCTCAGGAAAGAGGAGGAAGAGAGAACCTTTAAAGGGTGCTCCTTCCACCCCAGAGCTGGGAACAGGGCCCAGGAAATCAAGGGGATCAGCCATCTGAGCACAGCAAACTATGCACATGTTTGCAGCAAGGGATCTTCCATTTCACTGCTTTTCATTTTAGTAGAAAAGCCCTTCTGGCAGCTCCAGGAACATATCATAGCTGTGAGTGACTGCTATTATTGCCCACTTTAAAAACACAGTAAGAAAAAATAAACAACATATTTCTCTCTATTTAGGATGGCTTAGGTTGAGATTAATTTGGTATACATCCTTAAAACAGACCTGCAAATAGGCAGCCATGATTCTGGTACACACTCCATGCATCAAAGCTTGTGCCTTGCTGAGGTCTCCCCTTTAGAGAGTCAAGAGGCACACGAAGAGCATGAGCTACATATTGGATAAAAGCCTGGTTATAACAGCTCTCAATAGAAAAGGAGAAGGGAGCACCCTTGGAAAGAAGCAACTGAAAGATTAGTTCTTTGATTAATTAACTTTCAGGGCATTAAGGAGCATTCTGGTCCTCTCACTCGTTCTCCTGTAAGAAAAGTCAGGAGATTTTCCCAGGGATTGCCAAGGCTCTGCTGGAGATGATGAGGTGTCTGTGGGGACAACCATCTGCCCAAGTGCTGCCAGTCTCCAGCTCAGTGCCTCAGTCTAGCGGGGGCCAAATTTCACAGCCTGCAGACATTTCATTTTCCATTTGGCATCCTGCTGATTTCATCAGAAGTGTTAACTGAGAAAAGACTGCACGTGGACCCTGAACCAGAATCTGGAACAGACAGCATTTTTTTTTAAAGCATTTCCCTCAGCCCCTTAAACAGCATGTCAAGTGCTGTGGTTCCCTCCGCCCCTGAGACATTGTACCAAAATTCCTTTTCCTTAGGAAGCCTTTGCAAGCCTCTGATGTGCATATTTTATAGAGAGAATCCTAAAATGAAGATGACAGTCTTGTGCACTATTCTATTTCTTAGCATTTTTTCTCTCTTCTTTAACTTTCCACTTCAGCAAGCGAAGTTTAACAGAATCAATTTCTCTATGTGCTCAGTAAAATCCTCAGTGGGAGCCACTGCTCCATAGGCTTCTTTTAGTTATTTATTGCCTGCCTCCTGCATACTGCATATGTTAAGAGATGTGCTACCAGCTTAGAAAACAATTAATCCTATTACTGTTTGGAACATGCACGCTGGAGAAGCAGTAACAGCACCAAGGTTAACTATGCAGGACTCAAATAACAAAAAATCAGTTCCAGGATGTGGAAATACTTCACCTCATGTACAGCACTGCTGCAGGTATTCTGACTTCCCAAAGTTCGGGTGTTTACCCAAAACACGACATATTTGGGTTACACTCACCTGCCAGACCATCAGCTACAAGCAGGAGCTCCAACATCCCCTCCCTGGAGAAGCCCTCCCTGAACTGAGCACATTCCTGCTACCCATTATCATTCTAACACATCTACAGTTGTCAACAGCAGTAGTTTTTCCTAAACTCAGTCATTTTGAATCCAAGTGTCTCTCACTTCCACTGACCTGTTAACAGAAAAAGGTTGTTCTGTACGTGGAGATGCAGACAGGTCTCAGTGTGACAATTTGGATGACACAGGTCTGCCTGAGCTCACCCTGACCAAGCATGTTGGTGCTGCCGCAGCCACTGCCTTTCAGAGGACATAAACAAGATCTCAAGCCCCGGGGCCAGGAGAGATCCCCAAACACTTTGCACTCAGGCAGCAGCATTAGCAGCATGCCCTGGCCGAGTTCCACACTGCTGTCACCAGCCACATAGCACACAGGGCACCTGCAACCCGAAAGACAGCTTGCTTTGAAAGGTAAAATCTGTGCACAAAGCACAAGAGCCATCAGACTCTGAGGAGGGGAGGCTGTTGTGCAGCAGTACCCAGGACAAGCTGCCACCGACTCAGCACAGAGCCATGAGAGACACCCGTGTGTGTTACCAGCAGTGTCAGCAAGTGACATCCCTGCCCCAGAGAAAGAAAAACATCAAGTGTTTGGTGGACACGTTAGGCAAAGACCTGGCTCTTGATCCCCTGGTGTATTGTGCTTTCAAGTTTGCTGAGACAATGGAACTGTGACCATTTTTGCTCAGTCTCACTAAATCAATTTATCTGCAGGTTAAATCGATTCATCTCTTTTTGTCATCATTTCTACATCTAGAAAATGGGGATAGAATCAGCAGCCTTCCTCTTCAGCAAAGCATATTGGGATCATGATGAGCATGACATGAGAACTCATGTTTATTATACAGTGGCAGTTATGTTATGCCACAGCTCTAACTCCAAATGAAGGTAGTGGTGCTGTGAAAAATTTCAGAAATCACAATTTTGTCCTCAATAAAGACAATACAATATATCAAGTGTGGGAATCTCCTTCCCCTCTTGAGCTCCACAGCACAGGTTCTGCCTTGTGGGTTCCTGTACCACACAGCAGCAAGTTCCTCCAGCAGTCTGGAGCAACAACTTTTCTGGGCAAAGGGACAACTGTGAGGCCTCCAGCTTCAGCTGTGGGACCCTGTGACAGCCCATGGTGTGATAGCCAGAAAAAAATAAAATGTCTTTGTCAAATTTGCCTGATTTGAAGCCAATTCACATGGAACTTTCCCAGCAGAAAACCTGATATTCCCCTTCGACCACCTCCAGTGAGGAACCAGTGTACAGAATATCTTGCATCTGCTCTGGTCCAGGCTGTCACAGCCCCTGTACTTATCTGGGCATCTGAATTTCATGTATTTGTCTGCCTTCCTCTGACCTTCAAGTCCAGGACATCTCCTCTTTTATTTTTTCTCCCTGGGGTGGCAGGGGTGGCAATTGCTCCTGTTAGAATTTTATGGTATGCAGCAGATGATGACACCATTCAGCCCTGGTACTTATCAGGCTGACAGAGGCCTTACATCTGAGCACCCATCACTGATCTCTTGCAGGTCAGCCACTGCTGGTTCTTATCTGTCAGCTGCTGGCTCTGCGAGGCGGGCAAGGCTGTGGCTCCACACACACCGAGCCAGCCGAGGTTGATGTGGTGCTGTAAATACCTTTGTTCTCAGATAACAAGTTTGCTGCCACCAGTACTTCTGCCAGGGACAAAAATAAAAAACCTGAAAACCCATCCACACTCCAAATCCTGTCCTTCTTGCAAGAGAAGTGTGTCATTCCTGTGCAGTCCAACACATCTCTGAAGGAGACTGCTGGGCTGTAGTTTCATGGCTAAAAGCACTGCTCCATCTTCTGATTGCTGCTCTCACATCTGAATTACTTAAAATTTCCTGGACAGACTAGTACCCCTCTTCTAGACTGCACACCCTTCCTGCTGTGGGCAGAATCACAAGTATTTTCTCTGATATTCTTCACCACCTCTCTCTCTATTCCCTCACCCTACCTCCTGCTATTTTCCCCACGTTTGTAAAGAACTTTTGTCCCCAGCCCCAGCTGTCAGTCCCTTGGGAGCAGGGAATTCAGCAGCCTTCAGTTGTCAGGGACAGCAGTGACACACGTTCTGCCTCTCACTCACACAGCCCAAAAGAGATCCTGGCCCCCCGTAGCTGGAGGCTTCACCTCTCCCTGCACATGAAGCAGGGGCAGGCAGCTTCTCCTTTGCAGGCTCCAGGGGAAATGTTTTCAGTACTAAAACCTCATTCTGTCTAAACATCAGAAGGCACAAAGCAGTGAAACAGAAATTTAAAAATAATGAAACAGCTTGGTAACACAATTCTCCACCCCGAAGTCCTCCAAAACAGCAATTCACCGCTTGAATTATGGACAGAAGTGACTGCTGAGCAAATCTGACCACTGCTAACAGAAAGGGAAATAAACCCTCCCTCTAGTTTTACCTTCAGCCCCTGACAGCACCAGAAAATTCAGGTGAACAGGGGGAAAAAGCAATACAGGAGAGCAAAGGGAAGGCCCCCCAGCTAGGAACATCATTGCCCAAATTCTGCCTTGGTTTCAAGCTTCAGTTCTGGGCATTTGTGATTTTATTTGACTCATTTTAATAATTGCTAATATTTACAAGTCTCCTGACGATTCTGTTTATTTACAAGTAAATTCTATACACAGCTCTTATCCTAAGTGAAAAGATTACTAAAGTCAATAGGAGTTTTGCTATGGGGTTTTAATCCAATTCCCTAATTGCAAATAAAAACAATCTGTCCAAGCCAATTCAATAAAGCACCACCAGAACATTTACAGGACAGTTTTACTTGAGAATTTCTATTGTGTACATCTCCGCTGTGCTGACAGAACATCAGACATGAAATGAGAGTTTCCCATAGTAAGGGACTGCTCTAGAAACACAAAATTTTACTTCTACTTTGACAGGACCAGGATCAAACTCTACAACAAGCCCTACAAGCCAGCAGCTGATACAGGCAATCAACACCATCAACAGACTTGTTTCACTGCCTCGGAGGTCTGAATTTGGCCAGGCATTTTCACATCCACCAAATGGAGGGATCTGTCCCTGCTGCTGGTCCCTGTAAAGCTGATTCTGCACCCACAGTCATGTACCTCACCTTCTGAGCAATACCTTCCATTTATATGTGGAGCTTTATTAGCTCTGTTACAGGGACTTCTGCCACCCTGTGAAACATGCCTGGCACCAAGCCTGGCACCAAGCTCCCACTGATGATTTTCTGGGTGGGTTACTACAGATAGAAAAATACTGCCAATACTCAGTGCAACTTTCAAAGCATTATTAAAGCAATATTTTTTATGTTATTGCCTAGGTCTAATACTGTTTTGAATTTGCAGTTTTGGAGTTCATTTTAAAGCACTTAATTATACTTTGAGAAGAAATAGTCTTATAGTACAAGTCATTTCCTCAAGTACACTTGAAGAAAGGATAGTCCATGGCTCAGTAAATACAACAGTCTGAAAAGTTATGAGCTATCAGACTAAGCTGAATTGACTTACTGATATTACCTGCAATGAATGAGTTTTAGATAGCCTCTCATAAATAGGCAGCTCCAGAGCCTACGATTTTATGGATGTCTTGTACTTATCAATATATATGAGAAATGATGCTGTCAGGCTTTCGAGGGGATACTAGGTGAACCACACCACTGTCAATTTAATTTTTATGATTAAATATTTGGTGCTGTTAAAGGTTATTTAACATTTAATATAGCTGCTCTTCTACATAGCTGATAACTGTCATCTTTACATAATGCTGAAGCTGAAAATGGATAGGGAAGTCATATTTTTTAGAAGGTACCTATTTTTTTTTCCAATTTACTGTTAGATTTGTTCCAGTAATAGAATAATATTAGGTGAGTTTAAAAGGTTTTCAATATTCAGATGTAAAAAAATTTAGTCTTAATGACAGCTGCAGCTGAGCTCAACATTTGATACAGAGGCTGCTGAATTTTCCTCAGTGGTAGAAAAATCTCTCCCAGGTTGTGCTGGGGGATGGCAGCTCATCCCACAGCTGGATATTCAGGGCTCATATCCAAGCTTATCAGGTTTTATATCTTTAAGAGAGATGTCATCAATTTAAACATCACATTCCTGTTTGATTTTTTTTTTCTTTTTTTCTTTTTTTTAGCTTGTTAAGGTTAGTGTAGCTGAGAGAAGTGGAAGACAATACTATTTCTATGTGTTTTGCAGAAACCACACTTTGTGCAGTGACAGAATTCTGCCTGGGCAGGCACATGGGCCCCACACAACCACCCAACAGAGTTAAGAGAAAAATGAAACTGTACCCAGCCTCTACTCAGCTCTTGCTAAGACGACTCCCATGTAAAGGGGGGTACACAGGCAGAGTTTCCAGAGCTCTTGCACACAACAGCACATGAAAAAAAAAAAAGGGGCACAACAAGCAAAATATGACAATTCTTAAAACCAAAGAAACTATCAGTAAACTGCACAGATTTAATGGAAAGATTTGGTGCTTACATCACTTTCCACTATTTTGTTTTCTTTCAATAGCTGAGCATGTTAACTGTGTTTCCTAATACAGCTTTCCTTTGTTTCTTCTGCACCCAGACATCAAAAAGCTGCAATTTTAAAAACACCTAGAGGCAAAAAGTGTTTCTATAATTAAAAATAAAACCAAAATGTATAAACAAAACCAACCACACAACTAGAGTACAGAACAGGTCAGTTCAGGTCTTGATCCCAATTACATTTTCTGTCAAGTGGATCCCTTTGTGGAACTGAGACTTTGTATTTTCTTCAGTAACACTTACTACAGTACATTTACAAAGAAATCTTTATTGCTTTTCAGTGATGGAATTATATTTTTCTGTAATAAAAGCCTTTTTGTGGACTTCCCTTACTGAAGTACTAAAGTAAAAGTGCAAGCCTTTTTAATCTCCAAAAGGTACCACTTGATTTTGATCCAGTTTAGGGTCTTTGAATGTTCTGTCCTGTGTCCTGGCTCAGGTCCCACCAGCTGGTTTTGGGCTTCACCAAGGCATCCCAAACACAGCCACAAATCGTTGTCTTGCAGGCTGCAGTGTCTTTCCTGTAACAACACTCATTAATTGTGATGATGCCCCTAAACAACAGAGGAACCTGAGCAAAGTATCACTTATCACTAACGTCGCTTATCAGTGACATTAAAAACGTGCCTGGGGGCTGTTGTATAAAAAACACACGAACAACAAAGCACCAATGCACTGAGGGCCCGGTGCAGAGAGCCCTGGGCACCAGCTCCTCCTGCAGAAACAGGGACAGCCCTGTCCAACCACTGTGCTGCCCACACAGACACATCTTGCCTGGGTGCCACGTGCGAGGGTGGATGTGCCTGGCAGGAGCTGCTGCTCAGCCCTTCGTGCTCCAGCAAGCGCCCGCCGAGTGCAGCCGCAGTCCCGGGCGTGTTGATCAGGCTGGATTCATGCACATCGCACTTTCAAGCTCTGTTTCACAGCTATGAGAATTAACAATGTCAACTAAAATATCAAGCCAAGAAGGTGGTGCAAGCACATATCCACGAGTTTGGGCCCAAAACACCAGCTTTGGGTGGTGCTGTCTCACAGACGGGGGAGTGCTCATTGCTTCATCTCCTTTGATACAAAACACTTAAAGAGAGATCAAATTTCAACTACTCTGAACTGCAATGATCGTGTGTAACCTCTTCATATACAATTTTAGAGTCAAGCAGTCTCTGAACTTGTGGATCATTGAATTAAGGATTTTTTTGGGGGAAGCATTTTTCAAATGAAACTTCTAATATGCCTAGTGCTCCCGTTAAGTGCAGCAGAGCAAATTCAGATATTAAATTAAATAGACACGGTTTCAGCTATTCAAATTAAGTTTCTACATCCCCCAGTGAAGTATATTTCATTATTTCAGGTCAAACCTGCAAAATAAATAGGGCATAAATACAGATTTCCATATTAAAAAAAAAGAAATGAGAAATTTTTAGCAAAAATCCTCAAATACTTGAAAGGCCTCCTCTATCTCTTTGCAACAGAGGTAGGAAGGGCAGAAAATTATGACACAGTAATTATTATGATGGATGTTGAGCCAGTCCTTTATATTAGATACACTGCTTGTGCAGGAACCAGCACTACAGATTGCATACTTCACTAAGCAGGACACTCGAGATTATAATGGCCAATATAGATTAACAACATTAGGTTAAAGCAGGATAAATCTTCTTCTTTCTCATTTCTATTCCTTTCCCATGGAACAGCTTCTGCTTCACATTTCTGTGCTCCTTGCTCCCAAGCCTTAATCTACACATCAAGCAGGCATTTTTCCATTTCAGCAGGTACAAATCTTCAGTAACTGGATGGAAATTTATAAAATTGCACTGGTGTAAAATTCAGCTATGACTAAACCTGTCTGTTCTGAATTAAAGGTGATGATGTGTTTGCTTTTGCCATCTCATGCCAACAGCAGGAAAGATTCATCTTATTCAAAAGCAGCATGAGAATTTAAGAGAAAGACTTGTCTTGGCACAGTGTAAATAATCAGCTCGGTTTTATAAAAGGGTTGATTTATAATTTTAGCAATTATTTCAGTGTCAGAGCAGCGTAACACTTTTAACACAGGTAGGGACTGAACACTGTGCTATGCTCATCCCTCAGATTTGGGTTTGCCACTCAGAAAAAGCCAAACTGTGCTTCAGTAATGATTCTTCCCAGATGTAGCCTCACTCCTGATGTTCAAGGGAATCAGCTAAATACCGTGGAGAGCTCTGACTCAGATCTTTGTCGCAGCATCACTGGCAGCAGCTCACCCTGGGTCCTCAGCCTGCATCCAGCCAGGCAGCCCTGCAGAGCAGCAGCAGCCCAGAGCTGAGCAGGGGGCTATCTGCACACAGCACCTACCCAGCCCCTCTTCTCCTTGGCCCTGGGTCAGTACAGCTGCACTGGGAGTATTCTCCAAGCAGGTTAACAAGCTTGAAGATAAATTAGCCTGCAGATCCATGGTGACACCAGGGACAGCAAAGCAGATGTGACTTTCATTCCTTTGGCCCTGATTTATTCCCTTCTCCGGTGACTCAGCATTTCAGGTGCTAAACTTTACCCAGGAAAGGTCTAAGGTGTCCTAGGTGCTGGTTGGGTACAGCTTCTATCCAGGTCCAGCCAATCACAGGGACACTGAGCAGCACTGCTCCCCTTTCCACATGATAATGCAGCACATACACTTTGCTTTTAAGCCTCATGTTACAGCCACTCTCTGTCATGACCAACACATTAAAAAAAATACAGAAGTCCTCAGCACGTCACAGATTCATTCCCAGCCACACAACAGGAGAGCACAAGACAGTTCACACAATGGCAGGCTGCTTGCTATTTTATTGTGCTAAGCAATTGCCTGTGCCTCTCTCCACAGGTCATTCCAGACAGAGGGTATGGAGGAAGCCAGAACATGGCTTGGGTTCTTAATGAATTTTCATACTCTCTCGTGCACCCTCAGAGAGTCCTGTCCCTGGGTTGCTGAGGCTCCCTTGCTCAGCAGGCTGTGGCTCCTGGCAGGGCTTCCAGCCAGTTGCATTCCCACTGCTTGCTCTACACTGATTCCTGAAGGACCACTTTGGCGTGTGTCAGTGACCCCTCCCAGCATGTACAGGGCTGGATTCCAGTCTGGCTCATGAGGAGAGCTCTTAAATGTTTAATGTTAGCCACAGTGGAGAAATGCTGTAAACATTGCTGTAATTGCTCTGCTTTAAAAAATTGATTTTGTGTGAAACAGCAAAGGAAGTTCACACTGCACTTTGTGGCTCAGGAGTGCTTGCAAGGCCTGAGAGGTAAGATCAGAGGGAAGGCATTGTCTTGGCAGCACTTATCTTTCAGCATGATCTGGAGGGCGAATGTGCCTGTCCCCCCGCTGTGTGCATGGCGCTGCCCTCAGCCAAAGCCATGGGGTGAGGAAAGAGGGGCTGGAGCTACACTGAGCTGCAGGAGCAGCTTACAGGCCTTTCCTCTTTCTCCTGTGCTCAGCTCAGGATGGACAGAAAGGCAGCAAATGTCTGCAGAAGGGGAAAAGTGAAGCATGAGCATAAAGAAAGGAACTCTGCAACTCAGGTGACAAAGACTGAAAGGACTGGGGATTACTTGTGCTGTGCCTTATCAGTCCTAAGGACTGGCGATAGCAGAGATAATACAAAAGCAAGCTTACTGTGAATTTATGAATTGGTAAGTCACTTTGTTGTAACAGCCCTCAGTAAATCACTGCTTGTTCCTGCATTTCTGTAATGCATTCTGTTACGCATTCCCCACCTGCTCTCTGTCTTTATCTCAGTTTGCTTCTTATTTGTCAGACAAAGAATTCAAGATTTCTCTTAAATCAACATAGCAAAACTGACATTTTCAGTCCTCTTGGTTCTTAGAAAAATGAGGGGAAAAGTGGTTCATTCTTTCAAGTCCTCATTAATCTAGCTGCAATTCTGCAGAGTTTGGTTAGTCATTTTCTTATGTAGAAAACAGGTTGGCACCACTGGATCTCTGGGTCAGAGGTGGGCAGTGGCTCAGTGGGCACGGCCCGAACACACAGGAATGCCCTGCTCAGCTCCTGGCTCTGCTGCTCAGTTTTTTGGTAAAGACACAGAGCATCGTCCCTCTGCTCACAGCTGTTGAGCAGTGAAGGTATCTCCCTGTATTCAGCCACTCAGTATTTCAGCTCCTGTCCTTCCAGGGAGAGCACTACCTATTTACAGTAGGACTTTCTACTCCTGTGAATATATGCACTGTGTCTTTGATCCTGTCCAGCTTGGAGCATCTCAGTGCTATCAACCAGAGACTTGAATGTCCCTCTGCTTCCCAGGATATACCAGCCTGGAGTGGGTATTAACTGATTGTTCTGTTCATTCTGGTAAGCAGGATTTTCCCATGGTATTGTCATTGTGACATGGAAGAGTTTTCTTGCTTATAGGGGCTTATGCTATATCCCTTTTCTATCCTTTGAACATTGGCAGTATCACCTGTATCTCTGTAGAAAAAAACCACAAAAACTTCCTATCCTCTTCACTAAAGAGTTTTGTTGTGTTCCCATCCATTCCCTATGTGTGCCTGTCACTTTCTCTTATTACTTACGCAAGAAAATAATTTGTCCTGTCAAGAGTTCTGTTGCTCCTTTAATAAGAAGTAATTATGTATGGAAATAAACAATCTCTCAATTTTCCTCCAGGCACAGAGATTGATTAGCTCATAATTTAGCTGCATGTACTAGACTGTTGTCTGCATGTGTGCAAAGGACCAGGTGTGTGTGCAAAAGCAAGGGAAAGAGGGAAATTAATGAGGGAAACACAGCTTAAAGAAATCAGATTTGCATTTAGATTGACTTCTGTCCCGAAGCCAGGTTAGTGTAACTTGAGTGAGACCAAGGTTGCTAGAAATTACTTATGAGGTTGTGCACGCAATCTGAGACAATCCCTTGGCTTCCACAAACAAAACAGAAAAAAAACAAACTATAGAAAATACCACATTTTTGGCATTACAACCCAAAACACTCTGTTCAAAAGTCATCACTCAAACTTCATGCTACCAGAGTTTATGAAATGTGCAAAGAACAACCTCACAAAAACAAAGCATTGCCTTGAAAGGAGAGACCTATTCACATTGATCAGGCATATCTGGATAGTCTTCCCAAAATTAAATCAGTTCCAATATCTCACAGAGAAATTAAAGCATTAAACAGTCTCAATTAAAAGGAGTAGGATATTTTGTAAGACAATATTATGTATGCCGTATTATGATTTATTACTGACACATCACAAAAGAAATAAAAAGTTCCAACATCCCCTCAATTTCTAAAATGGTATTTTAACTTACACTTCCAAGAAAGTTTCCGAAAGCTTTTCTTTGTGCCTAACAGGAAGGAACATACACACTGAAATTAAAACATTTTCTGAAAAATAAATTCACAAGATCAATTCATTGCTTCTTTCTATATAGTAGTAATTCAATAACGCCATAGTCCAGTCTTGCCTGGTGTAATATGTCAAAGAAAATGCTCTGGCTTTTAGCAATCATTGTCTTCAAGCTGTTTTTCCCCTTGGAGGTTATTAAACCTTCAGGCACTATTAAGTCTCTTACAATGACCCTTTTGCTGTCAGAGGATGGGGCACTCCATAAGGAAATGTAATACTGAGGATGAGTAGTCATATTCTTCAACTATAGGTCAAGAATATTCAAGAGATTTTGTAATTTAAGCTGCTGAAGAAAGGAATAATTAAGTGGCCCAAGGATGCTTGTGCTGTTGCAGAAAAAGGCCTTTTCTTGTTGGATTTCTTGGTTTTCATCACCTCTTGCTGCAGGGATTAGGGTAAGCTCTTTTCACTTACAAGTAGAGTTGCTCAGGAAAAGAGGAGCTTTCTTTGCTTTTCTTAGATAAAAGCCCAAGCTTTGTGTGCTTTTAAATAGAATTCTAAAGGAAACACCATTCCTAACACCTCCCAGATTTCTCTACACAAGAAGCAGCCAATGCACCTTTTTCTCTCCTCTCCAAGATGTATTTCAAACATTCCCTACTTTTTGGTAAAAGGCGAATGATATAAGCACGCTATACTAAAGTAATAAATAGTAATAAATGCACCCTGCAGCTGGGTGTGGGAACATCAGCAGACTCTTGAAGAAGAGTTAGCAGTGACGGCAAACTGGGGTATCAGCAAGACCAAGAGGGACAGGAGAGAAGTCCAGGAGGCAAAACTAAACCTACAAGGAGACAGGATGCTGGAGACCCCAGAAAAGCTGCTTGTTCTAGATGCAAGATCAGAGAGAGCAAACAGCCTACATGTAGTTGAGAAAATACTTGCAATTAAAGTACTTATTCTAGAAAATTCCTCTGAGCTGAAATGGCGAACACGCGTAGGAAGGGCAGCAGCAACATTCTTTACAATGTGACTGAGTGATGCCATTAGGAAGATTAGAGCTACAGTAATGCTCAACTCTGAAAACAAGAGCTGCTTAAAAATTATTATTATTGGGAAACTAAGAAACTGCAGATAAAAGGCAAGGCATTTATGGGAGGCATGGGAACTATTTAGTAAACCGTAGGAGATGTGCGGAAGAAATACTTGCCACTTATTCTTTCAAAAAGATAAAATAAATTGGTGATGTGGTCAAACAGGATTAAAAAATAAAGAAAAAGGGCTAGTAAGCGGTCCTTGTTTAAAAGTTCAACTGAGAAACGTTAGATAGGAAGTTTAAGAAAGTAGGCAAAAATACATCAAATGAACAAAAACAAATCAACATGCCAAAGACACAAAAAGTAAATAGCAAAAAAATTTTCAATCCACAGCTCAAAAAGGAATCCTACCAAATAATCTGCAGGGTTGGTAAGAAACTGAGCTATTAAAGAAAGATTTAAAGAAGATAAAACCATTGCAAAAATTAACAAAAAAAAAAAAAAGGAGGGAGAAAAATCCAGCCATAGCTGCATACTTTGCATCAGCTTTCTTGATGGAAGAGATTAAGGATGTTCTGATATCGGAGTGGGTTTTTGTGGGGTTTTGTCAGGTTTTTTTTTCCTTTTCTGCAAAGGAAATATGTCTGAGAAATTGTGTCAGACTGAAATGTCAGTAAGAGAAGTTTCAGAATAAATGAATAAAATTACTAGTAACAAGTTACCAGCACCAACACGGTACTGGATATGAAATTGCCAAAGCACTTACTGTGGCATGTACCCTATTGCTTATCTTCAGTTCAGTATTAAAGACAGGGAGAAATGAAAAAAGTGACAGCAATTTTTAACAGGCTTTTCAGAAGACTGAAAGAGCTAGGTCCTTTAAATCTGACTGGTTGGCTAAAACCACAACAAAGAAAAGAATTAGCAGGCACTTAAATAAATACAAAACTGTGAGAATGCAGCAACATGGCTATTGAAAGAAATCTTGGCTCACAAATAAACTGGAGGAATGACCTAGGTGAACTATTTTACCTCCACTTCAGAAAAGCTGACCCAAATATGGGTCGTATTCCTCATTAAGAGCTCTTCAAGAGCTTCAGGTGTCCTGGGATGAGACACGGTGGTGTTCCTGAGCCCACTAACAGGGCCAGAGGCAGCAAACCCAGCATAGGAAGGGACCATCTGTCTCATGGATCTGCTCACTGCATTCACAGGTGACAGGAAAACTGATGGGAATCCTCAAGTGACAAATTTTACTGAATAACCAAAACTGGTCCAGATACCTCACCGACAATTTAGGTTCTGAGTATCTCACGTATAAAAAAATGGAGTGATAAGATGGCAGATGAAACTTAATGTCAAGACAGGAAAGTCTGTAAGAGGAAACACAAGCATATCCATACAGACATATTATCTCCAACTCACCATTCTGAAATGCCTTGTCTTTGCCATTCAGTATGGGAAAAATGAAAGAATGATAAATAAAATTCTTCTGATTTTGAAAAACAAAATAATTGGTGTGTGTTCATCACCTATGATGATGCTCATCACCCACAGCAGAGAAAACATGGAAAACAGCCTGTCAAAATGAAGATATAAACTCTTCCTTACAATTTAAAGTGAACAAGATCCTACCATTTGAACTCTCAGAATCCACCAACACTGAACTACAACAATCAGGTTCTTCAGCTGCTTCATACAGCAAGCACCAGCTCTCTCTTTGCTCTGAAGAAATCACAGCCTCCATTCTACAGCTTTTTTCAGTCTAAACCCAGGCTCTGTTTTGCAATGTATCACCAGGCTTGTTTGAGAGACACAGTCACATTTGGTGCCTTCAGCCTGTGATTTTTCCTTCACTTTGTACAAGTCACTTCCAGAGTAATTCTCTCTTACATGAGCAGGGAGTCAAACATCATAGAACAAAGTCTACTGAGCTCCCAAGGACCAGGACTGATGTTAGTGGAGGAGCAGGGGTACAGTGCATCCCTGCTGGAAAAGCTGCTAATCTTGATGATCTCCAAGGACAATGATCAAATTGCATAGCAAACCTAGAATACACACACATAATTCAGTCTTGAGATTCATATCACAGCCTTTCCAACAGCACTGGCATTTAAGTACTCTTTTGAGTGCCCTAGCTCAATTCACTAAAGGGAACTTCCAAACCAGCATTTCAAAAGGTCCTGAGTTCCTTGCAATGGTCTACAATCCACAGCAAAACCCAGATATATTACCTGAAAAATATTCTCCTAAATAATTTCCTACAAGTTAGGAAAATGAGGAGCAGTCCAGGCAAATTGTTTCCTTTTACTCTCTTGTAGATGCAAAAGCAGAAGCATGAAGCTTTCCATTTGCATGCTCAGGGTTTTCAAGCTGTAGAAGTTGTGCTATATTACATAGACTTGCTGAAATGCTCCTAATTTGAGTGGCAAGTAATAATGAATGTATGCTGGAGTTTTAACTCAGTTTGGATTAAATATCTCTTCCTTTTACCATTATGTTTATCACTGACTCTCAGCTAGATGTCAAATTGTTACAGGTACATACACCATGAATTGTCTAAAAAGCAGGTAAACACAAGGTCTGTGCAATTATATTTGCCAAGAATGCAGCATATTAGTCTAATTTAATACTGTGCCCCCATTAATTTAATTTCAAAATAGGAAAAAACCTTTTATTGCTCTGAGATTTCAAAGATTTCTACCCTCCTCCTGTGTACAGGGATTGTTTTTGCAAAAAGCAAAATCTGTTCTTAAATAGCAGCTGTAGAAATCAGCTCCTTTCAGTAAATGAGCCTAACCTGTTTGTTTCCTTCCTTCCTAGGACTTCAAGGTACACCTCTTGACCCCAGTCTTGACTTTCACCCTGTGCTGTCTGTCTGGAAGTGATCAATGAAAAACATGTTAAGGAGATGGAAGGGACTTGTCTTGCTCAATGTGAAATACTTGTTGGGGGATTTCTGCAAAATTCATTTTGGATTGATCCAAAGCATTTCATTTGACCAAAAGAAAATAATCCTGGCTTCACTATATGGATTATTTAATTTATTTTTTTGTTGTTGTTTAACCTTGAAATTCAGGTCACACCTTTTCATGAGAAATGCTTCTTTGTAACAACAGGTTGAAAAGGTTTTCTTGATGCAGTGTGGCTGTGCAATGCCAAAGTGAAACGTTTCATTTGATTACAGTGGGAAGGAGTACATGGGGATGCTGCACTGGGGTGAGGCTCCTGCCACATCTCAGGTCTGAGCCCCCATTGTGGGTTTGGCAGTGCCTGCAGGAGGAGAGAGGGCTTCAGCCACCTGTGAAAGAGAGCTTTGCCATATTCTAAGTTTCTGTTCCTGTTTTATTATGAGTCACTGAGAGAACTCGATCTAAATTTGTAAATAGTGTACATCACACCACCAAAATCTTCATTTCTTAGTATACACACTCTTCACCAAAATACCACCAGTTCCTTCCAGACGTTCTGGACACGTGAACAAGACACACCTGAAACAAGATTTCACTCCACAGTTTTGCATCCCAGTGAACCTCCACTCCTCCTCAGCCACTCTGCTCCTCAGCATTTTCCTGGGACACTTCCCTGCTAGACCTTGCAGTGTGCCCCCAGAGGACTTGGGCAACCACAATTGTCAGCTGCCTGAGCTTACCCACATATTTCCATCCACAAAACCTTGTACAAGCTACAACAATTGGAAGTACTTCATACACACAGTCACAAAATTTTATATTCTTCACTGTGTACCAGCACAATTACAAATCCCAGGAGACACAGCAGCAGCTCTCACTGACATGCCAAACTGCAGCCAATTCACATAGCACATTAATAATGTTGGAAAATTTAAGTACTATAGGGAAAACCAACCCTTCCTCCAGCCAAAACACTGTCCTAATTCTTCAGTAGAAAGTCACATTCTGTGGCAATGATCTGAGTTAAATGTCTCTATTTCCACTCATTTATACCCAGACAACTGTGAATCAAGGAGTTAGAGCCCACTTACTCCCCCATGTCTCCAAGTATTTTTAATAAGTAATTTCAGCCAAGAAAAGGACCTGGTTTTGCATGTTTACATTTCTGCTGCTCTCAGCTCTGACCCCTCTTTTAATCTGATTTACAAGTGACAGCTCTGCAGAAAGTGCTTTTAACAGAGTGTACTAATAAATTATGAAAAAACAGATTTACAATCTAAACTCCCCATGTGCAGTGATGTGTATTAAAGAAATTGTTAACATCAGAAACCCCTGTAAATTTGGTGTATGCCTAAGAAGCTATAGTCCATGTCATCAACAGCAAAAGTTGTGGTTTTTCCTCAGTCCTGTTACTTAGATAAACTGGGAGCAGTCTTATTGTAAGAAAATATAATTTTCCTAGCATGCTCTTCATTAGTTCAAAGCACCAACTCACTCAAAGTCCACTCAAAAAAAAAAAAAGTTAATGGTTGATTTTTCAGACTAGTGTCTATTCTTTAGTCATTAGCTAGCAAAATGTTTACTCCTATAAAAATATCTGTTTCCTAGGGATTGTTAATAACACTTTATTGAGAAACAATCAGTAATTGTGGGTTGAGTTACCCACCCCTTTAGAAAATTAAAAAGCTGAGATATTCATTTCTGCAATGAATATCTATCCAGTAATTACCATATTTACTTTTCATTTATGGGGGAATAATCTGTTTTAATTAAGCCTAACTGAAGAACTTTTATCAGATGTAATTATCCCTTTCGATAAATATGTCTCTACTAATTACAGTTAACCATGGGATTTATAGCTCTTAAGTCATTTGGTGGGAAACATAATAAATCTTTAGTAATACATGCTAAATTACTATAAATTAATTCAGATCATTAACATAATAAACAAATTAGGAAAATTTCACTTAATCAGTTTGGGTGGTTAACTCAAAATCCCTTGTAAAGCTTCATAGTAATCAAAATTTTACCAGTACTTTTAGAGATAAATTTTTTGAAACAAACCTGTTTGAATATTTACATAGAAAATTAGATCACTGCTGGAACCCAGGATGCACATATTCCTTTTAGATCATAGAGCCTTTAGGAGTTGACGCTGGGTAACATTTTAAACGCAGTTAATTGTGCCTCACAGGTTTTCAGGTCTGTACCATTGCACAGTGAAGAACCTGCATGGTGGTAGAGTAAGATTTTAGGAATAACGTACTTCCTCTCTCCTTCCTTTTGCTCATTTCTGTAAGTCCTCCAAAGGCAGGTACAGGGAAAAGTAACAACTGAGCGCTCAGTGACCAGGAATAAGGGATTCCACAGGGAAAACAAAGCACCTTGACCAGGCAGGGGGAGGTGGCCAGCCTGGATTAACCCCCTGCCTGCTTCCCCCCTGCATCAGGAGTGGTGCACTGGGGGAACAGAACTGAAGTGACAAGCTCCAAGGACAATCCTGCAGCCTCTTACGGAGGCACACCTCAACGTGCACTGTCAAACCAGCAAGTGCAGGTGACTCCTTGCAAACAACTCTTACTCCCTGTTCCCTGCCCAGACAGCACAACAACAGTGGGGCAGGGAACTGACATCAGGCGTGCGAGGTAGCGGCTCTCAGAAATCGTTCTGTCATCTTCATCTTGAGCTGAACTGTCGGTGCATCCACCAAAGACTCAGTGCATCCACCAAAGACTTTCCTGGGCGGATCCTGTTACACAAGCATTGCTCTCCTCTGCACGGGCTGGCGAGACAAACACTACAGAAGGTCGGAGTGCTGGCACACAAACAGTTTACAGCTCCTGCTGACAAACACACCATCCCAGCAGTGTTCCCACCTCCTGCTAGCTGGAGATAAGTCTTGAGCTCAGTTCAGCCAAGTCAAAACCTATCTCTATATTTATACCGAAACCACTCATCAGATTACATGTTCAAGGTGAGGAATACAGATGAACAGAGATGAGCTTTTCAGTCATGAACCTTTGGAGCTTAATCTTCTTAGATAAACTCAGACAAGCAAAGATCTTCCCTGCAGGCAAAATATCCTTGATAAATAGAGAACAAAGCAATCACCGAAACTTACTAATAAAAGAACATTTAAAATCCTTTTTTTTCCCCAAAGCATTATTGGATCTTTCTGGTGGGAATGCCCCCTTTATTCCATGCTGTCCTACTTTGCTGTGATAATCTGAGAGGGACAGAGGGTATTTGGCTCAGGCTGGCTGATTTTTCTGCTCTTTAAGTTGCAGCCTGTGTAGGTGAAGGACATCATAGGAGAGAGACAACTTTCCATGTCCTGGCTTCAGGTCTCAGACAATTCACTGCATATAAAGAAAAATGACAAAACCAATTTGGGAGGATCTTGACTCAATTTTTATGTACCAATTTTGGTCTTAGCATTTTCCATACTCCCTCCCTGCCTAGCAGTCTTTTGGCTGGTGAAAAAATTTTTAAAAACCCTCTTTTCTTCTGGCCTCCATAGGCAGTTCTGCCCATAGTGATCCAGGGTCCATAGACTATCTCCTAGCCAGCAAATATCTCCTACCCAGCAAATGTCACCCTCTGCCTCTCCTTGCTCCTGTCCCAGGAGGGGGGCAGGCAGGCAGAAGGGGCAGAAATCAACAACACTCTCACAGGAGCTCTCAGGAACACAGGACAGCAAAAGGAAAAAGAAAGAAAATCAAAGTCATGACTTCAAACAGGCCTTTGTTTCACCCAGGAGCCCTGGCAGGACTCAGCAGCACCTCTCCACACAAGTCTGGAGGCTGGAGAAACTGGTCAGCTGATACCCAGTACTGTTTAACTGTCCCAAGACAGAAGAGTGCATGACAGAACCCTCAGGGGAGGCAGAGCAGATCCTCCCTTCCCTGACAGCTTTGACTTTCAGGGCTCAATCTCTTTGGAAAAAATTCCCTCCTACATGCTACATAGTACCATGGACTAGGGCAATACAAAGCATGCATAATGCACAGAGTTGGAGCTGTCCATCTGCAAATGAATGAATTTCATCATTAACTGAACCTTTTAATACATCAGAAATTGTCCATCTTCATGCTTTATTTTCTAAAGATGGATGGTGCAGATGTTTTATTCGACTTAGTGCTGGGAAACTCAAAATCCTATTTGTATTTCCAAACTGCCACGTTAACTTTCCTCCCATTTTTACTTAACTCATTTTTCACCTTAGTCATATTAATGGTTATGTAATAATATTAGACAACGTTTGCTAACCATTAACTCCAAAAATAATGGTTGTGCTAAATCAGAGCTAATTAGCGTGTCACAAACTCCAGTCCTAGCACAGGGTGATGACTGAATGAAAAGAATGTAATGTCACTTCACCAAGAATTACATATACAATTTTAAGAGGTATTTTAAATATTTTTCTTAATAGCTGTCAGCAGAAATGATGGGATGTGATTCTTTAGAGAGCATTGCTCTTTACTAAGTACAGGCAAGTGAGTCATCACCAGCCTTACACTGGCTGCAGAAAACAGATTTAATATTAATTTATGAATAGCTGAACTTTTTCTCTTTAACGTCTAACAGTGAATTATGCTCTAAAGCCTTTATATTTCACTGCACATCAGCAAGGTTGTCAGGAGCAAAAGATCAGGATAACATAATTCTTATGGCTTGTTCTCACGCACCCCTCATTTACTCCTGAAGCAGCCTGAATCATCCTGAAAGTAAGATGCATGGGGTGGCAAAATTTAAATGTGAATGGAGTTGCTCTTTAAGGGCCATCAAGTTTTTAAAAGCATAACTTCCAGCTGAAACCGTGGGAGTGGGATTCATTCTCTCAGACAGACACTGAGTCATTCACATTCATTTCCAGCGCCTGTGAGCAAAGCAAGGTCAGGCCACTGGCCGTGCCTATGTACCTGCATCCCAGCTCGCAGCAGGGGCAGGAGGCAAATGCAGATGGCAAAGCCTCCCGAGGCTCAGGATTTTACCTTTTCAAATCTTCTCTCTAATTCACTTAATGGCATGGAGCAATGTGCAAATACACCAGTTCCTTGGTGCCTCAGGGGTTACGGAGCAGGCTGCCAAAACAGTAACTTCTGCCATTGTAACCAACAGATCACAGCATTTTATGGATTCCATACATTTTTAACTCTCCAATGTCTTTGCAATGTAGAGCTGATACATCAGATCTCCACACAGAGTGGAAAACTACATGGCAGCTTTGGTGGTCTCCGCAACCAGACGCCTAAACCCAAATTTTACAACTGTGTAGGCAAAGACACTTAAAGCATGTTCATGGCACACTGCAGAATCACAGTATTAGAACTGGGTTTCACTCTTAACTTTTTCTTGATTTTCACATTTATGAAGCATCTACAAACATGCACAAGATCAGATACCTCTCTACTGCTAGAGAGAAGATGAAAAGAAGATCAGGCCTAAAGGATCTATTTATAGAAGATATCTTAGCAGATTTTTTCTCCTTTTTTCCTTTCAAATATAAAGCCATCACCCAGGGCTTCACAAGACCAGCAGAAAGGGTGATTCTGTCACCACACAATGCAGTATCTTGGCAAAGCCCTACTCAGCTTCCTCCCAATACTTCCTGTGCAACATGGGATGAGGAGCAACACTACAAAAAAAAACCCACAGGCAATTCACTGATGTCACATCAGGCTGAGCTTTTTATATTACCTTTCAGAGATGTCAGCCCCATTCCCCTTCCGTTCCTTTCTTGATGTTCCATCTTTGATCTGCATAGATGACAGCTCCTACCCTGCCTTAGGATTCCCAGAAAGCACTGAGATAATCTTAGTCTTTAGCCCTTCAGTGCAAAGGGTTACAAAAAAACCTCAAGAGTACATAGCCACAAATTGCCCTTCTGCTGCTTCTACCATGCTATGCTTGGATACATGCATTCCACATCCTGGAAGTCTGGGCATCATTTTAGTATTGCCAGCAAGTGTGGAAGGAAGAGGCTTCAAGCTCTAGGGAACAGGCTCCAGTTTAGCTGCAATCAAAAAGCTAACTAAGACCAAGGTGTAAAGACATCAAATACCTGGTACAATGTTCAAAGACGTGTAGGCTGCTGGAGTATAACTTTCACTGCTGAGCTTTGACAGATGAACTGCATTTCTCTAACATTTCAGAAACCTGAGATCCTTCGATTAGACCCTGCAAGAGAGACTCTCTAACACCTGATGGAGGAGAAGGCTTCAGTTAAGGATCTGACCTCTGGTATTATGATGATTTAGGAGGACAGCAAGTCCTCCACAGGATCATCCACAGGACACTTAACGGAACAGTATTCCCTTACCAAGCAGACAATGGAAGAAAGCAGGTGAAAGGCTTTTGTGTAGGACTCTTTATTATTACCACTACCACCTGGGTGTTCTGTCTGCTCGAACTATCTCTGTGATCTCTCAGGTGTGGTGAAACACTGACTAATAGTGGACATAAAATTGGTTACCCTCAATGATCCTAGTAACTCTCAATATTTCCTGAGCAGTGAAATCTCGACAGGCGGCTGCTCTCTCCTCCCCAGGCTATTTCCTGTGTGACAGTAAATACATCCAGCACTACTGCTGTATCACCCCTTCAAGTGCTGCTGGTACAAACCATTGATTATAATTTTATAATGCCATAGAGGCTCGTTGTTATACTAGGTAATCATGAGATGGTTACAGAACTGCACAAGGAAAGTGATGCCTCAGGCTGTTACGGTAGCTAACAAACCTGTCATTAATTACTGAGAAAAAAATTCTGCCTTTTAAATAATTTATACAGTTGGATCTACAGTAGCAAAAGATTAAATCTAATTGAAATGGAATCTTCAAATCCCAAGGGAAAGGCTGACCTCCGGACTCGGCCAGCACCAGCAGAGCACAGATAAGGACCACAGCTAATGACGATCCTGCCCCCAGGCTGGCACACAGCACTTCTGACTCTCGCTCCAGGCTGGGATTCCCTTTATGAAATAATTTCAGACAAAGATAAAGACCTGCTAATCTCAAGCTTGCACATTGGATGCCTTGCTTAAGCACTTTATCCCTATGACCAGCGTAGCTTTGGAAGGGTTTCTTTGTTTTGGTCTTTGAGGTTTAGTGAAGGGTAATGTAATCTTCCAACAGGGTTGCTACCCTCCTAGGTTTCAATTTAATTGGGCTGCGCTGTAGCTCAATTCCTATGTACATTCAAAAAATTCTTTGGGTGAATTCAATCCATATAAATAATATAGCCCCCTAGTATGCAAAGCAGTGTGCTAATACACTCCAAACTCATTTGCATTCTTCTTTCACAGGAAGCAGCTTTTATTATACTGTATTTTAAAATGAAGTAAAATGTGGCAAAATATTAATCTCATCATTATGCTTCCTTATAGCAGTCCTTGCTGTATCTCCTGTTATGTCTGAAAATAGATCAGTACTGCCCCAGTTTTCTGAACTCCAAAGCTTACTGAGAGGACTCTTTTTTCCAGTCTGATGATTCAGGTATTAGGCATCAACAAGTTCTCAGATCAAGTGGTTTCAAAACTCTTGGACACTTTGGCTTTCCAGAGTGATTCCAGAGTTCTAAAAATCTGTCCTTCTAGCATAATACGGAAAAAAAATCTGCATATACATGTATATATATATATACATGTATATGTATATATATATGTGTGTGTGTGTGTGTACATACATATACACACACATATATACATACATACACTGTATGTCCCATCACTGAAACAGGAAATAACTGGCTAATCCTCAGCCTGTGCAGTCCATCCAGTGGGCATCCCAATCAGTAAAAATAACTTCCAGCTATGCTGGGGCTTTAGGACTTTTTTATTTATTCATTTTAATAGTACTTCAAAGTATTCTATTCTATTATCTCTGGCTAGACGGTAAGAGACCCTTGCTTCAGTGCAGATTGAGGCCTTTCTGTATATATCCAATATCTTATTTTCAAACAAAAATTGTTGCACCACTGCCTCCATTTGTCTGCAGGCTCTATTCAATACCTGTGTTGCTTTATCTCTCTGCACAGAGGGACCACATCACACAGTATGTATTTCTCACTACTGTTACAGTGGTCTTCCTTAAAACTACCTACCAGTTAAACTTTATTATTACTTTTCAATCTTAAGGTTATCTGAAAAATGTTATTTGACATTAGAATCCACCCATTATACTGAGTATTCCCTAAACCACATTGGTTAACCTAGACTAACCTCCACATGGTTAAATTAGCCTTTCATGTCTAATTATGCCGTGTGATGGGATATATTAGTTCCAATCCTCACAGTCACAAGGGACCTGTAGTTTCAAGTGACCTCTATACTTGGACAGTAATCCAAATAAAAAGAGACATGAAAGCAGGACCAAGACCTAGACATGTAGGATTTTGTGCCAGTTCCCAAGGTCAGCTTAAAGATTTGAAGACTCTTGGCACTGTTCTAGTCAGGAGCTCCTGGAAAATTAACCTGTTTCAGACCCGATAGCAGGAAACAGTAAATAATCTCTCTGTGCACAAATTAACTTTTTATCACGTTTGTATCCTGACAGATTCATGTGCTGTCCTCAGCTCCCCATGCTAGCAATTCACATGCTATATTGGAGAACATACAGAAGCACTTTGGAATGAGCTAATGGTTTTACCTGAACGATAAACTGTCATTATCTAATTGTTATACAACAATCAAAGTGGGGTTTGATGCTCTGTTAATTTATTATTTCACAGGTGATGATCTTCCCATCCATTTACTGTTCTCATTTATCTAGCCTAATTCTGATGTAATTTGGTTGTTTGATAATTTTGCTAAACCGTTCAATTTGCATTTTAAACCCATTTTAATACCATTCAATATAAGTTAATAAAATTGTGTCAACTAATTGGTAAGGAAATGTTAAATTGGTACAAAATGAACCTTACTTAAAGCAGATCTCAGAAGAAAAGACGATTGCTTTGCAGACTGGACAAAGCTGTTCACACTGAAAAGTTCATGGAGCCAAGGAGAAGAACTATATGGAATTGAGTCTTAAGTCATTGCTGTGAACAATTCTTCATTGAAAATGCAAATATATTAAAATAAAATTAAAAGCATGTGGGTCTTAGTGTTACTGTTTTTCTCACATGGCAACTGTCCCTCACTGCATTCCTCTTAAGGCCACATTTCAGTTGTGCAACTGTGCATGAGCAGGATGAAAGGGATGTGCCAGGAATAGTCAGCCAAAAATCAAGACATCTTGTGTTCTTACGCCCCACATCACCAGCCCGAAACTGGCTGAACTTTGCCACCTGAAGCAGCTTCTCTCTAGCAGGCTGTAGACTCTGAGGGCATGTCAGGTGGAGGAAGAAAATATCACTGCCAGATGATCTTCACAAAATAATTTGTGGCTGCAGCAGAGAACTGAAGCCTGAAGTTCTTTTTTCTGGTTGTTTAGATATCTAGAGAGACATCTGGAAAAATGGGAGTTTTGCCACTGGCTTCACTAAGGTGAGGACACTGCCCTTCAGTCAGAAGTCTGAACCTCCAGTGAACCCCAAAGACAGCATTTGTTCAAGCAGATCAGCAACTTCCCCCTCTTCACAAGTTGCTCATGCTGACCTGGTCCTTTGGGAAATTCCCTGCAGGGTCACACATCAACTCAGCAACAAACACATCTATTGGGTGTTATTATTTTATGTAATCTCTATCTCATCCAAGTACTTTTGGCCCTTGTAATATGTTTTGTTACTGTTTAGCACAATGTGGGGGTTATATTCATCTCCTTGGTCCCTTTCTACATCTAGGTTCAGTTGTCACATGCAGTAACAGGACATTTGTTTATCAGTTCTGCCTCCCCAATAATGCGCTGAGGGCACAGCAGCATTGCTCTCACAGGTCACCCCCTCCCACAGCTGGCAGTCACCATGTTTGCACATCCACAACTCACTCAGTCTCCTCTCTGCACCACACTTTCTTCTCACACACAGCTGAGTCCTTTCCCCACTCTACAGATCAAAACCCCTCTCGTGTTGGATGGTCACCTGGCTAAGAAAAGCAGAGGTGCCTTGCCACCGTGGAAGGCTGTTACCTGCCCTGCAAGGACACAATCCAACAAAAAATCACAGGGCAGGAAACTCAGAGCATGCCTGAGTAACCCCAGTCTGTCATGTCGACTTACATCAAGGGACACCTTCCCCCAGGCAGCCCTCCGGGTCACCTTCTGCTATCTCCAGCCCAGGAATAAAAATGCAAAATGACAAACCCTGGCCCTGTGGTGTCTTCCCCAGAGTATTAACATTTCCCATACAGTCACTTCTACCACGGACTCCACAGAAATGACAAAACCCACAAAGTTCAATATTTTTTCCAGCTCCAGCTCAATGGCAAGTCTTCTGGCAGCTACTCAGCAGATACAAAGCAAGACAGTCCTGTAGGATAGGAAAGTTGCTCTGGTTGTCTCAAATGGAGGATCTAGACCACTGTAGTTTACAAGAGCTGGCTAAGGATCAAAGCACTATGAATATTTAGGGTCTAAAGAGCTAAAACTAACAGAACATTCAAATCAGGCAGGAAAAAAAGCACCCAAAAGGAGAGATGTAATTATGTTCTATAATTTCCCAAAGTAATTTCAGCGCCCACATCTCAGTGTATGACTTTTATTATTAATGACTTAAATGCACAAGTAACAAAGGACTGTGCCTCCATTTGCAGGTCATAATTATGCCACATTTACCTGCCACCACTGATTCACTAATACTAATTTTGTTTAACATACACTGTGTTGAGAACTGTTCAATAAATCTTGTGATATAAAGTAACAACCCTTCCAGCCTTGTCTGTGTGATTCCTCTCATTTCACCCAGAATAATCTTTTTCATATTCTCTATACACTGTTTTAAGAATTAATAGTAATAAATGCATGTTTGTATTGCATAAAACATGCATTTTAGTGGAATTGTATTTGTTGAAAGGTCAATACTAAGAGCATCTCACTGAACATGGTGTATCAGCTGGGAATCAAAGGTCTAGAAAGTATAAAATGTATTACCAGTGAGGTCAGAACACAATCTAATTTGGCATTCTTTTCCAATACACACTGCCATGAAAATATTTTATTTGTCAGTGCCTTTCTCCATTTGACACAGATATCTTCTTTAATGTTATATTGGTACAGTCCAAGATAAATTTTACCATTTGTTCTCTTAGCCCTTTAACCAGATTCTTCAGTGCTGTATATCTGAATAATTGGGCTAGATTTTATACTCATTTTCACAACAGCCCACCATATTATTACATTACAGGTCTTAGTAGCTAAAATCAATATTCAAAGTTACTTTCATATTCTGCATGAAGTTTCTATATTTCTATTCTGCAGCTAGAGTGTGCATAGTTTGTATTATTCAAAGTTCCTACAGCAACCCCATGAATAATATAGTATTATTCTAAAATTAACTTTTATGTGCATTTTGCTGCAAGACAGATGAGCAATGAATATAAATACGGTTAAGTCCAGACATAGTAACTTCTTCTGAACATGTTTTGGAGACAGTCAAAATGTTATATATCTGGGGAGTAAAACAATAAAATAAAAAAATTGTTTTACAAAGTACTTGGCTTACAGAAACCTTTAATGAATATTCTCAGTAGAGAATTAAAATTCAGTGCCTATTCATGGTAAGACATTGGCATTTCTTACTGATTTTTCTTTAGTTTTTCAAGAAATTGAGGACTAAAAATAATTCAGAATCTGTGAGCCACAACACATTACTGCAAATGTTATGGATATATTTGCTGCACTTCTATCTACTGCAATTGATTTTGATCTGACCAGGTTTATTCATTATTTATGGAGGACGAGTGCTCCTGGCCAGTTCTGTGATTGCAGAACTTTCCCCATCATTCTCCAAATATCACCAAAATATCAAACAATCTACACTGAAGCATCATGCTGAACTAGGAGGCAAACCAGTTACAGGAGGTAACAACTCTTCACATCTTTGTTTTCTCTTTCCTTACCACACTACCACTACAATTCTATGTGTAAAGCAGGACAGCGCAGACAAGTAGGATTTAATGACCCACTAAAAACCCAGAAGTGGAATGTGGTTGACAGTTCATCTGCAGTTTATTTCCTCTAGTTCAAACCCAGGACAGCAGAGCAGCAGCGCTCAGCTCTGGCTTTTTTCACAGTAATATCATAAGCACATGCTTAACTTTAATCACGTCATTGCTCTCATCCTGGACTTGATTGTCACCTGGGTGCAGATGCTTTCCAGAGCAATGTTTTCATGTCAGTTGTTAAGATTCATAGGCACAGAATTAATGGACCAGCTCCAGACCCCTTTCTTAGTAATGTCAATGGAGGGTCACCTGAGACATCTGTACATTATGGGCAGGACAATGCCCAGACTTCTGACAGCCACACAGCCTGATCCTACCAACCCCACCTACACTGACAAGGTCCTCCTCATGCAGGCAGCCCCTTCCCACAGGAGCAGCAGCAAGGGGAATAATGACAGTTCTGTCCTGCAGTCACTGCTGGAATAGGCAGACACATCCAAAAGTTTCATCTCACACTCCAAAATAAAGATCGAATGAGATCATATTACTTGGTCCAAACAGTATCTCTTCTTGTAAATTTATCTTTCTCTACTGTTCTGAATATCTTATGTCTTTTATGAAATAAGAATAATACAGCAAAATTAGGTTTATCTCCAACCTAAAAGATCTGTGGGCAATCAGCTTTTTGATCAAGGTGTATCATTTCCATAGCCTTTCAGAAAAAGAGGGATAAAAAATAAAACCTGGTTATATAAGTGATCTCTCTGATGCCCAAAGTCCAGCCTTAAACCATCTTCTATCTCCCAAGAAGGAGCACCAATTATCTGTCTTTACTCAAGATACGGTGTTTGATCCATGTTGCAAAGAGGCACAACAGCATATTTAGATTGTATCACACAGGCGATACAAAGCTCAACACTAAAAGTACTTTGCACAAAAATCTCTGCTATCGCTGTTTGCTGTTCTTTACAAGATAGGTGTGCTCTGTACTGAAGAAAATGTAGAATATGACTTATTTTGTGCATCAAAGTGTACAAACCCAGATAAGGAATATTTGGAAGCTGACCACATCCCGCAATGATTTCCAGCCACACCAGGACACTGCCTGCAACATAATGTGCTCTAGCTGGAATCTGCTCCTTTATATGCTCAGGCTTTTTCAGCTACATAATTGCATTCTTACTCTTAGGGGAGGGAAAAATGTATTTGCAGTAATCCATTACATAATTTTCCATTATTAAATGGGAAATTAGGGAGAAAGATGAAAGTCTTTATCCTTTACAGAACCAGGAGGTCCTTGACTGCATACCTTGGTATCTGACTTTTGGTACAGTATTTCTGTAAGCACAGCGCTCCTGCTAATGAAACACGTGCCATTACACAACCATGCTGCTCACTTGATAGAATTTAGCACTACATGAACTCCGAAATCTAAAATTTTCATAATGATGCTTCTAACTGCCTATGCAGTGGCAAAGTCCTGAAACACTTGCAAAAACTCTCCGCAAAGTACAGAAATTCAGATTTATACTTAAGCATTTTACCATAAACTCCAAAGTCCAACCAAATATGAATTCATATCAGTCCTTAGAGAATGGAGAAAGAAAAATCTAGTTTGGACACAAGGGAATTTCAGATTTCTTCAGAAAGAGAGAACCTGGAAAAAACGAAACTCTGCAGTGCCCCAGTTCCTGTCAGATGGACTCCTGAAGATAATGCAAAGTTGACAAAATGGCAACTGAAGGATAATCCCTTCTTGAAAAGAAGCTGTTTTACTACTTTAGGTAGTGGCACTATTTTCAGACATCAGCAAACACAGAGACATCAAAGGAACCCCCTTCACTCCTAAGTCACTGACACAAACCTGGTACACATAAGAGCCATGACAAAGCCACTACCTGGGCACCCATGGGTGAAACAGAGAAATTCTGCACTCTGCTCCTGGCCAATGAGTCACTGGAGACTGAAAACTATGGCCATAACCTGAGTCCTTTCCCTTCTAGTGACAAACTCCAGAATGAAATAAATGCCTGTAACCAGTTTCTTGTTCAGCAGTCATGATTTTGGCCCTGGGGACCCTTCATTCAGTTCCTTGATACATGTTCACTGCCTAGGAATAGGTGGCTGCACTGTGCTCTAGGTGGATTTCCACTGCAAGGCTTCTCATCCTGGCACTGCTCACAAAATAACAATGCTTTTCTCCCCTGATGACTGCTTCATTGCTGTGACTCTGATGATGAATGAGCAGTAAACATACCACAAAATTAATTCAACCCTATGGCAGATTATCGTGAGAAGTTGAAAATTACAAAAATAGACTCATTCTTATTACAGCTTTAAGACTGATAGGTAAATCTCATTCACAAAAGGAAACTATAATGACACGAACATAAATGTTAATGTGAGGTTCAAATGCAATTTTAAATATTTATCTTGCAGAGGTAAACAGCCACAGTGAATATCTGAAGAGTAAACACATATTAAATCAATTCAAGTGCTTGCAAACTAATCTATTCTCAAATGCATTTACTTAAAGGCAAAGAGTCTGCATTGCCAAGAACCCAGACATTCACTGATGTTAACATACTTGAAAAGCACCAGCCTTTTGTGAGCAGTCATTTCAGCAGGTCAGCTCTCTGCCCAGCAATCACATTTCCTCAACTCTCTCATCACAAATTCTCAGGACAGTTTTGTGCTCTTTAAAGTAGAGATTGAATATTTTTCCAAAAGGTGCACACTGGTGGCAAAAAAAACCAAAACCAAAACCCTCCTAAACATCTCCCAGCTGTCTTTGAGATGGAAGACAGTTTAAAAAGCCAAAACATGGATCCACATGCATATACCATTTTTATTTCATTGTCAAATTCCTAGACTAGCACCCAATTGCAGCAGCAGATCTAAAACCCAGGAAACTCCCATGGGCTCACTTCACACTATGTGGAAATGTTGACTTTTTGACAGTTTTGAATGAGTTTATTTTGATGGTTGATGTCCTAACATCCCACAACTTACAGCGTTGGAAACATGAATTTTTGCCTTAGCTTCTTCTGAACCATAGTTCTGGCATGCAGATGAACTACAATAGGAGGTTTCATGAACTGTGGTGGTCTTCTCTTTTAGCATGGCTGGCAAATGTAGGGAAGAACTACCACTGAAGAAGACAGTAAGACCTTCTGAAACCTTCACTCTTCTGAACAAATGAAATGCTATCCTTAGAATGTAATACCAATTGCCAGGTACAGGGAAATGAGCCATATGGGAAACTAACATCTCTTCATAAGATAATGATTGGATTTCCATATAACACAGCCAACAAGGTAAGTTTGTACCAAGACACAAAATAAAAGCAGTTAGGAACTGTCAGTTTGCTCCACATTATACGTAACACGGTTCAGGTAACAGTAATTAAAACTACAGAATAGGAAAGTGAAGTCTTAATAGCTCTCTAGTTTAAATGAATACTTGGTCTGGACTTTTTAACACATGAACCTTTTAAGCTTTCAGAATGTCTCAGGACAGTAATTTCACATGTTCCCAGAGCAGGACATTACCTACAAAGCAGTAATTACAATATTCAGTGAAGAGCAGTTAGTCAGAGCTCTTTGTAGCTTGATGACAGCATACCAACAAAGAGTTGGAAACAAGGATATCTAATTTTTTCTGCATAATGTAACTAATTATGCAACAATTCACAGATTAAACAAACCTTGTATAAACATAATGCCTTCATTTGTAGGAATTCCCAAAGTTTAGTTAAGCAATTGCTTTTCTAATTCTTGAGGTATCATTAAAGCCTTCCTAATTTAAATAGACACAGATGTGTACCATAAAACCATTTCCAAATGTAACCCTTGATACTTCCATAAATAAATGAAGGAACAATTATATTTTTCTCATGTACTACTAATTACTTGGTGTAAGAGGAAAGAACAGTTGCTAATGACAAAATAAAGGGTTTCAAGATGTAATTCTACTAGGTTTTTGCATACAGGAACATTTCTCGAGGTGATTTCCAACTGACATGGGTCATAATGTATTTTTAAAGGAAAAGAATCTAAACACCTAGTATATTATTTAAACTTGGTCATTTCTATGAAACAGCAGGAAATTCCTTGGCTATAACACTACATGATGGCTGGATATGCAGACCACTGGCAGTTTGAGCCAAAGAGGAAGGCAGTTAATGGACCAACATCAGATGTTCTTAGATCATGAAGATGCTTATTTTACAGGATGTTATTATGCTAATACATTGTAAAAGAGTTTACAAGTACCTGGCTTTAATGTGTTTACCCCTGAAGACCATCCAAAATCTGCTTCGTAGGCAATGGTCATGAATTATTACAAACCTAAAAAACAATTACTGTGATATCGTCTATTTCAGCTTTCAGGCTGTACATACAGTAAAAATAGTGAGCAATCTAGTAGAAAAGAGATCACTTGCAGACAGAGAATACAGTAATGTAAGATTGGTTAGCTAAAGTTAGGTAAAATTAAAACCAGATAAATCAGATAAACAGACACTTTCTCAAACACACACATACAAAAGAAATGAGGCTTATTCGTCCAGGAACCGTGGACTATTTCATAAGCATTGGGTTGAACATCAGGCACCAAGGTTCACATCTAATTCAGTGAGCCACTTTTCCCCCATTATTGCCAACATCTCACAGCAGCTGCTCCGTACCTGGGAGCCTCTAGCAATGCCATCTCCCTTTTTCCTTCCCAGCTGTTGTTCTTGCTTGTGACGAAAGGAAAACAGACTAAGATAGACAGATCAGCCCAGGTTGGCAGCCATCTCTGGAGAAACCAATCCAAACCAAACCTCTTCGCATCTGTTTACCAGGTCCCTTGTGGCAATGAATCTCACTTGAAGACACCTGCCCGAGGACACGAAGCCTTCACACTGTGACAAGTCCTGGGCCTCCTTAGGCAGACATATGCTCCCCATTCTTCTGCCACATTACTCTTAATTTAAGAGGTACAAGTCTCATCAGGCACTGTAATGTGGCACGCAGAGGTAGCAGGTAACTCCTGGTTGAAAATTGTGAGTTTTATTTAAAAACCAGTCCAAGGGTGCCTCACAACCTCACTGCTGCAGCAAGAACTGGATCTGAAGGGCTGCGCTTGGCAGTAGTGCAGGTCTTGATATAGCATTGTTAGGCACAATTTATGGCTATAATTTAAAAATTAAACTAAGACAAAGCACTGAACTGAAAAGAGCTCAATTAACATGCAGGAGGCCAAACTTCCTGCTGATATAATTTTTCCAACTTCAATGGAACCGGAACAGAAGCGAATCTGGCTCATTATTTCCTATTCTTCTGAAGACATACAGATGATACTATCTGTTATACTGTTATCACAGCATGGAAGGAGTTCTGCAATAGTGACCACTAATGCAGAATGCTGGGGAGAAGATAAATTTATTTCTTGCTTCCAAACAATGAACAGAGAGATTGAATCTGGTCTCAAATAAGCCAATATTCAGTGTAAGCCCTTACACCATGATAACTGCCATACTCTGACTAAACATGTGGAAAGCCATGGATGCAGACTTCTGAAGCAAATTAAAATTTTAAATACTGTTCTCAGGCAAAAGTAAGGAAACATAGGATCTAGTCTAAATTCCACTGCAAATGTGGGTGATCTCACTGCTAGGAAAAGAGGGTTTTTTCCCTCAGAGTTCAGACTTTACCCAGTTATGGAGTTATGTCTCAAACATAATTCTATCTTTTTTGTTTCTAATTTCAAAACTGTAGCCTATTTTGCTTATCCTAGGGTTGGGATTTACACATTTTGGTCTTGGTATGCTGGTATTTGCAAAGCTCCATGCTGGGCTTTCAAAACAGAAATTAACTTGTCTCATTAGCTCTTTTTATACACAGACTTCCAGCCTGCACATTGGTTCCCTATACCTGCCCTACAAACTATGGGTCACAATTAAAGAACCACTTCCTGTGGAATCAGACACCAGAAAATTATGAAAGCATGTTACTCTGTGCTTTTATCTTCAAGTATTTTTATTTTATTCTTTTACATATGCAAACATTGCCACACAGGGCTAACTTATGAACAAAAACTATATTTAGCCAGGCTTGGTGTCCTTCTAGCACTTAGTCCTTTTCAGCAATAGCAACCCAAGAGATTTCATTAGTCTCATTCTGCTCTAGTCAAACATTTCCACTGAGGAACAGCAACTAATTAAGCACATCAAGATTAATGAAAAATATAAGAAGCAAAGATACTGCAGTTGTTAAATCTAAAATACCTCCTGTGCCGGTACTTAAAAAAATTATATATCAAATTTCATTACAGCCTCATTTGAAGAAATGGTAAGAATTAATATTAACAGCAAATCTTCTTTTCTTAGCTAGTCACTAGCAGTTACAAGGCCAGATTCCAGCAGTGGGACACCTTCCTTTATTTCTATGAAGAATGAAACACGTTTGCATGCTGGACCAGAAAGAGAAGAGGATGTCTCAAGAAATTCCCTGAGAAAACAGGCACTGTTAGAAGATCCCCGTGGGTCAGATTTCACAGGTAGGCCATGTTCTGCCATCTGCTAATGCTATCACAGAGTATTATCAATTGAGACAGTGTGCAGCGTTGCCTGGTGAGATACTGGACAGCTCTACAGCTGCTTTGGAAGAATTAGCCAGGACACATCAATTTGGTAACCTTACTGCAATGAAATGATAGATGGCCAGCTGGTGGGAAAGGCCACAGATTCCTGGATCCATGCAGTATTACCTTCTGAATCAAAGCTGACACTAAGACAGGGACATCTCTCCTCAGGTGGAACAAGCCTTCATGGAAGCCGAGGCTCTTGAAAGAAAAATATAAACCTAAGCTCAGGAGAAACTGAGCTGCAAAGAAAAGCATTGTGTTTAAGGAGTCCAGTGTGTCCTCAAATTGTTCTTCCTATAGCTTTTTGACAGCTGAAGCAACATCCCTTTCTTGCTGAAACTGGCTTATAAGAGGAAAGATTTGCTTATGATAAAATTCACCCCTGTCCAATGAATAACAGCATTTACATAAATAAGTTGCAATTACTATTGCACTCTTGTCTTGGAGATGAGTCCAATGTATATTTCCATGTATATTTATGCATGGATTTAAAACATTTTTGCCATGGCCAAGGTGCTACCTAAGTTTTGCACTTCACGATTCATCTTTTCATCAGCTTCCTAATTCCCTCATGCTGCATTTTTGATGGAAAACTGAAGGCCAGCCTTATGTAAATATTCTGTTAATTTCCAGCCTTCGGATTCCAACTTTCTTGAAGCCAAAAGAGGTTTGGCATTGAATTCTGGATCAGGCCATGGCTTTGCCATGGGATCCAAGATGCAACTCTAGATTCTATCACATTTTGCTTGAGCCTTTACCAGCATTTGGCTTCTATTGTGGCTGATTACACACCAGCAACAATTCTCTGCTATTCACTATCCCCACCAGATGTATCAATATCCCAATGAATTAAGCTGCAATTATTTTTCTCACACCTTTGGAATATGCTACAACCAATAGATGAACAGCTTGTTTCCTTGTTTTATATCTCAGCCCAAATCTGCTTGCATTAAAACCCCTATTTGCTCATCATTAGGAGGGGGCAATGTCTGACCCTAATTCTCCTGAGAGACAGACGGCTGCCTTGGCAGGTGTAGCTGCATGGACGTGCCACAGACACTGCTGTCATAGAATGCTCAAGGCTGCTGCTCAGATATTTCTTGTAGTAAGCCCATAAAACTGCCCATGATGTTTCTGGCTAAGTGGGTAAGAAAAAAGAATGCTTCCTGCATGAGCTAAAAATGAAAAGGGCTAATTAAATCAACTCTGAAATAATACTGAAACGATGCAGTAAATGTTCCTCTCTCTCACGCAAATGCATAAAGTTCAGCCTGGTCTGACCCGATTACTGCAGCCCAGGATGACAAAAGAAATGACCCAGTGGAAGAAGAAATCTTTCTGGGTACTTGCTGGCATGTGGTTCTGAACAATGGGAAAATGCTCACATGCTGTAGGCTCATCAGGATGTCTGTGGGGTAGGTGATCATCAGGATGTCTGTGGGGTAGGTGCCACATATCCATGAGTCACATCCTATTCAAGGCTATGGAACCTGTTTGTTGTGAACAGTTTCCTTTGGGAGCTGACTACTGGTTAATGTTGAGAGTGGATCTGCATGCAGGGCTGCTGGAACAACCATAATAAAGCACTGCTCAAAATTGGCCTGAAAGAAGAGAATGGCCAAACTTTTTTTTTTGTTTTTTAATGGCAGACAGAAAGACAGACTCCTAAAGCCATTCATGCACAGCCATGGGGAGCATTGAACTGCCATGGTATTCATCAAACAGTTCTCCAGGCTTCAGCTGAGCTTTTCCTCTGCTCAGAAGAATGGCAGCAAAAATAGCAGTCTACATATTTTGGAATATATTTTATTCTGCACTCACTAAGGTCAGTAACAAACCTGTCCCTTCAGGAAACTTTATTTGGCTTCTTCTCATCTCCTTCTTACAGCATAAAGAAGCATGAATTGTTACTGTCCAAATTCCTAGCTCTCAGTTTCCTTCTGATAAACCAGCAGTACAAGAGAGTCACCTGGCATTCCAGAACTCCAGCTGTCCTTGTCATTCTGGACTCTAGAGGACTAACAACATTTACACTTGCTGCTGCCAAATCCAGGGCAGAGCAGACATAAACCAAACAAAAGGCCCTGAATCTTCAACATCTATTTTCCAGATTAAAAGTCTAATCATACAGGTGTTATGCTTGTGGTGCAGAGGTGCATTATTTCAGGCAATGTGACTTGTTTAGGAAGATTCTTCTTGTCTCCCACCAAAGTAGGGGGGAAAGAAAAAAGAAAAAGAAGAAAAACAAAAACATACACACAGAAAAAAAAAAATCAAACCACCTTTCACTAGTTTTTCAGCTGCACAAGAACTACACTGTATTTTTTATCTGTAGCTTGTTCAGATTTAGCCTTTCTGCCCACATTGATATAAACATGCTGTTTTCTGATGCTGTTGTTTGCATACAGTCTTATGTTACTTTCTTATGGAGGAGAAAAATTACCAACAAATGTGCACTCCGGCAGACGGTGTGTGCCGTGTTCTTGTTAGCAAGGTATCTTTATAATAGCAAAGCAGTTAAATATTGATCATGAAGTTGAGCAAAGGCACAAATGCTTTATCTAAATTACCTTGAGGTTTGAGGAGGTTGCTGAAGATAAAGCAGTCTACAGGGCTTACAAGAAATCAGCCCACACACGCATCTGCTGTGGAACTATCAGCAAAACTGTTCCAAGACAGATTGCAGTCTGATGGCCCAGGACTTACGTACTCTGTAACTGCTCTATCAAAATACATGCTGAGATATATCACCAAGGAATGCTGCCAATGGCCTGTTATTTACAGGGGAAAGGGCTGTATCCACCTCAGCTTGCTTAATTCTGTAAGATAGCTAGAAAGAGCAAAGAGGACAGGAGTGGACATGGGATCCTGAAGTAATGTCACAGCAGGAATTCAGCTTTGGTCATTATGAGGGAAAACAAAGGGCAATGCAGAGGGATTCCTTCTGCTCCTAGTTGTGTGTCAAGGATACTGCACGAGCCCACTGGGTATCCATACCAAGAGATTTCCAGACACCAGATTAAACAGGGACACACTTCAATATCTCCATTCAGTAGAAGACTTAAAAACTAAAGAAATTAATTTTATTACATTTTTTTCCAAATCTGACCCTTTCCTACCCATGTCCTCACATCTTCCCCACACGTACATCAGGGCCAGACCAAACGAAAGGGAGAGCAGATGCAAAGAGATCTGAGGAGGATTCACCTACAACAACTAGAAGTATCTCACTTCTAGTCCACGCAGTCAGCACCAAGTTTACACACCAGCATGATCTGCAGATGTGAGATTTTAAAAAGAGGGACCAAGAGAGCACATCTGCTTTCAATAGGCACACTGAGCCAAGCTGAAAGACCAGAACTATCTCAGCACTGTCCCTGGAGGAGATGAGCACCAGACTGGACTGGCCTCTGCTCTGCTCCAGCCCCACAGCTCTCATGAAATGCTGGGGAAAGCCAAGAATTCCAGTTACCATGACATCCCAGACAGCAGCTCCCCATGTCTTACACTAATGAGTCTGGATTCTGCTGTTTACATGCCGAGTTTAAAAGTATAATGATTTAGGAGTCGGCAGGATTACATCAGAGTAAGAGAAAAGCATTTTGCCTCGAGGCTTTCTTTAGAAATTAGACATATCGCTTTCAAACATGCCCAACAGCATCTTAGTATACCTTTGAGATGTTTCAGCTCTGGCATGGCATCTCAAAAGCGCAGGAAGAAGAAAATGCAGGTCTTCAATATCTAGACTGTAGGAGGAGAGGGGAGGTTGGTGTCCCCTGGGAAACAGTTCAGGGCTTATGTATGGAATCACTTTGTAATTCAGACTTTCTAATAAGACTCTCACAAAAAAGGCTCCTAAATCTCCATGCCGTTTGACTGATAAAGTAGAAGTACCTCTGGGCAGAATGAGGACAGCAGCAAACATGCTTTAAATTAAAGGGAAAGCAAGAGGAGCAAGATGTGACCCAAATGTGTGCCAGTATATGGGCAGCATTTCTTGTCCAAGCCTCAGGGAATTCACCAGGCACTGTTCAAGCACTGCTGCTCCAGCACTCTACAGACGCCGCAGAACAAGTGTTCACAGTCACATTCTCACGTATTTTTTGCTCAATACCTCTCATTGTAGCGCTGAGCCAGACAGACAAAACAGACCAAGTAAAAGAAACTAAAATTGCAGGTACAGTTGATGGTGCTTAAATGTCTAATTGTCACCATTATGGGCTTCAACTTTTTAAAAATAAGTTTCCCATAATTATTTCAGTATTTTGGCCTAATTCCAGTCGAGGCTTTAATGGGACTCGTTTTGACAAGATATAGGATATTGTCCCAATGGAGTCTCATTTGGATATGGGCCACCTGCAATTACCAATGAGCAGAGCTGTGCAAGATTAAAAGCACAGGCAGTGTAATTTCTACCTTGTGTCCCGGGCTCTGTGGATTTGTTACTCATCCAGCCTGTCCATCTGGGGAGCAAACAGCATGTACTCCTTGATGAGAAACTCTGGCCAACCGACCAGCTGTGAAAAAAATAGATTACTCTTGTCATTTTTTTCTCCTAGGTAATTTGCTGGGAGTAAAAATATAATTTCTTTGAAGGTTTGCAGTTAAAAGAAGATCCAGGGGATGGGTCTTATTTATATTTAAAGTCTACCACATTTTTATTTGGTAAATTCAATTTTGAAGATATATTGCTGATTAAACAGTTTTCCCTGTCATTTGGGACACTGAAAAAGTGAATTTCTATTATTCAGATTACACCAAAACCAAAAGACTGTTAAAGGGAAAAGTCACTTTTAAAAGCACTATTACATTCTCTGAGAAAAAGAAGATTTTTTTTTTTCTATCATTTTCTTAATATCTTTTTCTTAATCATATGTTCCTGCTGCACCCAAGAAACTGAACAGACGGCTCTTGACTTATTCCAGAGGGTTTTGTGCAGAATTCCATGGTCATTCTGAAATTGTAAGTTAAGAACAAGTCGGTGACCTAGAACTGTTCTTAAAAGGCAGATTGCAAGTGACAGACTAAATGTCATTATAATATGAAAATTATTCTTTTTAGCTTAAATTCCATTGTAGTCACAGCTCTATCTGATAGCAGCTCACACAACATGCTTGCTAACAGATTCACTGCTTGAGCTAAAGAGGCAGAGGGTTTTGCTATAGATTCTACCATTTTCACCAGAAAACATCGCAAGAGGGTGCCAGAAAACCCACTTTTTCTACAACAAGAGAGTGAGAAACCAAGCAGGTTGACTTTTAAANCAGCTGTGAAAAAAATAGATTACTCTTGTCATTTTTTTCTCCTAGGTAATTTGCTGGGAGTAAAAATATAATTTCTTTGAAGGTTTGCAGTTAAAAGAAGATCCAGGGGATGGGTCTTATTTATATTTAAAGTCTACCACATTTTTATTTGGTAAATTCAATTTTGAAGATATATTGCTGATTAAACAGTTTTCCCTGTCATTTGGGACACTGAAAAAGTGAATTTCTATTATTCAGATTACACCAAAACCAAAAGACTGTTAAAGGGAAAAGTCACTTTTAAAAGCACTATTACATTCTCTGAGAAAAAGAAGATTTTTTTTTTTCTATCATTTTCTTAATATCTTTTTCTTAATCATATGTTCCTGCTGCACCCAAGAAACTGAACAGACGGCTCTTGACTTATTCCAGAGGGTTTTGTGCAGAATTCCATGGTCATTCTGAAATTGTAAGTTAAGAACAAGTCGGTGACCTAGAACTGTTCTTAAAAGGCAGATTGCAAGTGACAGACTAAATGTCATTATAATATGAAAATTATTCTTTTTAGCTTAAATTCCATTGTAGTCACAGCTCTATCTGATAGCAGCTCACACAACATGCTTGCTAACAGATTCACTGCTTGAGCTAAAGAGGCAGAGGGTTTTGCTATAGATTCTACCATTTTCACCAGAAAACATCGCAAGAGGGTGCCAGAAAACCCACTTTTTCTACAACAAGAGAGTGAGAAACCAAGCAGGTTGACTTTTAAATGTATTCAACCAATTTCTGCTCTGTACTTCTTAGACCCTGTATCTGATGAGCCAAGACTACTTAGATATGCATGCAAGACTACTGGTTTTAAAATTTTAGCATGTTTTCCCAACTACCAACTCATTTTAGGAAGTTATTGGTGATTAGCACAACAGCAGGACTTACTGCTCAGCACCTGTCCTGAACCATACCAAGCAGCTGTAGATTTAGGTATATCAGTGCAGCAATCACCCTTTCAGGGACAGTAGTTCTGTGGGAGTAAATCATGTCATAGAAACTTGAAAGCAGTGAACACAGTATGGCCCCAAACTGCATCATGAGAAGTGAAATGCTTTATATCATCCTGTCTTTCCCCACCACCTGCTACAGTCCTAAAATTAAAAAAGTAAATACTATCACTTTTTTTTAGGACTAAAGGAATATAAAAATTGCAGAAAAGTAATCTGAAATAGATGAAATACTGTTCTCCTTTATGATTCCCCCATTATGTCTATTCCACATGATAGAAATACCTTTCCATGAGTACTGCACATTCGATATTAGGTAATGGAAAGAGATGGATCTCAGTAATTACGAAGAGAGGAAGTCACAACAGGGGAATCAGTGCTTGCTGTGTCTAATGCAGCAATTGCTAACCTGACCTGACTGCCAGAGGTCATGCACAAGGTACAACTCCAGTGCTGTCTGATGCCTCTGACTTTACCCACCAAACTCCCCCAGAACTCCAAGAGCTGGTGAGAGCAGCATCTTCAATGTTAAAAGGAGAGAGAAGAATAGATGTGTTCCCCCAATTGTGAAAATTCTCTGCTAACAGCTGAGCTGTGGAAAGGAGATGATGGCAGGGAATCTGCACTACCAGCAACTGTACAGCCTTTCCCTATGATGTCAGAGACGGAATGTCTCAGTGGACAGCACTTATCCAGCACCTGCAGCACTAAAACACTAAAGACAGGTGCTTTAGCAGAGATGACCTCAAGAAATTAAACTGCTCCCCATTCTTGTATTCAAAATTTGATCCTAGGGAATAAGAAAAACATGCCAAACAGCAAAATTTCTTATCTTGCCTTTATCATTTGTATATTTCAATTTATCATAAAGGGAAACAGTGACTAAATTTGCAGTGGGTTATGAGTGCAGAGTGAGTCAGATGGACCAGTTCCCCTTGTAAGACTCAACCAGTCTTGATTTAAGTAAACTTTCAGTAGAGATAACAATGAAAAACAGCTGTCAATGACTTAGTAGAAATCAGTAGTAAAAATTCTACTTTTCAAACACTTTCCACCCTGAATTTATCCCATCCTTCTACTTTTCCTTGTAAGTATGTGTAAAAACAGCATGGATGCACCCAAAGATACACAGTGAAGTAGTCAAATTCAGCATTAGGCCTTTCTTTCTTACATATTAATAAGCAGTCAATCCGATGGAAGTCATTCCAAATAAGCATTTACGACAGTTTTGTAAAAAAAGACCATGTATATCAAAAATGAGATTTCTTTTTGTATCCTGAAGAACCAAAATTCACAAGTCTGATAATTTAATTATAAATATATTTCACACTACACACAGAGGGATAAATATTTGAAATATATCTGCATAGATGACATACATGTATTTCAACCCAATATTTCAAGTGTACTATAATCAGTGATTTACCATAAATAGAAAACAGACTATTTCCCATTCATGATGTAGACAGCTGCGGTGAACATCATAAAATACTGACTCAATGCACATTTGTTTTGTTTTGACTGCACTGGAATCTATCTAGTAGTGAATAGCCCCACTGCAAAGAGGGTCTAACACTGAATTAGGAGCCACTTAAGTCTGAAAAATTAGTCTTTATCAGACCTGTGCACAGAACTAAGTTTCACATAATGAAGGCAACACGATTCAACTGCGCAAGGCTGTGTTTTAAGTAAAATGGACAGAAGGCAACATGCCCAAAACCTACAGTGTTCTGCTGCTACATGAAATGAAAAGATATTTAGCCAAATATGCTGCTGGCTTATGCCCATGGACTTGGAGTCAAAGCAGTCATAGTAGTACAGACTCTGCTAACAATTATCAATATTCTCACACAGAAATGCATTAACATGAATCCACACACACACAAGCTTATTCCTCATGCAGTTTCCAGATTACTCATCTCGTGAGTACAAAAAGATACATGCTCATATTTTAGAGAGTACATTTGAAGTTTGAGCTACAAAAAGATTTCTGCGTGTAAACGTATGGTACATTTCCTCCGAGTGGAGAGCTATGTCAGGAGAATATGGTTTCACAGCCAGATCTGTAGCAACCACCCCCGAGATAACCTCAGAGGCAGTTTCACGGCCAGCTGTTCCGAGTTCACAAAGAATTCAGGCAGTAAGCCAGAGCCAAGCCCAGATGCTGCTATTGGGAACTTTCCAAAGCTTTACATCTGGATCCTGCTTCTGCCAAATGCCCCATCTGCCTGCAAGGTGATAAATTCCACCTCTCAGAGGACAAGAAGCAAGAGAACACAGCAGGGGAAGAGAACACCAACAGCATCAAATCAATACGAGGGATAGTTAACATTTGGTTGGAATTTAATAAAGTATTTTCTCAATATTCTCCTGCTCCACATTCCTACATCAGCTTTCCACAGAAGGCCTAAAGTACTGCTTTTCCGTGGTTTTCAGCTACTGGGAACACTTCATATCCACGAGACCCGAAGCAACGAGGCACATGCCAAATGTGCAAGGGCAATACAAATGGTTTGTGGGGGGTTTGTTCTTCCCCAAGATACCAAGAGATGGCTCAGAGAAGTCTGAAGAGTGCATGGATTTAAAACAGTCCAAGCATAGAAGCATCAATATGAGTCTGCCCAAAGGCAGGACTGTCCTTGAGAAGGGTTGTAGTTTTTAAAAAGACTGATCAGGAGATATAATTAGTACTGCGAGAGTTAAAAACGTATCTATTTATGCTCATGAACAGCAGGGAGGAAGAGAAAACTGCACAGGAACAAAATATGCCTCTACTAGTGGGGCAACATATCTTATTTTTGCAACTGAGGACAGTATCAGAGCAGTCAAAAAAAGAAGAATTCAGTCCAAGAGACATAACAAAGGATATTCTATATCCAGAATTGTAAAGCAAGAGGAGATGGGGGAAAAAAAAAAACACAAAAAAACACCAAAAAAGCCCCACACCACTGTGGAAGTGGTTTTATGTGTTTTAGGGTTTCTATTGCACCCTTTTTTGGTACTTTCTCTTTCAAAACCAGCAGTAGCTCAAATCCCTCTGAATATCACAGAACTGTGAGCTCTTCTCTCACACTGAACTGCAGAAAGCTCAGCTTGGGGTGGGACCCTCAGAGAAAAGAACTTCTCTGAAAAAAATCCATAGCATAGTATAGCTCAAAGCCTTTGTAACATCACTATTCTTAACAGCACTGGTTTGTACACCGCCCTGGAAAGCTGCAATTATTTTTCAATAGGGCTAAGCATTTGAGGAAAGCTTACATTGCAGCCACACTTTAAACAGAATTAAGGGCCAAACTAGAAAACTACAGAGCTGTAGCACAGGCAAAGATCCTAAGCTCAGTGATAAGGCAAAGAACAGAAGACTATTCAGACAGGTTGCATAGCAAATGGTCCAAGAAGACTTTTAAAGGGGAGGTCATGCTCAGCAAAACTTTTGTGAGCACAGCAATGAAAAGCTGTTGGGACTGAAGCTAGAAAAGCAAGGTACTGGAAATAAAAGGTCCAGGAATGCTTTTCAGACCATACTGTATAACACTAGTATATAAAGCTTAATAAGTATAGCAATGATGGCACAATTCATAGACAGGAAACAAGCTCAGTGCTACACCTAAGTTCAGTGATTAGCAATAGATGGGTTCAATCTGGAAAGAGGGAGAACTGAGTTGTGTTGCAATCTGGTTTTGTATGGGACCCAATTACTAAATAGAGCACAACAGCACGGTGGAGGAAGCAACTGAGCTTGTTTCCTGCCTATACATTCATAGCTGGCCAAAGCCTTTATTAATCCTGGAAAAACAAGACAAAAACACTTATACATTTTAAAGACAAAAAGGTAATTTGCAAGCCAATGACTTACATATAATGATATTTTAACATTAAATATTACAGAGAGCTGCTTAGAGGTCTATCAGGCTGGTAACCCTTTGTACAAAGTACCATGTAAACAGAATAAATATCATCCCCCCCTCTTCAAAGGCCTTACAAAATAGAAAGTACATGGTGCAGGGGGTTTGACATTTCAAGAAGATAAAAACCTAATGGCAAACATGCTAAAGAATCCACAGGGAAAGTAGTCCAGAGAACAAAGACAAACAAACATTGGAAACCAAACAGCAAGGGTCTGGCAGTGAGAAGCCATGCAAGCAATCAAGGTTGACAATAAGCAATCCAAAGAAACCTCCACAGAAGGTCTTGCAAAAAAGAGGTAGAAAAGGTTCTAAAGGCAAGAACTAGACCAGACAAGAAGATACAGACATGCATACACATACACGTGTATATCGACACATATAAACTGACACAGGGGATGAGACTTCCCCGGAGACCGAAGCAGGGGTGTGAGCTCACAGAGGCTGTGGCCAAAGACAGCGAAGGGAAGCAAGAATAGAACTGGACTTTCAGCACAAAATTGTGGCTTTTACTGTTGCTTTTTACTATTTAGTATAGCCAGATTCCCTCAAGCCCTTTTGGTTTGGGGTCTTATATAGGAGATTTTGGGTCCTTTTAGGTCTAGACGGACCTGCACTATTTTCCAGTGTTGAAAGCCAAAGATTTATGTACATTAGTGAAAAGTCAGAATCTTTTACGAGAAGGCAAGAACACAGCATGTTGCCAAAAGAGCAGAGCCTCTTACCGGCAGGAGTGGAACACATTTCTGCAAAGGACTGGGCACATTTTGATTTAACAGAAGAGCAATGCTGCATTTCTGTCTATCAGCCAGTGTAAGATTAATGCCTTCTGATGTGAGACTACTGCACACCAGAGAGAACTGACTGACAGAAGCATTAACTAATGTTTGTAACATGATGGTTTTACAATCACTACCCTCATATCTTTTTAACTGAGGGCTCCTATAAAGCAGGAGGAGATACCACATGTCACTTTAGTAAATCTCTAAAAGCTGAATTCAAAATCTAGCTGCTTTGCATACAGATATGCATATGTGTGCATGAGCACATATATGTCCACTCCACAAAATTTCTTTTAAGACTAGCACTTATAATTACTGGTACAGAATTGCACAAGTTGAGAGGAATTGTCCCTCTTTAAAGGAAAAAAACCCAGCATTGTCGAATTAGGGGTTTTCTAAATTTTAGGGAGAATATTTTTGGCCCTAAAGGAACTCCTCTGAGAACTCTATTTTATTTATGTCATTTTCTATCAAGGCTCATTAAGTTGGCACAAAAATCCTACCTCATTGCCAACCAAGTAGTCAAGTGGATTTACAGCAAACTTAAATATGTCTTACAAGGGGGAAGCCCAAATTCCAGCTTTGACTTGTCCTTTACCGCAAAACTGATATTGAGCAATTTTAAGGTTAAAGATAAAGAAAAATAAAAGCGCTTGTAGACTCAGGCTCCATTCTAAGCAAAAGCAAAATAAAGAACAAAATTAGTATTCTGAGGCCTGTGGTGAACTCTACTGAGCTAGAGACTTCTTATTTATCCATTGCTGGTTGGCAAAATTTAAGACATATCCCCAGCTTCAGTAGGACTAAAATCAAAACTATTTCTACTTTTCCTCATCACTAATGCAGATTAATTCATTAAGAACTAAGCAAAGACCATCAATCTAGCTTCCAGGTAATCAATAATAAAGTCCTATAGGTTCAAACTGACCCATCTCTATTTTCACTGGCAAACAATTAGCAGGCTGAGTGTTATTAGAGTATATTGGACGAGTTCCGATAGAGATGTAATGAATGGAATTAAACTGATTTCATTAACACCTGCATATTGAAAGACATGCAGAACAGGCTTGGTGAGAAACCTACAAGAAATGTGAAATGTGATCCCAAGCTGAATCTTCTCTTCAAGCTGCTTTCTAGAAAAAGACAACCCTGCTCTATTGACTAAGTCTCTATGTTCCAGCCAGAAGATGTATTTTTTTGAGTTAATTTCTCATTCCCATCCAGTTGCCCTCTTCTTTTGCTTGCACATGAATAATAAAGCAGGGTTAAAAAAATAAAAATAAAGAAGGATCATTTGACAGCAATGCATTCATTCTTCTTTAACTCAAAACACTGACAACTCCAGCAGCTACCTCGTGTCTCTAGGTTCCAGCAGACCACTGGAAGAATTGATAACCAGCCTGAAAATATTTTCTATGTCTGTGAACACATTAAATACAGGCTGTTTCTCTTCTGTGCTAAGGAATCTCTGTATCCTCATCCTGGTTCTCCTTAAGACTTTTCCACTGCTGCTTTTATGTTTCACTTAGGGTGGGAAGAAAAAAATTAATAGATCTCTGTTAATCTTTTCTTGACAGGCACAGTTTAGAAGTGGCAATAGAGCAGGTAATGAGTTTGACCTTGTGGGAGTGGTGGGGGCCTCAGGGTATCCTGCTCTTGTGCTCTCTTTCTTTCTTTGGGACCCTGCAAGCGATGGACAGAGGCTTATGAGGAGATGAAAAGATTCCTTTTCAGTTGCTGTTGAAATTAACTGATCAGACTGTCATCTGCAGGGTCCTGCTCTTCCTTTTCTTGTATTCTCCCTGCTGTGGGAATGAAACTGCAAAGAGAACAAAAGTGCCACTCAATTCAACTAAAAGGAGTTCTCTGAAATGGCAAGCTGTTAATGTACATACTAAAGATCATCTCCCATTGTGCTTGTCAACCAGTTTGCCCATCATTTAAGCTAACATTATCTCTTTGCTTTATCTTAAAAGTCCATGAGTTGCCATGACAAGTCTGGAAAAAAAAATCTTAAATGCTTCTTCAGATAATTGATGACATATTAAGCTTGGGTTAATAAAGGCTAAGCACCAATTCCAGTCCGTTTCAGCACGGTAGGGGTACTTCAGAAAAGAGCTCTGCAGACTTCACACAAAATCCAGCCACAAAAGAAGGGCTAAGGAAGTCTCCAGAAGTTTGCATCAGGGATACTCTCATTGGTGAGCAATGCCTGTGATGCTACAGCAGTAGAAGATAAACCTAGGAAGGACAACATTCCCAAATAACTCATTTTGATAGGTAGGATCAAAACCCAAATGATGCATCCACTGCAGAACAAAGTTATACAAGAGGGACAGACTAGTTTTGCAGAATGAAAAAGAAGCAGACAAATGTAACAAGTGAAGACTGACAATATTCTGTATGAGGGTCATCATCTTTATGTGAAACTCCTAAAAGAGCAGAGTCCTGACCTTGTGTTAGGATATGCAGGCAAAACTCAACACACCATCAGTGTTCATAGTTAACTGTTTGCATTGGAAGATTTTTGGTTAAGTCAGTAGTGACTCAAGGATATTCTTATAATGGAGAAGTAGTTTCAGGGTGGAATAAGTGTGATTTTCTGCAGGAAAAGGGCAGGGGGCAAGAAGAAACAAGAGCTTAAAACAGCTGATGAGCTAAATCTCCACGGGAAAAAAAAATTATTACTACCATTTTTAATTTTTTCTTTAAATCCCAAGATCACCATTAGAAATTAATGTTTGCCATGCAAAGGTGCAATACAGCATAAATTTGGTGACAACTACGGTTAGATCAATATTCCTTTAGATTGTAAAAAGGTGTCACGACCTAAAAAGCTCTAAAATACCTGCTGTCAATAAAGCAAAGTATATTTGCAAACTCTGAGGTTACATTATCTAGCACCTGATGCAAAAATGTTTATAAGAGCACTCTACAATGGCTGGGAATTTCTGCTATCTTTATTTGGCAATTGAGTCACAGTACTTGAACACGTGCATGCACATTGTTTGTGCAAGCAGCTTTCAAGCTGAGGAAAATTTAGGACACTGAAAATACCTTGTGTTTCCTTTTCATATGTGCATGCACTGAATTACTTGGAAACCAGATGCTTTGAAAATGCTGGGACTCTTTTGTAGCTAAGGCAGAAATTTTCTATTAAGAGCTTCTAGCTTTTTAGAGAACACCTTACTTTAAATTATCTCTTCTTTCTTTCATCAAGACCATTAATTGCATGTGTATTTGCAGTGCTGTCTGTGACAGGTGTCACATATCTTTGCCCAACTCATTTGATTAATTGCCTCCAAAGCCTGCCTCTGGCTAGGGGGCATGCCACCTCTTACTACAATCCCTGCCAGTCACCAGCAATTTATTTGTCACTTGTACATACACAGCCCTAGCTAAGAACAGGAAGGGTTCATGTTACCATGCCCATCTCATTCAATTAATTGCTTCGGTGGCAAGCCCCTGGCCAGGACAAATTTGGGCAACTGTAGTGTTAAATCACCCATACAAACATTTTCCACGTACACACTAAATCCATTTATTGGATTTACCTCTCGCCCATTTTCTGTCACCATATACCCCAGCCCTTGCCACTCATCTGAAGGTTAAATATCACATGCAAAATCTCAGCTCCAGCTGTTGATCTTGACTCTGTCTGCCCTTTGCTCTGTGTTCTGGAGTTAGAATATACTAGGCGAGAGGTTGTTTCTCCCAGATCCAAATCTCTTTTATTAGGTAGAAAGTGCCAGCATTAAGATGGCAGATGGTGTAAAATTCACATAACATCACATTTGTATTTTGTGGAATGTACCTATATCCCTTGTTGTTTCACAATTCCCAGAGAGCTGCAGTTTATACCAGGTATGCAATGACCAGGAACTTACACACCCTGAGGAGAATACAACCGTCAGAATGGGGAGTTCCAGAATCCCCAGCTCAATAAACAGCACATGTCATTCAGGCCAACAAAAGTATTAGATCAGGGTACACACATCCATAGACTTTGATGGAGAAGATTCACATTATAACTGCAGTTGTGACCAATGCCCATGCAATGTGAATCAGGCATAGGCGTGAGGAAAGGAGGGAATACACTGCAGCAAGTTCCCAAACACAGAAAATGCCAGATGGGATTCCCTCAGCAGAGCCCAAACTTCACAAAACCAATGGAGGATAGGCAACTATCACTACCTACAGCAGGACTCCATCTTAGTCTGGCACTCATAGCTGATTTTACAAAGTCGGAATTACAACTGGTACACATCACTTCTCATTTCTTCATAATAATGATTAATCACTAAACTCTCTCTCCGTCAAAAGTTACCCAGTAATGAAAAAGCATCGTGAAAACAGGATTATAAATGTGTCTGATAAACAATTCAGCCTGACTTCTAGTGATTTTGTCATGGTTTAACCCCAGCCAGCAGCCAAACACCATGCAGCCACTCACTCACTCCCCCAAGAGTAGGACTGGGAGAGAATTGGAAGGGTAAAAGCCAGAAAACCCATGGGTTGAGATAAAGACAGTTTAATAGGGAGAGTAAAAACCATGCACACAAGCAAAGCAAAACAAGGAATTCATTCACTGCTTCCCATGGGCAGGCAGGTGTTCATCCATCTCCAGGAGAGCACAGCCTCATCACGTGTGACAGTGACTTGGGAAGACAAACACCATCACTCCAAATGTCCCCCTCTTCCTCCTTCTTCACTCCACTCTATATATGGAGCAGGATGTCATGTGGTCTGGAATATCCCTTTGGTCAGTTGGGGTCACCTGTCCTGGCTGTATCTCCTCCTAACCTCCCACACACCCCAACTTCCTTGCCAGCATGGCAGTATGGAAAGCAGAAAAGGCCTTGCCTCTTTGTAAGCCCTGCTCAGCAGTAGCAAAAGCACCTCTGTTATCATCATCACTGTGTTCAGCACAAATCCAAAACACAGCCCCACAGCCACGAGGAAAATTAACCCTACCCCAGCCAACACCAGCACAATATTATTTAACTTCAATCTCTACGATAAAAGTGAGTCAAAACCATCTGAGGTATTAGTGCAAGTAATTTGTGGGGCAGAATGTAACAATTAAGAAAAGAAACAATACTGGAAAAATCTTGCTGGTCTGGCATGGGTGAGTTGGTTCTGACAAACAGGCACCTGCTGCCTGTGAACCCTTCATATGTGACAGTCACACTCTGCATCTGATCAGCCATGAAAGCACAAATTCTACCCTCAGACTGAATCAGAAAGAAGCTATATGACAAGCAGTTATCCTCTAGGTTCACAAAATTACACGAAAGGTCACATCTACCCTGGCCATTCTTCATTTAAGAGTCACCCACACAGCCATGCGTTCACAGGAGATTTATACACCAGTTAAGCTACTGCTGTTCATTCTGAATGCAGGACTGTGCTCAGACTATCTACTGCAGTACAGCTGTATGCATTGGGAATGATACTATGATTTTTCTGGATATTGTCCACATTTATTGAGCCTTATTTATTGATCTAGCAAAGGTTTCTGATACAGCTGACCGCACATTTTTGTTACAGCAATTTAAGCGTGACACAGATTTTACTGTAGCTTGGTTTAGCAGCAATATAATTGGTCACTGGATATTATGGGGAAGCTGGCATTGCAACAGCTCTGCTGTGTCTGTGCAACAAAGAAAGGACATTCCATTCCCCCAGACTGTTGGCCTAGCACCCCCTCCAAATATGGCATATTCACTCACCACAACCTGCATGAGTCCACTGAAAAGTCCGTGACAAATGCTCACTTGTCTTCTTCAATGGAACCTGTCCACATCTGGCAGCCTGGACAGATGAAGAGACAGCTATTTTAAATACCCTCTTTGCTCCTCTGAGGAGCAACCTCAGAACTCAGAAACCCCCAGCATCATCTTCCAGGCTTTCCCCAGATTCTGCAATTTAGTATTTAGTATTGCTTTCTTTAACCCTCATCATAGCAGATGTCTAATTCTTAGGCTTGCAGACGGATGTGTAAAACCCCTTACAAGCTGCAGTAAGTGATTTCACTTCAGCTGACAGCAGTTCATGTTAATATGTATGTTGTTTTCAGAAAAGTACAAATGCAACGAGAAACAGTTAATTCTGTGTAAAGAAGTGCTTCCTGCTTTATTTACTGTGCTTGTCATCTACCTCCCACAGCACAGGAATACACAGGAGAATCTCAGCTACAGGAAATCTGCATGGTGTGACATGAGTTTGTAGGTAACAGGGCAGTTCTGGTCTCAGAAGTCTGGCAGGATGAAGGCAGAGGGGAGAAGCCATGGCAGGACCAGTACAACTCCAGCATCCCAGGAAGCAATAAAGTCACCATTGGTGGCATCATAAAACACCAGAGGTCTAACTAAAGAACAGGATTTGAACCCACTACTCAGCCTGGAAATGGAAGGGAAGAGAAGGAGCAAATCCAGGAATGCCTCTGGGCAGGCCCTTTAGCCACAAGGCAAAGCAAGCAACAGCAGCCCTTTATTTTCCTCAATACTCAGCTCAAGTTTTGAAAAGTTATTGTAATCAGCTCTTCCATTTCAGGGGCTGATCATCTCCCAGAGCTAATGAAGAATTTATTTCTCTCCCAGTTGAGCAGATGTACTTGAGTTCTTTTGATTTCTCTACCTCCAGGCCTAAAGCATCAGAGCACCCATGTGTTCCTGGGTGCTGCAGGTGCAGGGGGGAGGAATATCCCTGCTTCTCTGCCTGTAACACACATCTGCTTTTTCCAAAGGCTAAATACTTCAGTCTAACTAAAAGCACTGGGTTGACAGTGCAGGCATCTGTGAGAGGTAATGATCTCTGTTATACAAAATTTACTTAAGATTTAAGGTGATACAGTGTCCTCATGTCACCTTTAACCCTATGATGATGGTATCTTAATAAGTACACATTGCTGATTAAATTTGATGTTCAGCAGGAAATATCATGTCATCTCTAAAATGAGCAATTAACTCACTTTTTTTTACAGAATATAAAATAAATTGAGCTTTGAATGCCATATAGCACTTAAAATTATGGCTCAGATTGCCTTCCTCAAAATTCCTTAGCAGAAGCAATGAATTGTCCAAAGAGCCACTCACTGGAGGGAGGAACGAGGAAGACATTCCTCCACAAAGCTAGGAACATAAGGAGATGGTCTCTCTTATCCCCGTGGATCCTGGAATCCACAGCATGGTCCTTGATAGAACTTCAGACATGCATGCAATACTAAAGTGTTACAATATGAACACATATGGCCAGGAGCTCTCACAACCTTACATGTGTTGTTTGCCCCATGGAAATAGCTGCTTAAATGATCTCACACCTTGAAAGAAATTGTTGCATTTCGACTCTATAGTATGTTTTCTTTCTATTTCAGTTAATCTCAGATGATATTTCCGTACCTTATGTGAAACAGCGAAGCTGATCTCCCTTTGACATTCTGATTAAAGGTAGTGGAATGCGCTCCCTGTACACTTACACACAAAATGGCTTAGTTCCCATTCCAAATTACATGCACTTACTGAAATGGGATCCAAAAATGGATAGAACTTGAGATCACACATTTATATTAATTTTAATGTTCTCAAGATTAGTCAGAATTTTTTAAGCAAATCATTCATTTACTTGAATCTCTGTTTCACATTAGAGAGGATGGTTGTACTGAGATTTTAAATCAGTTTTGGAGTCCTTTTCTACTGAGGATTAAGCTTGATGATTAAAGGGACCTCATGTTAATTTCAATAAAATTTTGCTTCCCCTTTCATTTACTATTTTATCAATTCAGTAAGAGAATGTTGCAGTCTCAGAGCTCATCTCTTGAGGTCTAACAGGACAGTTTCTTGGTAGGCTGTTCTTTCTCCCTTTTCCACTGACTATGATAGAAGACTTTAACAATGGGCTCTCTCCCCTTTGACACTGACCGGCTGGAAGACTCCTAATGTTCTCCTCACACCCCACTGTTCTCACTAAATGTATTTTGACAAAAGATCAAAAAGGTGAATGACTAGCACATCCCTGTAGCTGCTCTGGGTTAGCCCCATAGGTTGTAAAGAGAACAAATACAAATCACAGTCTGTGTGCAAAAAGCCAGGAATAACTCACAGGCAGTACTGCTGATGCCTTTAGAAAGCTTCCCTCCCAGTTATGAGAATCCCAGAAACTGCTAATCAACATGAGAACAACAAACCAACAGAAAATTTCAGCCTCATCTACAGTCTGTGTTAGGGAAGCCCCGAAAGCCCTAGGCTAAAAATCACACAAGAAAGGGCAGGAAAAGGCTCCAGGTTCATCAAACCCATTTTCTGTCCCAAGGCAGGAACATGACCTGCTGTTCCTCTGAAGTATTTGACTGTTCAACAACTCTGCCCCCCTCTGTCCAGGTCTGCACAGATGAAAAAGACCCACACTGGCATCATCAGGAGTTCCCCTGAGAAGGAACAGTCTTCCAGCATCCACATCCCCAACACTCCATCCCAGGGCTCAGATGGGACCTCTGTTCCATATGCTTGTGCAATGAATCTAAACAAAATCAAAACAAGCAGTGATTGCTTTTCACAGAATAGAGAATTTTTCTCTGCATTGTGGTAATAGTAATTTTCCACTGATTTTCTTGGCAGTTTGCTAAAGATTAGGTTTTTCTAATTGTAAGAGAAATATTCACAACCACATAAAATTTCATTTTATTTTCCCCATTAAAAAAAAAAAAAAGAATCCTTTCAATAAAAGCTGCTGGATTTTCAAATTCCAAAGTCTTTGTCACCATAAGTTCCATTTTCACCAAGTACACCTACCAAGTCCATAAAATATTGTCGAATTCCAAACCTGATATCAGCTTTGCAGACAAAGAACTCAAGGTCAAGCCAGATGTCAAACAGCTCAACAAATGGTGAGGCCAGAAAACACACTCTCAGCTTCCGATCACCTCCATAGCACCTTGTTCCTGTGCCATCTTATCCCTCTCAGTTCTGTACTTGTATTAAGAAAAGCTACATAACTGACATCACCTACATTCTGTCCACGGCTATTTTTAACACTTCAAATCTGTTGCAAGTCTCTCCCTCATCCCTTTTTAAAGTAAACCTCTCAAAGGAGTAAGTCCTTCTCTCTGCAGAACATGGATATTTTTTCCTCTCAGGAGACAGGATAAATTTAAGACCCAACACCTAATGACTGAGCAGAGACAGAAGAAGGAAAGGTTCGGCAGCAAAAAGGGAAGAATTTCAACTTTTTACTCTGAGAAGCACAGCATTTCCTTCTTCCATAAGTGTTCCCAAGAAAAGTGTGCCTAGAAAAGAAATCTGAAATCATTTTTAAGGGGTTTTATTCTCCCACTGAGCCCAGTGCGTTTGGACTCATGACAGCACTACTGAAAGATTACAGTGGATTCCAGTCATTCATTCTTCACCACACACATTTCAAATTCATCAAACAGGAGTGGTTTGCTCTTCCTGATTCCAATGGAAATTACCAAGCAACAGCAACATCTCAAATGCATTTACTCATAGGATGAGGACAGGTCTTGCCATTGTAAACAGGTTTTTTAAGTCTACTGCCTCAGATCATGGATGTCTTAACAAATGTTTGTGCTAACATTTCTCCCAGAGTGTGGTTTTATTGGTATCTCAGAAACAAGACCACCTGGGCCTTTGGCTTGTTATTCCTCAGGCTTTATCCAAGACCTTCTCAACACTCATTTCTCCTGTCAAGGGAGCAGCTCCCTCCAAGGTACTGGCACAGGTTGCCCAGAGAAGCCGTGGATATCCCATTCCTGGCAGTGTTCAAGGCCACATTGGATGGGGTTTTGAGCAAGCTTGTCAAGTGGAAGATGTGCCTGCCCATGGCAGGGGCTTGGAACTAAAAGATCTTTAAGGCATCTCTCAACTCAAATCATTCCATGATTCCTCATCCTCATTCAAGCAAACAGGCAGAAGCTCCCAAGCATGAACAACCTCGATGTACCCTCAGAAAATTCTTCTCCTTACAATTAAATCTGGAGTATGCTGTGCTAATCTGCTACTCAGTCCTACTCTCCAGTTCTCACTCAGACTGAAAAACAGTACAGAAACTGTGTTGCCCTATTCTTCAGACAAGCAAAGATTTTTGTATTGCTTTCAGCAGTTTGCTTAACACAGTTACTGCTCAGTACAGACTCCAGAGCTCCTTTTGGGAGATATTTAGGCAAAAGGTTTGATTGAGGAAGTCACTAGAAACAGTCTGGGTTTAAAAAAGTAGTTTAACATGCCAATGTCACTATTAAATGGACAGAAACTTATGGCTTCCTTGCAGTTGTGAATGGAGAGCTTCCAGAGATCATCTTTATTATAACAAATATATAGAAATCCTTTGTGTTCATCTAGGGTTTTGAGCTGAGCCCAAGCTGAAGCCAACAGTATCTATTTCATGGTACATGGTTCTCAAGATTCCTCTGAAGCTTTTATCAGATATTTCAGCACACAGGTATTGAGCACAGGTGACAAAAAACAAGAGTGCTTCCATCTCCGTCTGCACTTCTTTATGGAAGAAAACAGGTTCTCTGTTCTGTGCCACTGCTGCCATCCAGAGCCAGTATGAATGGCTGTTTTTTGGGAGTCTGACTCTAGCAGCAGGATATCTGCTAGAATTTCATGCTGCAGCATTGCTAGATTTTATTTGCTGCATTTGCAATGCCATCCTTTTTCCCCTTTAAACAAATTGACTGTTAGAGCACATCACAGAGTGAAAACAGCTCTGAGAATGCTGGCACTTTGAATGTTCCACTGGAGTATGGGAAATTTGTATCTTTTGATGGAACAAAGTCAGTGGCTTTACTTTGCTGTCGCATTTTGTTAAGCATGTGTCCAGTTTCATTTACATGGCTGTTAACATCCCTTTTTCCTCGCTTAGAAACACTGAGGCCAATAACACAGAGCTCAGGCTGGAAATGGAAACACAAGAATGCATCCCTCTCTATTTATACACTCAGAGGCGCAATGTCAGAGCCAGGGGCAGTAAGAAGAAAAATACCCGTGCATCTTACCTATGGCTGCCAGCTGAAGTCTCATATTTCTGAATTTGATGCCCAAAATATGCATGTTTAGTTTTCTAATTAACCAAAGCCATATTTGCCATGTGCTGAGAGCTTTTTACTTATTTTTTTTCTTCTTGTTCTTCAGACTGATGTAGGGATGTGGAAAAGGGGAGGCATGCATCCTGCATTTTACTGCTAGATGCTTTTACATGAGTGCTGTCCACTACATTATGTTCTCTTCTACTTTCCCAATTAAGACAGCTTCACAGCAAGCTCTTTGGCATAACATTTCCTGCCAGCTAATGCCAGAAGTACACAGTATGTTACAGTTTTACATGTTGGATTTAGTTCCCAAAGGTGTCAGAGCTATATTTGTGACCAGAGTGGGCACTGGTCTTGGCATCTGCAAAGCTGTGCATGTAGCAGAGGATGGTCATCAAACAAACCAGCCCTTTCAGAGTAACATTGCACCAGGTAGCAAAAGGTTAAGGCAAGGGTATTTATAGGACTTAAACACAACAGAAAGGTCTTTCCATATATAATATGATACATAAAACAGCCTGATGACATGCAAGTGGTGCTGGGCTGCATATACCAGCCTAACCCGGGTGGTGTCTTTGAGGTTACTCAAACTCACCAGTATCTGACATCACCAGGATGGTTTTTGGTAGCAGGAGCTCATTTCAGCTACATAGACTCTCAACAGCACTGTCCTTAAACAGCATCCCATTAAAATGACCAGGAACATTTAAAGACATATTAATTATTAATAAGGTGGGTAGAATTCAGCCTATAATGGCTTCAAAAAAGTTAAGTGGTTTTAGGCAGCATGGGGGCTGTTCTATCAAAGTGCTGAATGCGGAGAAGGCATTCGCTCACTTCCACAAAATGACTGCCTGTCTCAGTGAGTTTAGACTCATTTGACAGTGCTCTTGGTAGAATCAAATCTTTCTAAATTTAGAAATTCAGCAGGGAATCTCTCTTTGTCTGAAACTCGAGAACATTGGCATCTTCTAGACAAGTTACTACTAGCACTGCAATTCAAATTTTGTTTCTTTTTACGTCTCAGTACTAATAATAGTGAAAAATGCATCAGGCCAATTTAACAACAAACTCATTTTTGGTATAATTTCCAAGGGTTTTGCCTTATGATACACTCAATGAAACCAATCTTATGCTCCAAAGATGAATATTTAATTCAATTTTTTAAACCATGTTGTACCCTGTGTTCTACATAAGAAAAAGGCAGGGTATATGCCTGTGCCTTAATCAAAACCAGCTCCATTTCATTAAGACTCACATTCCCTTTGAGAAGAAAGGTGTTAGGCTGGGATTCAGCAGGTGGCACTGTTACACATAATTTAACACTTTTTTACAGGGTAGGCATACTTTTTGATATGGAGATTGATTATGCCTTTGTTAGGTTTTCCAGTGAAGTTTCTTTCTGGGGAGCAGGGAAAAAAGAACAGCACTTCCAAAGTGTAGGAGGCTCTCTCTCCACTTTAATCTCTCTCACAGGAGTCAGCAGTTGAAGCAGAAGTCAAGGTGTACATTGGAACCGCTGGGAGACATGATGCATTTAACTTTGAGACCATTTCTCTTTCAGGAACCAGTTGAACATTTAAATAAATCTCACATCTCTTTGAAGAGAGCCATCATCCATATTACTCTGCTTTCAACAGGGAGTCAACTCACAAAAATTCCTGAGGGGCAAAACCTTCATATTGAGAATGCTCACAATATTTAGTGGCAGTTATAAATAAATAAATAAATAAATAGAATCAAGTACCTAATACTTTTTCTTACACTGAATGTTACTTTATTGTACTGAAATTGGTCCTCCCCTCTATGTGAGCACCAGCAGTTCTACTGGGGTTAACAGGGGATGAAATCTGGGTATAATACTTCAGCTCCACTCTCTTCTCCTGCCCTTGTATTTTTCCTGGGTTAACTGCAGCCCAGGTCCTTGGCTTGGTGCCCTCTATCATAACTATTCCCACTACTAGAAGCTCCCAGATGAGAGGCACTGACTTGTAGTTCCACACCAAGGAAGAGTTAAACATGAGAAGCCTTCTAGCAGCTGGGGAAACAAATTTTCTACTGTTTTTGGCATATCCATCACTCTCTAGTCTACCCCTTAAGATCACCAAGCACCTCCCAGCAATGTCCACTGCAGTTATGAATTTGTCTTGGCAGCATAAAGCTTTTCTCTAGGCTCCAGCCTTCTTTTCCTAGATCTCCCTCACTGACCCTCTTCCATTGTCACTCACAACAGAATTAGGGAGGCCTGCTCCCCCTCCACTTCCCACAACATAGCAGGGTCCACCTCTGACTGTCCATCAACTCTTCACAATAAGTTTTAAAATGTGACCTCAGTTTCAAAGAATTGATTCTTTATCACCTTTGCTAGTATTGTAAGGAATGAGATTTTCAATCGCTGCCTTTTTGCTGCACAGCCAATGATGGTAGCCAACACTTTTGAATCAGATCTAGGGTTTAGTGTTGTGTTGTTTGTTTCGTCTGTGGGCTGTTTTGGGTTTTTTTAATCTACTTGCATGGAATTCACCAAACATGAAACAGTATTTTTTCTTGGTGATTTTTGGAGGGGTTTTGGGGGGTTTTGTTTGTTGGGGTTTTTTTAAGTCATATCATTTAAACCGATTTGTGCCAACATCCAAAGCTTTGAACTTTTATTAGGAGGTTGAGCTGAGCAAATAAAATATTGCTGCCTAAGCTTTTGGGGAAAAGCAAGGATGTGGAAGCATCAGGAAAGATTTATGAGAGAGGAGTTTTGTCTCTTTTGAGGCAAATCTATACTGAGATTACAACAGCTTTTAAAACAGATGTTTGAGCCAGGAAACCACAGGTGGGAAGAGTCAGATGGCATCTTCTTATGAAGGCTAAAGGAACTCTGGAGAGAAGATCTATAAGAGGCAGGCTGGTATCCATTACAAACTCTGGAGCAAGCAGTCTTACTGGCAGATGACATGTGGGGAAAAAAAATGGGGAAGTTGTCAAAAAAAAAAAGGAAATTATCAGATCATTTTATTTTAGTTGTGAGCATGCTTATTTCTTCACCAAGAGCGTGATCAAACACTGGGATAGGTTTCCAAGAAAGACGGTTGATGCCCCAAGCCTGTCGGTGTTTAAGGAGCATTTGGACAGCAGCCTTAGGAAACATGCTTTGACTTTTGGTCAGACAAGTTATCAACCTTGAGTGGGAATGATTTAAATATAATTTGTTCCTGGATACTAGACAAGTAGACTGTACTTCCAAAGGCATGCTGCTGCTTTGAATTAGCATTTGCCTTTGAACTCATGTCCATTTGTAAAGTTAAGGCTTTGGCACCAAGAAGAGCAACAATGCTATACAAAAGCAGCCTATTTGGGAATGAATTTTTCAGTGACCTTCACAGGACATGGCCGATTTCCATGCCTGCAAGTTATTCTGATAGGAAACTAATATATGCAATTTGAAGACAATGAATAAGCTAAGGAAACCAGCAGAGAAAAAACTCAGAGACCAGTATCAGATGGGCTCAAAGAGACTTTTAGTATGGCAGGACATGCTGGGCTATTCTCTCTGTAAAACAATACCATCTGCCTTCCCCCTTTAAAAATTAAAATTCAAATGGAAGCATAATTCTGACTGCTTCAGCCTTTATCAAACTCAACTGTTCAGCACAGCATTAAATACTATGAAATAAGGACTCTTGGAGGACTGTGCATACTGCATGAAAGCATTCATTAAGTCTAAGTTATGGTTACTTCTGCTGTCAAGTCAACAATGCACAATCAGTGGTGGCTAAAATTTTAGGCTGGTGTTAGACTAACAAATAGCTTTTGAGTCATATAAATTCTGTTTCCTGCTAATGAGGACAAATTATATGTCACCACAGAATTAATTTCTTTCTTCGCACTAAACAAAATAACAGGAAGAAATTCTTGCAGATACAACTTTGTAAAAACTTGAGATTTTTGCCAGAAACAGCACTTCTGCTTTCAGCATAAGTGCATACAAAGATGAGGGAAAGGCAAAAACATTTGGATTCAGACTTTTAAGAGAAAGAACAAAAATAAATTGAAAATTACACCTATACAAAATTCTGCAAGTGCCCCAGGCTGTCAAAAAGATTTGAATTCACATGAAAATGAAGCATCTCTGAAGTTCAGGCTGTACTGAATCCAAGCACAGACTTTATGACCAGGACCATCACTAGTTAGGTGTCCTACAGTATCACAGACCACCAACCTGAGCTACTGGATTTTATTGAACACTCTTGCTGAAGTTCATAGGCTGCTCCTTGCTGGCTTGCCGAATGCCAACTCAGAGTCATTCAAATCAGCACTACAAAACAACGTCCCCATCTCATTTCTCTCTGCCTGCATCATCACCATTTCCTGTAAACCACGTGGCATAAAGCACAAAACCTTGTCATAGAATTATTGAATGGTTTGGGTTGAAAGGGATTTTCAAGATAATTTATCTAGAAAACATTAGGTATATGGTATTTAGAGTATTTGGGAATAACACCACCGGCCACATCACCATGGCTCACATTAAGAGCATAACCCCTCATAGAGGACAAAGCTTATGCCTCAGGATCAGAACAGGAATCACAGAAGCATTCTACAGTTACTATACTTCCTCAGGATCGCTAGAACAAAAAATTACATGTTTTGCAGTCCAGACCATGCAGCTGAATCAAGATAAAATAGCCCATATTTCTGCAGGGTTCTATTCATCCAGTGGGCAAAGAGCCCCGGAAAGCAAGTGCTATATAGGCACTACAAGGTGCATAAGTTCAACTTCTGTCAAAGAAGAGGACTGGTTTTCCATGTAAAAGATGGCAAAGCCTGCTATAGGTGGTTTGGAAGAAAACACAGATAAGAGACTAAACCTTGTGTTGCACTGGAATGAAGGGGAAAGCTTGCACAAAGCAGCCCACTACCGATAGCTCCAAATTCCATCCCAAGGCACAAAGAGCCCAGCTCCTCCACAATCCCAAAACACCTGAAGGCATTCAGTTGATATCTGCTCCTCAGCCCAGGTGCTCCTGGGAAGTGCAATTCAGGCACTTAAGTGACAAAGCCTGTGGATCTGAGAGAATTACAGACTGTGGGTTCACAGAATTGTGTATTTGTATGCAAGAGAAATCATTAATCTCTTGATTACAGAAGACTAAATCAAGTATTTTCAGGTGAAAAGACCAAATCTTTGGGTTATTGCAAGAGGTTGAAATTCTTCTACAAAGCCAAATTAACAGCATCTCAGGTAAGGGAGTTGGGATAGAATTATCTTAGGAAAAGGTTCTGTAAACTTTGATGTGCTCATTGTTATATTTGATAGGAAGTTCTAAAGGCTTAAATATTTTTTATTAAGTCTGCTAATATTTTTAACTAAAAGAGATCTTTTTAACCATTTTTTCCATTTCTCCATGAGTAAGCCTGCCAGTCACTATTGATTCCTGCTTTCCCAGTACCTCACAAGGATGTCATCTCTTTCATTTTAAACCAAATCCTTTCTAGCATTTCAGAAGACAGAAATAAAATCATCTGCTCACAGTTTTAGCTATAATAGTTCTGAATAATTTATATGTAGGAAGAGAGGAAGAAGAGGTGTACAGCATATGACTGATCATATTAGCACAGAACAGCCAGATAAACTGTTTCGCAGAGGAAAGGCACTTTAGTTGCATCTTTGTAAATTATACACTGAAAACTGAATGAGAAGTCACTTCCAAAACATAAATATTCCTAATTATATCATTTCATAAAACAGTAGCTACCCCTGTTCCTTCCCCCCTTCTGATTAGATTAGGAGAAGGTGCACTGAGGTATAGGCCTGAGAAGCAGGAATTTAGTTAACTGTTCTTTCAGAGGCAGTGATGGATGGAGCATCATGCTGAAAGGCAGAAGGCAAGTTCTGTTCCCAGTTCTGCCAAGCGATCCCAGACAAGACACTTGTCCTGTTACAATATTGTGGTCTTCACAATATAGCAATAGACTTCTATGACTTCTTTTTTTAAAGTCTACAAGACATAAAAATCTGCAAAGTTTAGTGAGACCAAAAAATAAAAGTAACCTTGGCACTTGTTCTAGCATGAAACAATTAGTGAATTGCCCAAATAATTAGATATAATTACACACTCCAGTTAACAGAACACACAAACTCTCACAAACAAAACCCACAACTCTCAGTCCAATTGGTCTACCTCCATGTGTATTTGTAGGCTGGCATCCACATTAGCACTAGAAATTTTCCAGTATATGTCAACTAAAGACCTTAGTAGGAGGTGAGTAGGTCCCTGGGCATGGGAATAGTCCTTTGCTCTTCCAGCACAGCCATACAGATTTAATGAAATGGAACATTTAGAGTTTAACAGGCTCAGCAGATGATGCAAATTTCACTCTTTGTCTCTCCACAGTATTTCCTGGTTGTATCATTAGCAGAACAGCTCCCACCAGGAAAGAAAAAGTGGGTGTGAGTGAGAAGGACTTCATGTACTGTACATATACAGAAAAGTACACAGGAAGGAGCGATGTGAAAAAAAAATAGTCAAATGACTGAAACAAGACAAGGAGAATACAAGCAGAACCACTGCACAAGTTGCTGTGTGCCCCTCTGCTCCCTAAAAGGATCAATCATGATGGTCATTGCCATGTACGTGGTGGGAACCTATTTACATACTTAAAAATCCCTTTCTACCATTGGGTCAGACTGCTGAGAGAGGAAATAGCACAAGAGACACTTGACCAATTCTGTGGGAAGGTTAAAGCATTGCCTTTTAAATTTAGACCAAAGTGACTGCTCTTCCTTTTCTGTCTCTCTGTTCTGAAGCTGCTTGCTGAGAAGTGACTGCTTCCTCACCCCCATCCCAGGCCCCACTTACAAAGTGGATAATGGCAGGAAAAAAAAAAAAAAAAAAGAGGTGCTCTGCTCCTATTTGGACAAGGCTGCTGTGTGTTAGTAACCCAGTACAGCCAATCAAGCAGGCTGTATCAGTGTCACAGCTTAGCCAGTCCCTCCTGAGCACACTGACAATGAAAAACAGTGCAACATTCTGCTTTCTCTTGTAATAGAGAAAAACAAGTTAAACTTCCTAAGTCCCCAGGAAAAGTGCATCTAAAATTGATATTCAACTTTTCAGAGACATTTTACATCCAAGGAGGTATTTTCTAATCATCTCTGATGCTTCTTATTTTCCAGACATTCTAGACACTGTCATGAGGAAGCAGGTAATTGATTGAGGCCTCAAGATTTAATGTATTCACTGAACCTTGGTCTACTAACAGCTCATATTCATCTCAATAAGAATTGAATCAGCAGGTCACACCATGACACCAGGATAATTATAGACAAAATGTATGAGATTTTAAAAATCCACTATTTTTTGTGTAGCTTTAGTTTATATCAAGCATGAATGACAAGGAAGGTCCAAAAGGTTAAAGCAAGTGCTTAGCACCAGAAACAGACAGCAGAATACTGTGATATTTAGAACCAAACCTGCTATGTTTAGGGAAGTAAAACACAGTTATTTTCACATGGAAAATTGTTTTTTCAAAGTTGTTTTTTTCTTTCCCCACATAACATTTGGCCTTATTCACATCTGAACTTAAAGGCACTTCATTACAATTTACAGTGAAACTCAGAGTGCAAATATGCATTTAAAAGTATTTATAAAAGCAATCACTTCTACAGTCCACAATTTCCACACTTCAATTTGGATCTTATTTCTTCACATTTTGTTATTTACACAGTAATTTCTGCTTATCCAAGAGTGCACTGCTCAGATGTAATATCTCGCTTTCAGCAAGGCCCTGCTTTTTACCCAATTTTTCACAGCTAAATTCACTCAAGTAGAAGAAGGTCAATAAGCAACTCTCTCAAGAGTCTTAATACATAATCCAATTATTTTATGCATTTTTTTAACTTGACAATGTGAAGGGTTGATAAATTGAGAGTTAGGTAGACGCACTGGAAACAGATGTTGGAGGCAAACTCTTCTGGCTCCCTGGTCTCTGGGTTCTGGCCATTGGCCAGATTATAAGGCTCTTGCTCATCCATACCAAGAACAGTTCATTTAGAAAGCACTTACACCCACCAACTGCATCTCAAGGCTAATGACTCCCACAGACCTGTGCTTGTGTCAGAGTTTGGTACCCACATGATTTTGCTGAATTGTGACCAGCACCAACTTTGCAGCAGCTCTTGTGGAGCTGCAGGTAAGTGCTGACATTTCCATCATGTGTGTTGTGAGCATACAGGTGGGAGAGAGGATGCTATCAGAGCATTAGGAGCCAGACGGAGACTTCTAATATTTCCAGGTATTCTTAGGTATTTTGGAAAAAGAATTTATCCCTGAAGCAATGTTTAACTTCTTACACTTTAATGTAGGCGGGCAAAATAATGTTTAGCAATGGGCCCGATGACCAGAGGTAAACCCTGCAAGAATGTAAATGCAACTAAAAAACAAGCTGGCAATTCCTCTTAGAATGACTAAGGAATGTGTTACTGGTGTGTTGATGTGGGAAGGCAGGTGTAGTAAATGGGAGAGTATAGGAAGGACTTGGAGATAGACTCAAGGAGAGAAGTCACTTGTAATTGCCTCAGATTAGATGACAGCAATGACTGTTTCCATCTGAGAACTATGCACATTCCCATGGCAGTGGAATAAGGGCTGTATAATAAGATGTGATCTATGGTGCTCTGATTGCCCTAAAAAATAAATAAAGCTGTTATAAATAATATCCCATAAATAATTATGATGTACATAAAAATAGAGCAGCAAGGTTTATAACTGGACAATCAGAAGTCTTTTGAGCGACTGAAAGAGATTATCACATTTTGTTAAAAAATACATTTAATGCTGATAAATTATTTTCAGATGGGGAAATTTCAGGCCATTACGCTGCAACTTGCTGTTTGAAAGATTCAGGATGAAAATATGGTTAACTTGGTATCAATAGCCTGGCACAGTTAATCACTGCCAAAGTAACTGAAATGAAATTACCATCATACCACTTAGGACTTGCAGTTAGGCATTACAAGTCCTGTATATTAGAAAGACAGAACAGACAGTCAGTACCTACTGCGAGAAGCTTACAGACTGGTTTGTCATATGAGACAACAGAAGAATGGATACAGACAAGCAGGAGAAAACACACACTGGCAATGCATAAAGCTCATAGCACAATGCCTGCAGAGACCGCCCAGGTTTGTTGAGAAGTTCACACCAGAAAACAGCAACATGTAAATGAGGTCCTACTGCTTAAGCACCTGCATTAGCCCACAGTTGTGCAGGCTGAATTGTGTTTTGGTCAGCAGAAGCCAAGGCTCCAGCAGAAGGTAACAGCTCCCATTCTCTGCAGGAAGAGAGGACCTCACTCATAAGGTGAAATTCATCTGAACTGCTGCCAGCAGTTCAAGCTCAGCCCACCTTCCTTTGATACAAATGCTGTAATTGCTAGCACATGCCCTTGGCTGCCACCAGTAAATGACTTAAATCATTATGATTTGTTGCCATAATTTCTTTTTCTGAGACATTTTAAACTGTTTTAATCCTAAAGGTTGTCCATTCCCTCCTCATACTGCAATTTTGGGATGTCTGTTCTAAAATTGCCACGTGGTAGACCACTACAGTGTGTGTTGGTGATTAAAGATAAACAAACTCCCTGTATGGTTCAAAAGTTCAGCTCCAATTTGAAGGCTTTGGAATAGAAAGTGATAAAAGAGGAGAGAAAAGGAAGGGAGAAAATATAGGAAAAAAAAATGCAGTTGAGAAGAGGAAGTTCAAAGTTGGAAATAAGCATAGAAGCAATTTAATTACCACATACAGCACACTTGTCAAATGCTACATTTCCCTGCTTTAACACCTGATCTACAGAGAAAAGCTGTTTTCTGTTCCTTGTTTTATTGATTCAGCAGATACCATTGGATCCTCTGCTCTTGACTTCTGCCACATATAGCCCAGAGAATTTCACCAGTCGATTCCTGCACGGAGCTCAATAACATCTTGTTGAACTGGGGTACAGCTTTTAGGAAGACATCTGTTCCTGACTGGACCCATAGGTGAGTTGTTTCAATTATTAATTTCCCTTGCTTTTTAAAAAAATTGACTTTATTTCCCATTTGAATTTGCCAACCTTTGTTCCAACAGTCACAGGTTTGTACCCTGATGACAGCTCATCTATCAGTTCAGTATTAGACAATTCATATGTGCCAACAATCCTGTCTTTGGAAGGACTTTCCTTTAGAGGGAGCAAGAAAAACAACCTTTAATAAAAACTCCTCAGCAAGAAAAACAGCCTTTAATAAAATCTCCTCTGTAACTAAAAAGTGAATCAGAAACTACAGGGAGAACTGATACAGGGATCAATCAGTAACGGCTCTAGAAGCTAGAGTGACAAGCTTGAATGTTACAGCCTGAAAGCCCGCTGCTGATGCAAAACTAGAACACCTTCTCAATGATTTTTTAAGGACTCAGTGGTTCTGCATTGGACTCTGCAAATCATCTCTAAAATGGAAGGAATGAGGTGCCCAAAATTTGTCCATCTTTATCACCCAGATGGAGGCACTGTAGCAAAAAGTTGCCATAGTTACGTCTTACAGCAAAAGGAGGTTTTAGAGTTGAACACTCTTTCTCCTTTTAACTCCTCTCCAATATTTGTTGCTATACAAACATCCAGATACCACTACATCACCACCAGCTGCCCAAAGCAGAGAAGTGCCAGGAGCAGACAAGGTTCTACTTCCCTGTAGCACCAGGGAATGAAACTCAGCTTGCTGAGGATGTGTGATCTCGGTGTAGGGTTAACCCACCAAAGGCAAAAGTGCTTCTTGGCCAAGGAACATGTTATTGCTAAGGCTGGCTTTGCAGAACATACAGTTTTGACTGAAATGCACAGTCTTCAGGGACACAGATGACTGATTCATGTATATGCACCTTCTGCCAAATTCCAAAGAGGGAAGAGAACAGAGAACTAGCCAGAAAATAACTAAAATCACAATTTTTATAAGTAGTATTAAGTATTCAGGAGAATAGTAATACTGGCCAGATGGAAATTTGCATTAAGGCAACAGAATCTTGCCTATACCCTCTAGTATCTCTCCATCTAGATTTTCCCAGTTCTCTGTTAGCAGGTGTGCTATGTACTTTCCTAAAACCCAAGCTGAAATCCATGCATCCATCTATTTACTCACTTGCAAGCTCTACATTATTTTTCTCCTCCTATTACTATATATAAAGACACTCATATGCAAACATAGCTATATACAGTATGCATGTGTGTATGTGCTAGTTTAATTGTAGTCAACACAGCACTTACATTTCACCACAAAAGAGCTATTTCTTGCATTATGTATCTTACACACATTCCTTTATCTTCTCTCCATTTGGGTTATTTCAAGTCCACTTTTTCTGGCTACCACTGTTTTATGTTATAGAGGTGGACATGTGTGAGGCACCAAAGAGCTGGAATTATATCACCATCTGACCCAATGTCAACCAACATTTCCTATATATTCCCCAATTCTGGCATTCTCAGTCTGAGAGATGTAAATGTGCACATGAGATGGAACAACACACTGACCTTGCACGGAGAGCAGACATAGAAGAAGTGATTTTCAGCCAAAACAGTTTGCTTTTTTGCTCTGTGTATCAGGCATGAAATTAAAAATCATCAGAGCCATGTCTCAAGAACTAAGTTCAAGTTTGCTTGCATGCATCTACAGCTTTGTCTATGAGAGACTGGCAGGTAGATTGCTGAGCACTGGAAAGGTTTGAATCAATATATGCTTCTGACTGACAGGCGGTCAACCACTGTGAAGGAAACTTCCCTGTCTGCCAGTCCAGGAGCCACTCTGGCAGCCACATTCACACCACCTGAGCTGGGACTGAGGCCCCTTCAGAGCTACACACCCCACACTCATATAGTCAGACAAGCTTTCCTTTCCTGCTCGAGCCAAGGTTTCCCATAGCAGAGCCTCAGCTATCTCAATTTCCTAAATAATTTAATCATGGTGCAACAGCAAAGTAACACCTCGAGCTCGAGCTGGGTGCCTCCAAGGAGGGACCCCAGACAAAGGAAGCCATGGGTTTTATGCTCTTACAGTCTAAACACACAAAAGTCTGGGGTCATCGGCTCCTGTCATGTCTCTGAGTGTCCAGTCACAGCTCCCAGCCTCTTGCCTGAGGCTCCTGTCACCCAGAGCTCAACCTGCAGCTGCACACCGAGCTACCTGCATGGAATGTATTCCCTCAACACCACACAGTACAAAACCACTCCACAAAGAGCCTCCTGGATGCTGCACCAAAGCAGCTGAGCAGCTGTCCAGGTTAGTGTGGAAAAACAAAATGGGAAAGTCTAATGTCAAAAACTGTGAATGAGCCAATTACTGCTCTCTCTTCTATAGAAACCCTCTCCAGAAGGTATGGTAGACCACACAGGACATGTGCTGGACTGCAAGCAGACTGCTGACTGTCCCTGTGGGGGACACCAAAGCAGGATGAATGGCCATCATACAGCAATTCAGCTTTTGCTCAGAGCACTCGTTGTGCAGGCTCATAAAAGTAGTTGCATTAGTATGAATTTGTTGTCATTAATAATCACAAAAATTATTATTATGAAAAAAGAAGTACTACAACAGTCTGTCCTGCTGCAATGTCTCCTGATGACAGCTACCACGAGGCATGTAAAGTTCCCTAGAAGGCCACCTCAGTTAATAAATTGGAGAAAATGCAGCAAGAGTTTTTGTCTCTGCATTGTAACCACGGATCTTGTGAGTAGAGAAAGACAAAAGTTTCAGTGCAGTATGGTTTTCTTAGCTGCTTGAGAGTGCCAGCAGCTGCCTGGTGGAACAAGCGCTGAGGTCTGGGTGGCAGGAATAACTTTGTGCCCTTTTTGAAAGTCTTCAGCCAGAACCATTTGCCTCCCCAAAGCACCTAAGAATGTTGTCTTGTGTTACTGTCCTTTAGTTCCAGCTCTATACCCCCTTATTTCAGCCCCATCCATCCTTATTTCCTTGGCTGGCACTTTAATAAGAATTAAACCTACTCACACTTTTCTGATGTTAACTTTAATTTCAGTTTCAGCAGAACAGGTGTCATGAGGAATTAGTACCATTGCATTTAGCAATTCAATTAATGAAAGTATATTAAAATTACAGTAGTAATGAGTAAAAAACTATTTAAACCATCAGCAGTGTCAGAACTCCCAAATTTCAGTAAAAATATGCAACCCTAATGAATTAATGCGAACTCTGGAGCCTGAGAACAAAATTTGAACTCCTTGCCATCCAATCACATCTCTGCTCTTGGCCTAACCAGTTATTAATAATTTCTCTGCTGGTGATGAGGGCTATTTTGCAATTTTATTCCATCAATTTCTAGTAGAGCAAAGAGGACATGTAGTTTGGTTCCATTTTTCATCTCTAAAGACATGCGTAAATTATCTGTGGAGGCAGAATTTGAGTTTCTGACATTTAAATAAATCATTTTCTCCTGTAGAAATGATAATAAACAAAAGTCAAACTCTTATTGATCTTCAGCTCGCATTCGCCACACTGAATCATAGAATTGGCATCCAGAACCTGAATGTATAATAGATATTTTTTAGCATTATGATTGTAGAGCTAAGCCTGAATTTTGACAGCAAAAAAGCATATGTCACCGCTGCCTGTCAGCATATGTGGACAGCTTGAATAAAGCTCCAGAGGTGTCAGCTGCTCTCCTCTTCTTCTCCCTGACAGCCAGGTAGACCCCACAGCTCTGCAGCTGTACCATGTGTCAATTAGCCAACATGCAAAATGCAAAATTTTTGTTATGAGAATTGCCCTGCCCCAGCAAGATGTGATATGACTTCCTGCCAGACCCACTTGTACTCGCTTCAGCTTTCCATCTTTCATAGAGAAAGGGTTGGAACAACTTGAGGATCAGTTGGGAGGCAATGGAGCAGGCAGGAAGATTGCTGATAGAGCAATCTGCAAATGATCGCATGTAAGAAAAGGGAGATTATATGTTGGATTGCTCAAAGAGCAGAATTTTAGGAGAAAAATCATTAAGTTCTTCTGCAAATTATTACAGGCAACCCAATCTGCAAAAATAATGACTGACAAAAATAATTCTTTACACATTTTATGTCATCTATTATTTTCAAATATGGGACTGCAGAGGTGCGTGCTTTGGTGATATCAAAAAAAAGAGTGAGAATGACAAACATACCCTGCTGAGAGGACAGTTTAAGGACAGTTTAAGTAAAACATTCTGGAATTACGAATATCTAATGTAGGACCAGATGTTGAATAACATGATTCAATTTTGCCACAGACCTTCACTGAACATAGCAGTCTTACATGAATGGATTACAGGATGTGATTGATTTATGTATTCACTTTGAGATTTTTAAAAATATAGATTAAAAACACATTGAATAAAAATGTAAAATTACATCCCATTAAAAAGCCCTAGTAGTGGTAAATGAAAGTGGAAAGTGGAAACTTGTGGAAAGTGTGTTTTCAAGTATTTCTCCACACTCTCACACTCTTTGGACTATGTGAGGCAAAAATATCTATTTTCTACATTTAGAAATGAATAGAAAAAAAAAAAAAGCAGCCAGGATTTATAAAAATAATTCTCATTAAAGCTCAGCGTTTCCAGAGTACAGAAAATGTTTCACATACAATCAGCTATATTCCTTTCAGTAGGAAATTTCCCATTGATAGTTATGGAAGCAAGACTGGATCCTGAATTATGGAGAACATTTGCATTCTTCATTTTAGTAATTGCTCAAAGTTCTGTTTGACTAAATGCCCACAAACAGCCACGAGAATGCGGTGACCAAAGAGCTGATGCCAGGGAGGACTGGCATAGACACAGGCGATTGCCATTCCTATCACACACAGCCAGCAAAGCTGCCAGTTATGTCAGGCTCTCTCCTCTTCCCCTCAAAAGCTAGAAAATCTTTTTAAATACTCAAGAAGGAAAAACAGGCTGGTAAGCCAAGCTAGTTGAATAAATGATCTCTGGAACCAGATTTTTAGCTACATAAAACACCTTTCGTGAGTCAAAGTCAAGATGTGTTGAGGCAAGACTCCCCCAGAGGGACAGTGCTTTGAGAAGGGAGGAAAGAAAAGCCCTGAGAGAACTGCATGTGCACTGTGCATGTGCAACAGGATTCCTGAGCTGGGGAGACTGGATGCATACATTTATCAGTCTAAGATGTGAACAAAGCTTCGCCCCCCATCAGAGGCATTGTCCTTTCACAGGGCTTATGTTCTGTAAATACTGCAGACCCTCAGTGAGATTTCCAGGACACTATTTTTCTTAAAACAGTTCATAACTTCACCTAGGTGTCACCCAGAAATTCTTTTTCTTAAGCAGTTTTATAATGACAGTGCCATGACCCAACTCCAATGAAATTAATTCTATAGCCGTTTTTAACTTAATCCAACAAAAACTTACTCATCTCAACATAGACTCATAAATCATTTTAATATATACATTTATACTAGTACAATTAGTGTTATTAATATAAATTAAATGAGAACCCTAACATTATTTTACACAGAGTAGTGATAGAATTATTAATGCCAGTGAGTATTAGAACAGTATTGAATATTAAATATGCTGTAGGTCATAGGTTCTTTTAAAGTACATGATCAGAGAAAATTTGTTGACATAAAGTAGGTTCTTTTTGTTTCATTTCATGTAAGTGATTTTTTATTTACACAAATTAAACACATATGTAGAGAATGGTTGACACAACATCCCATTGTTAAATCCCTCCAGTGAAAATGAAAATTCTTAACAGCAGACATGTTTCATTTCCTTAACCTACCTCTGTACCTGCATGTCTTCACTCAACCACTACCTTTTCTGACGGGGACTAGTGTATGTTTTTCTTACTGTGACAGAGACCTCCAGCAGATCACTCTGTCTCTGTGTCATTAGAAACATGAAAGCATGAGAAGTATCTGTTGTGTCCTGTATTTAATACCTACTCAATTAACAGATTGTTGAATTCTTTTTCAGCTGTATCCCTCCTCTCTGGAGAAGTTTTACTCAACTTTTCCAGGGTCTCCACACCACATGCCTACAAAAGACAAACTATTTTTATCTGAATTTTTTTCCTTATACCTAAGAAACAACCATGCCTTCTTCACTTGGCCTCCAAGTACCACTCTTCATGCAGAACTTTCCTTCTCCAGAACACCTGCTGAGAGCCACCTCCGACTTTAATATCAAGAAGAGCAGTAAGTCACCAGCTATGAATAAGGATGGAGCTTCTTTACAGAATAGGTTATTACAGAATAATATCCTCAACATCTTTACATTTTAACAAGTACAAGTGCAAATCATTTTCCAGCAAGTGGAAAATCATAATTTATTCCAAACAAAAATTCAGATGTATCCAAGTATAAATTCATTAACTTTATGCAGCTTGAGAAGTTCAGAGTATGCTGCCTGGCAAAAAAAGTCTGAAACTAGGCACTAAATTTTATTAAAAATCCATTTTAATTTCATGTTAATTCCCAAAATAATGATGGATTTATTTTAATGGGTATCCAGATAAACTATCACACTTGAAGATTTACTGCATTTTCTGTATAAGATAAATGCTGAAGTCTTCTTTTAAACTCAAGTGCAGATCCTAACTATAAAATCATCACTAGAGCTTCTGGAAATCCATATGGACAGCTTTTCTGGTGTGGAAAGACACATACTATTACATTAAGATCACCAGGGCCAAGAAAGTTGTTCTGTATTTGAAACAGCTTTCAGCACAAAGCGCAACATCTTTGTAAGAGATGTGCATAGAACAGACCTTTATCTTAAAGCTTTTGCTGAGGGAAATGAAGTTTAAGGAGTATGATTTCGTTAAACCAAAAAGCTAGTGCAAATATCTAATAAGTGATATACCAGACGTGCATGAACAGAATGAAGGTCGCCTTGTCAAGTGTTGTAGAAAATTATATCTATGTTTGTATTAGGGACAGATAACTCAAAAAAAAAAAAAAAAGAAAAGGAGCATTTGATTTCATGAGTAGAAAACACTCATCTGACAGATTAATTATTTTTGAAGCAACAGCAGCAATGAACTGATTAATACATGGAGCTCTCTATCTCCATGCTCGTATAACCATCACATTAAGTAAATTCCATTTCCCTGAAAAGATTCTGACTTACTGAAAGGTCTTTATGCACTTATAAATGTGTCAACAAGCGACAAGGAGGTAATAGTTTCCAGGAGGTATTACTGCAATGTATATTTGATAATGAAATTTGCTGGGTAAATTAGCCAAAGAAAAAGTATAAAGGTCTAATGGGCTTAGTCTACCATTCAAAGAAGCACACACTGCTGGCTGTAGCAAAGATGTGATGGATGCTTTCTGCAATGGAGTATCACAACCAGCCAGGACAGAGATGAATTTGCCTGTTTGCAAGGGAGATATTTTTACAAATAAATTTGGCCATGAGCACGAAGTCTTTTCTTTGTCAAACCAATCCTCATTACCATAGTCAACATTTTACCAAAAAAAAAAATCAATCTTTTGTCTAGATCATTGCAACTTGCCCACTTCAGGAATCCTTTACTGGATATCCACCGAGGGTCACTGACCACTTAAATCATAAGGTATCACTGCTGTTCTGATCCCTAAACAGATTGTTCAAACTAGAAAGAGATAAACAGCAAAGCAACAGGTCCATTCTGAACATTTGGATACTTTCAATTTGTACTGAAATTAATATTTTTAGATTTGCAATTAAGGTGGAGATTCAGAGACTCATGGGAGCTGTTCAGAGAGCACACATTGGGAATTTTATGTCCTAAAAAATTAATATAAATCAAACTCAAAGCTTCTACTCTACCAAAATAACTTAAAATCACTCTTGTTAATAGTTGATTAGCCATACCAGCTAAACAGGGCAATGAGTGCTACTTATTACACTGGAGAGCAGAGCTGCCTAAAAGCAGAAATCAAAATCTCAAGGATTTAAAGATGCAGAGCACTGGGGAAGCCATTTGACCAGTACTCAGTCATACACTCAGATTATATGATGAGTGGCTTACAAGGATTCAAGTGTCAGAAATGTGTCATGTGCTATCACAGGATGCTATTTAATATGTATATCACTTTTGTCACTTCAGCTCATTGTCTAAGAAAAGGAAAAACCTAGTGGGATGTAGTAAAATGGCAATGGTATATTTATGTAAATGCATCCTTCTCATAAAGATTCTCATCAAACAAGATGAATTACAGTTCATCCTCAACTTGAGACGAATGATAAAATATCACAATATTTTACAGTTATGCAATTATTATTGCTTGGAAGAACCCAATCTAAAGGGATGATGTGAAGCAGTGGAGAGCTCTGGGACAGGATTTCCTTAAGTAAATACATATTTCTGTAGAGAAAAAAAAAACACATTGCAGAGTTCTATATTAATATAGAATCACGAAAAAAAAAAGTTAAACTGTATTGGTATGTTAATGGACTAGGTCTTCAAAACAGGAACCAGATTTATATTTCTTCTTATGAAATGCAACAAGTCCTTTCAGATTCTTTCAGAAGTGAAAAGAATTAATGTTCATTTCTGGAAGTGTGAGAAATTATGCTTTATCTGTAAATATAATATCTTTATAGATTCTAGTGTGAAATTAATACATCACCACTACATTAAATGTATAATTCATGTACTGATACCCAGTCAGATGTAGCAGCCATGAAAACTGAGGCATCTGCAAACCATCAGCAGGCATCTGCAAAACAAGTGATGGCAAAAATCCTCTAAAGGTGGACTATGTGGGGCTTTTTTTAAGTATCAAATTTTCACTGCATCTACCTGTTACCTTTGCAAGCTAAGATACAAAAATGGAAACAATACTTAGAAAAGAAGATAGTTAGTTCGTTCGTTTGTTTGTTTGTTTGTTTAAAATCATTATCATGTCTAAATAGGAAGTGAATTAGTTGTTTTGGACTCTAGAAGACAAACAACTATATACAATGAATATAATTATGGCACAAGCTCTAGGAGAATAGTAGGGGCATATATTGAAACAATGATGTAGCTTGTAAGTGTTGCTGAGAGTGGGATTTGGGAAATACAGTGAGCAAATCAGGAGTTAGTGACACAGATCATAGGCAGACCCTCACAAACTCCCGTTTACTTTGAGTCCTTCTCTGTTGTGGACCAGAGTGTGAAGGATCCTCCCCAGCACACCCAGAAGGTCACAGATCTCTGATGAAGTCACTGTGAGCAGATTGCAGGGGGCACCATGGAACATATAACATGTACCATGGAAGTGAATAAAAGTAGCATGTAAAGTTGTGGATTAGCTTGCCAGTAATTTAAACAATGAAAAGGTAGATATCCTGAATATAAATTTATATACCAAGAAACAAAAAAATATCTGAAAGAAGCCAGAATCTGTACAAAATATTTACTGAGAGAACTGAGAGGATTTGAGACAGTGTGCATAATAGGTACTCAGTGTCTGATGCAATTGATATCACAGCCACAGAGTGAAAATGAGAGAACAAAAATGCCATGCATCTGCCATGGCTGGAGTGCCAGAGTATAGGGATCACAGCAGGAAAAGCAGGGAAAGCCAGTGCAAAATGCCTCATTTCTGTAGCTCTTTACAGGGATCTCTTTCACATTTCAGTGCCAATGTCCCCATATAACCAAAATATGGCCTGAAAGACAATTGACTTCATTGCCTGAACCTCAGAGTATTCCCCCAAAGCATTCCTACTCCTCCTTAGGGGAAAATGCTGACAGGATTTGCAGGACCTTGCACAGAAGCCACAGGAGAGAGGCCTCATTCTCCTCTCAATCACCCAAGGCTATACAAAAAAATCCCTCTCCCCCACTGAGCCTGATCCCGCTTTGCTCGCCAGCTGCCATTCACTGTTCTAATGGCTTCAAGCAGCCCTAAAGCCCATTAGCCACTCACTGGCAAGAAACGGGACGTTTCCAAAGCACCCCAAATGTGCTGCAGCCCCAAGCTGTCAGCACAGCCTCTACAGACACTGGCAGAGAAATGAGGGGAGGTGATCTTTCACTAGGAATTGCAGCAGAAGCTGGATGGCTTCAGGGTATTTGTGGCACAAAAGACAGCCTTGAAGTCACCTTCATATGTAGCCACAAATGAGGGTCTGGCTCTTTGCACGGGATTGAAACATGAAAAGAATCTTTTTAAAGGATACAAGAGCAAAGAAACATTTTGTACTGGCTAGTCCCATTTTCCCTGCTGTGATCTCCACACATTGGCACACTGGCCTTGACAGATGCAAAGCATTTTTTGTTCCTTCACTCTCATTTTGCAGTGGTGGCACAACTACAAGAAACACTGTGAATCCATTAATCAATTACTCTCAAATATCCAACTCCTCCTCAGACCAAACAGATGTCCCACAAACTTGTCACTGCATGTCTCAGGGTGCCTTTGTGAAAAAAAAGTTGTTTAGTTTGTTTTACTTATATTAAATAAAGAATTAGCAGAAGCAGCTACATGTAAGGTTTGAGGAATAAGCAGAACTCGGTATCACAGAATCATAGAATGGTTTGGGTTGGAAGGGACCTTAAAAATCATCTTGTTCCAACTGCCCTGCCATGGGGGCAGGGACACCTTCCACCAGGTCAGGTTGTTCAGGTCTCCATCCAATCTCATCTTGAACACTTCCAGGGATGAGGTATCCACAACTTCTCTGGGCAACCTGTTCCAGTGTCTCATCACCTTCTGAGTAAAGAAGTTCTTCCTAACATCTTATCTAAATCTCCCCTCTTTTAATTTAATTTTTCTTTGCCCCTACACCTCTCATGGGAAAACTGTTCCAGAATTTTACTTCATCGACAACTAAAAATGTCCTTCTAGTTTCCAAATTTAATTGTATTTATGATTGTTTTATACTCATTTGTCCTTTTGCCAACACTGTTCTTTAGCTTCAGCACTTCTTTTTCTTCCTCAGTCATTTCCCATACACAAGCTTGCAACTTATCAGTCTCCAAATGCATGACCTTGCACCACACAGCAGTGAATTTCATCTGATTTTCACTACTCCAGGCCTTGAGTTCATCCACTTCTTCCTAGCTGACAGGCTGCTCCTATGCAGAGTTCTTTCATCTGTATATTTCACACATACACATATCCTTTTTGGGAAAATGATATGAACAAAAATACCAAAAAATTAGTCAGAAGACCAGTCCTTTAAAATTGTACTGTAACCTAGTTCTTCAATTAAAATTTTACAGTGTCTCCTGTAGTTCTCAAACCCTCGCATGATTCTTTACTTGCTTTGCAACTTTCTTTCTGATGAGCATGATCCCTAATTTCCCTAGGAGATGCCAGATCACATACACAGCTACAGTCCAGCTAGAGGAGTCCAATTGCATTTTCCTATATAGAAAATGAGTTATCTTATCAACGAGGTCCCTATAGATTTATCCTCAATGTATTCCATCAAATCAGTGCTGAGCAGTGGCCAAAAGGACAAGCTGCTGAAAGATTGTTTGCAAAAGTGCCAGGTGCTGTATATTTTATCCAGCACAGTTCACCTTCATTGCTCATAATCCAAACCTCTTTTAGTGGCTAATGTGACACCAGTGCCAATGTTTGCCCCTGCCGGGCTGAACCAAATTCCATCATCACTTGGACCTGAGTACCCCTATTTATCTCAGCAGCTGTCCAGGGGTACAGAACCTCCCCGTCTTCCCTGTCTTTAGATTCATGCCTTATCAAGGTGCAGCATAGTCTATAGTAGCCTGTGGTAGAAAATTGCACCTCTAGCAGTAAGCTCCAAAAAGAACAGAAAGTTCGGTCAGGGAAGGGACAAGGCAAAAATGTGATCTCTTCTCCCAGATTCATGACATTCATGAAAAACTGAGCCAATAAACGCAGTTTCACGTCATCATGATGACACTGATGTGCAGGATTCCTGAATTATGCCAGTTTGATTTGCGTCCCAAACTTCTACAGAAGCGGGGGATAACACAACAGAAATTGAAGAGGTTGAAAAACTTTTTCTATTTTAGCAACTCCCTAAAGCCTATTAGTCTACAGTTACTTTGCATCTGGCTTTATTCATAAGACCTAATGATGAAAGCATTCAAACTATATTAGAGTTCTGTGAAAGCTCAGATCATCAGTGCACACAAAAGCATTGTGTGCTTTCACCTTAGCAATACATCCTGGTAAGAAGTAAATAAATGTACCACTCCACAAACTATCGTCTGTGAGGGTGGCTGCTGCTCCACAGGCAACCCCCAGAACTTGGTTCATTAATTTAAAATGAAAGTTAGAGTAATTCAAGTTTTATCCTTTAAGAGGAATCAGTTAAAGTCATACAGAATTCATGCTTTGGAAGGGAGAAATGTATTTATGTCACATTGCCTACTACAAAGTCTTTGCAAGCAAGCATATAAATGCATAAAAGGAATATCACATTCATTTTGGTAGGTTTAAATTTGTTCATGCTCCCCTCATGACAGAAGAATTTGTCAGCTCCCTCTCAGAAATACATAGAAACATTTGTTTTAACTTGTCTCAAACGAACCTACTAAAAAATTATCTAAGACATGGCTCCCCTCCTTTTCAGTCTGCTTGCAACAGAAAATAAAATCTGGCTGTATCTGAGAGAGGAACACAGCTTTAACTTCTACCAGCATTGGAGGTTTTGACAACCAGCTACTCAGTCATAACGCAGTAAATATTGATTTACATTTCAGACCAAAGACATGAACAAAAGACCAAAGACAGTCAACTTTCAGAATACACTGTGTTACATAGAAATGTAAGACATTAGGTCAAGTACTCAAAATCCTCCTCTTAAAATTGGTGACATTTTTTAGTCTTACTTCGTATGGAAAATCCTATAAAATTAAGCCCCTGAAAGGTTTATGAGAATCAACAGCAGAGCGCAGAACAGATGTTATTGATGCTGCCATTAGTGAAAGGTGGGAAGAAATTAAGTCACTACTCATTTCCTTTGGCAGCAGCCAGGCTGACATGCACTCCCTGGCTGTCCACTCAACACAGCTACTGTTGAACATACCACAGCACAGACTTTCTTTTCTGGCTGCTGAGCAGAAAAAGCACAGAAAGGAGTTTGAACATCTGGGAACTCTGCATTGCAGGAAGAGCTTTAGGAAAGCAGAAACTGGTCAAGATACAAGATAAATGTATGAATATGAAATATGAAATATGAAAATATTATAGAAGAAAAAGGAAAAACAAGTGGGGTTGTTGTTTTAAGGGAGTCACAAGAGACAGAGGAAGTTGAGGTTGTTTCACAGGAGGAACTCAGGGCACAAATCTGCATGATATCTATCTTTGTGAAGACTTTTTTTCAGAGAACAATTCTGTAAGAGCCAAAATTAAGAATGCTGCATGGAATCCAATGACTCAGTCCAAAGGAATTCATTGAAAACTGTAGATGCTCTTTATTTCTCAAAATTTGTATTTGTGTTTGTAGGTTTATTTGTATTCCAAATGTGCAAAGAATTTTATTTGAAAGTGCTTGTATTTCTGAAAAACAACATTATTTTATAAAGACTAATTTAAAAGATAATGCAACAGAGGCATTTATATGCAGTGCATACTGTGAGAAACCTTAAACCCTAACAATGTGAACAATAATTGAATAAAAAAACAGTATCAAAACACTAAACAAAAATCTGACAAGTTGGATGAGCAACATCAAACTATATATTGACTTCTTTTTCTATCTTGTCAGTAAAAATAAAATCAAAAGTGGAGAGAAAGGAAAATAAGCCCCACAGTCATCAGAACAAATAAAGGTTCTGTTTATCCCCTCTCAGCACAAAAGAACACAGGAAATGTCAGAATAGAAGAGTCCATTTTGACCCATTGCAACCAATATCTTTCTTTCTAATATTTTATGCTGCTTCAAAGGAAAATCTCTATGGCATTCTCATTCATTGTACAAACTATGTGATGGAGAGATGAAGAACTTCCTCTGTGAGTTCAGACAGACATCCATTTTAACACTGGATCATGAGGCTGCTTGTGAAATTCCAATTTTTGGTCTTGTCTGGGCAAGTTACTAAAACTTTTTAGGTACCATAAACTATCTGCTTTAAGAATGTCCCAACAATAGTAAATTACAGTGGTTAGATTGTTCTGTATATACACACCACAATCAGTGGGATAATGACCATCAGTACATTTCAGAGGCAAAATTCCCTGCAGCACTGGACTGGTGTGCAGATGGTTTCATTCCAGACTGAGAACACTCTCCTCCGATTTACAATAGATAATGTGCTGAGTGCGTAATACAGAAAATGTACAATGATTTCTTAAGAAATCATTGGCACCTTAATTGTGTTATAAAAATCAATAGTTTATCATTTAATGGATTTACTGGACAGAGAAGAGTGGTTACGCTGTTTAGAGTTCCCACCAGTCACTCAGAGGCTGTTTTTCTTTAATCCTATTCAAAAATTCTCTGAATCAAAGAAGCATGACAAAACTACAAAAGGCATTAGAAAAAAATATCCTTCTACACTGCAAACCTGAACTGAAACAACCAACAGATTGGTATAGTTTGGGGTGTTTGAAGACTGCAGCTCCAGTAAGCCCAATAGCAGGTGCAAAGAGAACATTTTTCACTCTAACATAACTTGCCAAACTTAAGCTCAGTTGCTTCAACACTGAAGCAAACCATGGCAGGTTTTCACTTTCCCTGTATGCTTTCCTTGTTGTAACATAGCTTTAATGAACTGTCCTGAAGGAACAGAGGGCATTAGGACATATACTACATAAAGCTGATGGATCTTTCAGTTACAGAAATTCACCACCTTTCTTCAGATGATACCACATTTATTTTATCTGTAAATGGATACCAGTTGCCTCAAAATAAACCAAACAAAGGAAAAAGAGGAACAAATTAATAATCTCTTTAGCCCCATGCTGGTTGTCTTTCTACATCCATGAATGCTCGCAAACTAGCTAGGCATCCTCATTAAATACATCTTCATGATTTTGAGGGTTTAAATGCCTGCTCTGAACTGAAATGGGGCCAACTGGTCACATGGGTGGATTCCTATAAAGCCTGACAAGACATAAGCAGCCAATTTTCCAGTTTCAAGTATTACTGTCTGAGGACTCAATGCTTTCTGGAGTGGTGCAACACATTTATTTTACAGAAAAACAATTATTTCTTTCATGCTTTGTCAACAGAATTAGTCTGGTGATGGAGAGTTGTCTTTGTTCTCAATTCACCACTGTCCAGTGTGGTGTAAAGAATAGACAGATGCAGAAGGAATGTCTCCACAACTTTTCCATCCCTGCTGCAGCTGTGTCTATCCCCTTGACAATCCCTTTGACCATGACCCTCCTAGAGTCCCCTTCCATGTTTGAGCATCAGGACCACACGTCAGTGAGGGGAAACTTCATGAAAATCTGATCTTGAGAGTACACACCACAGAAATTGGCCCAAATGTGTTTTGTCATAACTATCCACAACCCTCAAATAAGGATTCTTACAGAATGTCTATTGATTAAATATTTGTGGGGCTTTGGAAAATAGGTTGTGAACTGATTCTCAGTTTTAACACATTTACCCAAGAACAGTCTTCTGCAAATTGCTGTTTTCTGAATCAAAGGTGTTATTCCAGCCTTCTAAAACCAAAGCCTTAAGCTGATGGAGAGATTATATGTATCTCTCACATAATTTATTTTGCTCTAGCAGATCAAACAGACAGTCATGCTAATTAATGAATTTCACTTTTTTGTTTATTTGAACAGTATTTCTATCAAAAGACCAAGGTATAAATAAAAATGAGAAAAAATTCACAGCTCATGTACATGGCTGAAGAAGGAGGATGCACTCTGCTGGAAATTGTTCAGAGATCCACAAATAGTAGCAGATACAATGGTGACCACGCAGTTAAATTACCCTGCATGATGTAATCTTGGCAAACATTCCTAGGAAGGTCACTGGCTGAGCAGGAATGTTCAGAGGAAATGCAGAGTGGCCTGGCACTGGGGCAAGTACGCCTTGGCTCCACGGCAGCTGTTACCAAGTGAAGGCTAAGCAAGGCAGCAACTCACATCATGTCTCCCTTCCCTGCACATCAATGGCAAGAAGGAACTACAGAAAATTTCATAGGATGCCTGGGTGTCTTCTTTTTTAGCTTAACTAGCATTTATAATATATATATAGATCTCAAGACATAACATGGCATTTTACAAAATACAGTATTAACTAGAAAGAAGAGATCTCCAGACTCCATGAACTGACAGTCTTAAAAAGCACAAACCAAACCAATTTAGAACAATACTGTACAGAACACACTGGCAAGAGGTCATTAGAGCTGAAATGGAGCTTTACACAGAGGGAAGGGAGACTGCTCCAAGTGTGAGCAATGGAATGTGTTAAGGCAAAGTCAGGAATGGATGAAGGAAATTACAGAACTATTCCTATGAATATAAACCCAAGCTATGTCAGTGGGGGTCCTTTAAAAATGGCTGGTTTTAATATCACACATCAGATATCTAGTGCACATTGAATACTCTCCTAAATTAAATCAATTCATTTCCCAGCATGATGCTCCTAACTTCTCAGTATTTTAATTTAAGACAGGAGACCTAACCACACCTTATGCTTAGGTTATTTATGAGAAGAAGGGATGTTCATGTGTTCCATTTTCCTAGTCCAAGACACAACAGAAATCTCTTCACTGAAATATGTTCTAACATGTAAGGAGTGAAGATAAACATATATGAGTTCTCACAGTTTTTCCCCAATTATTACCCAAGCACTTGCTGAACACTCATCAGCCTTTCCAGGGCTTTAGTAGATGTACACTGCACAGAGGCTTCAAATATTTAGCCAAAGAAAAGTGCATAACTCAGCAGCTCAGGTACTAACAGCAGCTGACCTACAGGTGCAATCTTAAAGAATTTATCATAACACCTTGATTGTCTCATGACTAGTTTTACAGTGTTTCCCACATCACCATAATTCCAAAACAGACTATGGAGGTGTGATGTGCTCAGGCTATGGATGGACCAAATTTATGGATGGACAAATTTATGGATGGACAAGATTCCTGGCTAGTCTTACATCACCTGCAATTTTTGAGTCACAAGATAAGAGGTTTTTTCTGTAAAATTGGAAAAAAAGGGGGAAAAATCCCCTCACAGGAATGGTTCCAGTATGTCTAGAACCAGTTTCCTTTGGCAGCTGGCAAAGGGTACTTGGGCAGCCCAGTTTTGCCCCCAGGAGGCAGGTAGCTCCTTACACCCACAGATGGCTGCTTCATATACCATTTCAACTTTAGGTTCTTCAGTTTTTAACTGGAATTTCTAAACTACTCAAGCCTTAGCATAACTCCTGTCACAAAGGATGCAGGGTTTTTAGACACAGTATTATGTGTAATTAATTTCAAAACTACTTCAGGTTAGACCGCCTGTAATGAACTGTGTAGTTTCCGTTGGCTACAGAACTCCACAATAGTTTTTTAACCTTTCTGTTGTTATCATCATCTGTCTCCTGTCCTTGTTCTATTAACTGTTTTTACTTAATAACCTGTAGCTCTGCTTTAGTATCATTGTTTTCCTTATCTCCAATACCCAAGAATTCTAATCAGTATAATCCAGTGTATGATAAAACTACACTGGATTTCTTTGAAAATCCTCAGGTAAAATAAGAAAGCTAAATACATCCTAAAACTGATTTAACTCATTCCCTTCCTTGGCAAAATCAGGATGGTACCTTCCAGGAGGAAAAACGAGGAAGGTGAGCAGAGCGATGGTGGGCTGAGCACAGCTGGTCCCATTGGTGGCTCAGCCCTTGCAGTTCACGTATTTCATTATGCCGTGATGGGTTACAAGGTTCTTAATAATTGCTCTTCGTAGAAACATTAAGATACACTTTGAGGAAGAAAATGGTATTTCAGTACTTTTCTATGAAAAGGCTACAAAGGTCCATGAAGAAATGCTGTGATCAGAAAAGCAGTCACTTCAAGGGAAGATTTTCTTTGACTTACATTTCGTTATAAAACCCCGGATCAAATTGGTTCCCCATAACCTTGCTCCCAGAGGTTTTTGAAGCCATCGGGAGGTCTTTGCCAGTACTTGCCAGCTATGTTAAACTAATGGGGCCGTCCTTCTTGCTTTCTTCTCGTAGGGAAAAATGCCAGACCTCCGAGGCCAGTGTCATTCCTTAAAAACCAAGGACCTGGATGTGGCTGCTGTAGCTCATCCTTCATCCCGCTCACAGAACAAAAANTAAAAAAAAAAAAAAAAAAAAAAAAAAAAAAAAAAAAAAAAAAAAAAAAAAGAGCCTGAAACAAAACAAAACATTTTAGAGAATGAAGCCTTAAAGGGTAAAGGGCAAATATATTTCATGAGTTGACATGTCAACGACATTTGTACTTGAGGCACCTGCACGGGCCCTGGGTGANGGAGGGGCGGGGGGCCGCGGCCGTGCCGCTGTAGCTGCGCAGGGAAGGGGGACTGCAGGTGGTCGTGGGTCTTGTGTCAAAGCGTTTTGCGGTCCCCGTTTTTATAAAGTGAAAGTCTCGATTTTAAGTTATTTTTCCCCGTAATTCTGCACGTCGTGCATGAAAGCTGTGCCGCTTCGTGCGTTGGAGCACCGGTAGTTTTGCAATAGCTTATTAATGGTCTTCTTGCCCATTTATTATGCTAACTTGTATTTTGAGAAAATATATAGCGGTGTTACAAACTCAGCTTTAAATATTTAATATGTGGAATTCATTTGTCTGGGAGATACTAAAACCTTTCATCAGTGATGAACTGCTTTCCCCAGCGTGTCCCAGCCGCCATAAATCAGCTCTGGCTTTGAGCCCATGATGGTGAGTTATATGTATGAACAGTCTTGGGTCTAAGCCTGTGTACCCTGCCAAAAAATAGTGTATTCGTGTCATTTTTCAATGCAAATTAGTAGTAAGTGCAAATTCACTTTATTTTGCTTCACGAATTTGACTTTGGAATAAAAAATCTTAAATAAACACAGCTTTTCCAACACTGGGATATTGATCAGAAACATGTATTCATATGCTTATGTAAATAGTGCCTTTTAAGACGAGGGACTAACCATGACTATGAAGGGTTTTAGGTTTGTGTGAGTCTAACCATCCCTGTCTCTCCTGGATTTAGTACAGTGCTTAGTACTAATTAGATTAAGAAAGCATAAAGGTCTGTTTGCATTTGCCATTTGTGAAATACTCTTTTTGCTTGTTACTTTCAAAGGACCAATTGTTGGAACCCTGGGGCTACATAAACACCAGATATTATTGAAATATACATAAGAAGCTGTCATAGAGTGGAGATATTTTTGCGGAGTCCTAAGTGGCTTGTGTGAATGGAAGGAATAAGGGGCACTTTGGGCACTGCTACTTCATTGTCGATGTAAGAAACACGGTGAAACTAATGATCAAAGTCACTGCACAGACCAAGGTATCACAAGGTAAATCCTGATAGGAATCTCTTCAAAGATAAATATCTTTCATTGTTGCTTAACTCTATAAGTTACATTCTTGATTGTTTGTCATTGACTGATACTTTAAGCCTGTATTTCCAATAGGACTGACATACTGAAGTACATGGTTCAGGGCAATAGAAAAATAAGTTTGCTCTGTGACTGAAAAATGAGAAAGCTACTAGTTTATGGCATTCCACAAAGATGTCATAAAATTCCTGTTTACTTGATAACTATGCAAAAAATTGAGGACTTGCATTTCAAATTGCTGTTGATTTTTTTTAAATAGTCCCTCTGGATTTTAAGTGCTCTTGATGTTTAGAATTTCTGGAGTGACTGGAAGAGGAAAGGTGAAGAGGGGAAAAATACTGCAACTATCAATTTTCTTGACTGTTCTCTGTTTTAAGAATAGGTTACTATTATTCAAGACAATAATACTTGATGCATAATGAAAGCACTTTTTAACATTACCTCACTAATTACATGACAAATACGTCATTCACTTAATGTTTTTAGTGGCTACCAATCTTAATAGCAAAGGTAATTTCTAGTCTTCATTTGTGGTAATGAAATTTGATAAGTTATAATTAAGCAATATATGAGCAAAGATGTATTGCAATGTCACTTGCAGTATTTTTCCTGCCTTTTTGAAAAACAAACTGACGTTTTGCTGGTTTCACAGAGGTGTTTACAATGATCGGCTTTGTAGCTGAATGACTCATCCAAACACAAATGCTTATAAACTTTGGGTCTAGTTTACCATCCACTGAAGTTAGGAAGAGCCACCTGGTTATGAATTGGGTATCTACAACAGTCATCAGTTTTCTGAGTCTGCATAAAATACGTTCTGAAAATTAGCAGACAACCTACCTTGTCCATTTGGATATCACTTTAAAACACAACTGCATTGATGACAAATTTTAAGCCAGAATACTGGTAGTAGTCCCTGAAAGAGATGAGATACTTTTTTCAGTCTCAGAACTTAAAACTTTTTATACAGTGACTTTTAGATCAGAATTCCTCAGGTTTATTTAGTCCTAATATTTTTTCCTGAGATGTAATAAGGCATAACAGAACTGCAGAATATATGAGGGCTGTGCTAGGTGCATGATGCTTGGCAAATCTGAAACTGATCTTTAAAGCAAAAGTTAGTGAAAGTGCTTTGACCCAAGGAAAAAGCAGTGTATTCCTCTGCATCTCCTTCACTTTAATAATAAATAAAAACTGGGCGATGGTGAAATCCTCAGTCCTGGAATGACAAGTGCCTCAGAGTGTGAGTTACAGGGACACGCTCATCGTAAATATGTCCTGCAGGAGGGCTTGGCTCCTGTCTCTCATTCACTACAGGTCCTTCACATCTTGCTCTGGCAAAGGGAATCAAAACAGTAGGTCACTGAGATTAGTTTCGTGGTGCCACTGCTTCTCACTAAGACATGAATCATACAATTTTGAGTAGTTCTGGCTTGTTTAAAGGCTGTAGATAATAACAAAGATAGGGCTGCAGACAGAAAAGTGAACAGTGTTTTCAGAAATAAGTGATCTTTACGTTAAGTGAATATTCAGAGAGAAGGAAAAGTCTAATACACTCGCTTTAGAAGTGAATTCTTTAAAAGGTACTTCTAAAATGTCTAGGTCATAATTAAGTAGCTCAATATAACTATTAATGTAGTAATTGTTTTAAAAAAATTATACCGACAAGTGGAAAATTTGTATAGAAAATGGTCTAAAACATAGAATAATGCAACTGGTGTTTTAGAAGTGCAGTGACAATATTAGTTAAATTTGATCAAAATACTAGTTACAAGTTTTGATAGGTGTGTTACAAATGCTGTGGTTTTTAAATTTCATTTTCCTTATAATCAAAAAGTTTAAAATGAACTAATATTTCTGGCAAGAGCGTGGGATAAGTTTATAATATTTGATTGTTTTTCCATTTTTATTTTGTTTACAGTTAGCTTTAAGATTTAATTGTTGCTGATTAAAATAATTGTGGATAAATATCAATAGATTTCATCATGTTTTCATAAATTAATGATTATTTACTTCTTCTAACAGAATGCTGCTCTAATCCTTTAAAGGGATTCATTCTTCATGAACTCATGCATATTGTCACTGAATTTCTCATTCATTTGTAGCTATATATATTTTCATAATTTTTTTTAAAACTTTGTTACTTTTTGGTTGTGAGAGCCAAACTGTTCATTATGAGAAGCTGTATTTATGATCACCTGGTCAGCATATTGTTTCTATTTGTTAAGAAACTGGTTGCAGTCTGAAAAAATATCCAGTAATTAAAAATTGTTTAATTCTTAAGTTGTTTGTACCCAAACTGAACATGAACAGAACAAAGCATATCAAATAAAAGTGAAGCGGAGTCTTGTGAAAGGATTTTTCTGTGAGTTGAGGAGCACTTTCAGTTCTCAGTGAAGGTGCTTGCTGTCTCTTGTGGCTGATTCTCCCTGTCTTTGGAGAGTGACAACTTCCTTTATGTTCAGGGTCTCTTCACTTTCTGTTGATGCCAGGTGAGCCCACAGACACTCAGCGTGATCAAAGAGGAGCGTGGTAGTCAGTCCCTTCCCTTTCCCCTGTTCTGATTCTATAACTGCAAACATCTCTTAATTCACAGTGACTTGAGCAGCCCTCAAATGACTGAAGTGCTTGGTTTGAGTCTTACAGTAATCATCCTCAAAGAAGAGTGCTGAATGTGAAAGAAGATAACTTGTCTCAGAAGTCTCTGCCAAATACCTCTAGATAGAGAGGTTTCTACTGCAGCTGTTCCATGTTTCTGCTTTTCTACATTGAATGTTAAGCTCCTCTTTAATGGATTCTAGTGTTTTCCAGTGGGCACTTGATAACAAAGAATAATAAGAAAACACATATTGGAGATGATTTTTAAGCATTTTTAAAGAATGAGAAAGTCGTCATTGATTAAAAATAGGGACTGACATAAATTTACTAGTTTTACGTGGAATATAAGAAAAGGCAGCCCTGAATAATTGATGCACAAAGAGAATATTTTCCAAGACAGTGTCAATATTAATATTATTTTGGTGTTAATTCTTTTGCAGCGCTCTGATGCAGTTGATATACATTTCTTCTCAGAAAAGTACTTTGTAATAGTATTCACATGTTTTAAAATATGGCTGGAGTGTCATTATAGGATTTTTTTCATGTCAAATCCTATATAAAGTTGTTCGTTTGTTTTTCAGCATAGCTTGCAAGTGTCCTTACTGATTGAGAAGCTAAAATTATTTTCTGCCTATGAAAGCTGGAAAAATGTTCGAAAACCACTATCAGGTAAAACAGAAATAATTGTATTTTTTACCCATTTTCATTTCATCTCTGAGAGAGCTCAATTAAAGCAGCTTATCCTGAGAGGCAAAAAGTCCAGCTACAGGAGTATTTTTGAGTGTTAAATTGTTCAGTATATTTATGGAAATGTTACGAAGTAGTGGGTAGCTGCTGATGCTGTCAGGTCTAGAATGGGCCCCAACATGGTTTGCCAGTGGCTTTTGTTCTTCACCCTTGTGGGCCAGGGAAGGCACATCTGCTTCCATGCAGTCATGGAAGGAGTCCCATCTCCTGAGGTGTAGTCAGAAAAGGAGGTCAGTTTATTCTCTTGGTCCAGCACAAGCTTGTGACAACAGTAGTCACATCATTTGGAACTTCTTTATCCCTTTTAGTCTTTCCTGGCCTCTCTTTCCACCACACTTTGCCTCCCTTTCTCTGCACTAGTCCCATCCCGAGAGAACAACCCACCCCAACTACATTTTTCCTGCTGGTCCCAGATGTGCTACTTCTGTACCCAAAATTGGTATTTCTGATGCTGTTCCCTAGGCTATCTCAGCTTTTCATGGAATTTCTGATGCCTAGCTGCCACTGGCTTTGCAGGATTGTGCTCCCCGAAGATGCCCCATACTCCCCTCCAGTTGATTGTGGAGTTTGGCAGTTTCTTGCCTAACTTCACTGGGACCCCCCCGTGAGACCTGACCATCCTCCAAGCACCAAGTAACTTTTGTCAGCTTCTTGCATCAGTGTTTGTTTGACATTTTCTCATGTCACATCTGATACTTTTCCATGTCCTGTTCAGTTCAGCCTCAGATCAGGGCCCACTCAAGGCCTGTGCAATTAACAAAATGTATTTGTAAAGATGGAAGAAAAAGCCACTTGTTAAAGATTTGCTGCAAGCACATACAGCTTGGCAGTTAAAAATCTTTTTTAACTTTTTGAGAGCTTGATCCTGTAGTCCTTAAATAAATCAGGTAACTTCGAAATTGATAGTATACCATATTAAAAAAATTCATCCATTATAATTTTAAAAAATATTTTGAGTGCAGTTTCTGGAATGCCATTTTGAATTTCCTTAGAACTTACTAAGTCCAGTCACTGGAATCAGTCATGTGGCTGGAGCTGCCAGGTGTGTGTGGGCAGAGGAAAATACCTAATTCATATACAGTGCAGAGTTGATGTTCTCTGAAAAACTAATCTGAGGAGCATTTCTTTTGCTTGCCCCTCTCGCTCATTCTGACTTGCAGGCAATTGCTTGGGCAGCTGAGCATAAAGAGAATTGGCGAGTGCAGGCGACTAGAAATGAGAAGGGAATGGCAGAGTTGTAATGATTGATTAGGTCAACCATGCTGCTGAAAAATGCTTAGCAAACTGTAGGCTGAGTGCATCAGATGTCACAAAAAATGCGACATCAAATGGGAAAAATATAGAAGCAAGTAATTCCCTAAGCAAAGGTGATAAAGCCAACCTCCCCAAGAGCCTGTGTTTAGATTCCTTGATGTCTAATAGGGCACCTGCTCTGTGTCAGGAGTGTTCACCTGACAGGGACGTCCATAATAATCTTTTTCCAGTAATAATTCTCTGTTTCCTCATGAAGGCTGTAGCCCTTACCTTTTCATGGTGATACTGACTGGAGCAGATCTACTACCAGGCCACTTAAGTTGGCCTGGAAAAGTTAGTAAATTTTTGTTTGGTCAAATCTGGCTGGAATTTGGTAACTAGTAGAAAAGTTACTGCAGAATATGTAGGCAGAGCCATTCACATATGTAGACAAATGGTGTAAACTTGATTTCCATTGGAAATCAGACAAAACATCAAATCTGCAACACCTGTTATGTTGTAGCAGCATATTTTAAAACTCACTTCATTTGGCAAATTGTAGAAATAAATCTTATCCAAATATACATTTGTAATCTCTTTCATGGTTTTAGAATATTTACAGTAATTTTGCTTTTTACAGAGTGACATTATAAATAAAATAATTTAAAATACTCCATGGTATTCCTTCAATTTTATCTTCTGATCCTCTAGTAAAGCCAAGTATTGACTACATGAATTGATATGTTATAGTAGTCTAGAAGCTGTTATTAATATTCTGCTGTCTGACTGATCAGTAATACTGACTGTGGTAACAGCATGATACAGAGAGGGATTCTTAGGTTCTCATCTTGACCATTGATAATTCAGTGCTGAGCATTTGGCTGGATGATGTATCCTTAAACCATTTTGTCATAGGGTGGCCAGTTTGTTGAAATATTCAGTGCTCAAGGCAAGAACCCAGGAGCAAAATGGAAGATTTTTGGGAACCCATTAGCTATATCAAAAGTAAGTTTTTTAAGAAATTTATAAAACCTAGAGTATAAACCAGAAATATGTGAAAGAAGCTTAAAATTAGAAGGTAATGGGGGCTTTGACCTGACAGTGGAGTTGTCACTTGCAGTTCTGTCATGACAGACTAAATGACTACTTAAATTAGTTCTATATGCCTGCTTGCAGACTGAGTTGGTCACAGTGTAATTTTGCAGTTTAAATATTTAGAAAGTAATTTTGGTACTCTGGTAGCCAATGAATTGAGCTTTGCTCACTGAATCATGAGTCCTGTTTGTCAGCCTTATTTGTTCATAAAACATTCAAGTAAAGGACATATTTTTATGGATTATATTTTTGCCATCAAATTTGAACCAGTCATACTTGCAGTGCCATCTGCATTTTCTGATTAAAAAAAAAATAGCTTTGCATGTTAATAGCATTGTTGGTTGTCAGGAGGAGAATTCTTATGTTTGTTGTTCCTTTTTGTAGGAATATGACAAAGAACTAAAAGGCTTTGTTTTTGTACTTGAAGGAAACAGTCTAACCAACAAAATGAAGCTACCAAAGGAAACTAGACAAACTTGTGAGTATCAAAGAATTAAATGTCTGTGATATTGTTCTGATTATTACATCAGTCTTACATTGGAATGTAAAATTACATTATTCTCCTGTAGTTAAGGCATAATTCAGCATAGGAAAAGTGGTTTTTTCACTAACTTTTTAGCAGGTCAGTTACAAATAAGTAAAAATTACAGAAGTGCCATATTAGAGCAAGTGCTGTAGGGAAGATCTTGCATGTCCTGGTGCTGCCCAGTTCACTTCTATACCTGACCCTGCTACAGACCAATGTCTGATAAATAACTTCTGACTTCATTCAGCACTTACTAAAGTCAATAATTCAACTGGCATTAATGAATGTGAAATAGGTTTCTGTCTCCTTTCACATTTTACTTTTTAAAGACTTTTTACTTTTGTACCAAATAAGCACTAGCGGTACAAGAAAGTTATACCCAAATTCCCGCTGTGTTTATATGATCAGTGTTTAAGAGTAGTGTGGAGTGTTTTCCCAGGATACCTATTGCACCACAACAAACCAGAATCCAAGCAGTCTGCAATACAGCAATCATCATATGCCTTAAACTCCATGACAGAATGTTGTACCGTATAAGGCTTGTAGGAGTGAATTGAGCTGGTTTAGAATTAACTAAATCAATTGCTTTTGAAGAAAAATTGAGATGGTGATTTTAAACAAATGGACTGGGAATCTTCTAGTATACTTCTAATGCAGGGTATACAGTAAGACACAAGTTTTTTCCAATAAACACAAAAAAAAAAAAAGAATAATTTCTTTGGGCTAGTCATGCAGTAAGGCCTTGAAGTCTAGTCTGATTTTCATAAAAAGAAATTGGCTGTTATCTTCATTAATGCAAAGTATATTTTTGAGAAATCTAATTTATTTTCAATCATACAGTAAACTACTATAGCAAATAACAGTAAACAATTAAAAGAAAAAATTGCTTACTGTTGCTAAATATTAAAATGACGATTAAGAATTAATTTTGTGGGTAATCACTGCTATAAATAGTTTGGTTTTTAATTTACTTTAGCTGGTGCTGCAATACTGCAGTCAGGTTTCCATCTGTTACCATTCTGTTTCCTTCTGTCTTGGTCTCTTCCTCTTTTGAGGTGTGTGTACCTCAGTATTTAATTTATCAAGTATATGGTCTCCCAGTTGCACTGTAACTTTGTATACTCTTCCAAAATAAAAGATACCATATATGCAAATCTAATTTGAAGTTTTAAGGTATCATTTGGCCCTCAAAACAAGAAAGTTCTGATTTGTCATTCTTTAGAAGAAGAGCCAGTGTTGCTGTTCAGTCTTGTGAAGTCAATGAAAAGCAGCCTGTATCCTCCCTGATGGAATATCTAAGAAAACAACATATGGTTCAGTTCAGACATCTTTGTACTGTTTTCCCTTGATAGGGAGCTACCTGAATTTTTTTGTTTGTTCCCTCAGTCAAGCTCCTTTTCTATTGTTCTAAAATTCAGAAGCCTGCACTGAGCAGTGTTGTCATGATCTGAATTGCATTCCCTCCCAAGAGTTTTTTGAAGTTGTTTAACAAAGTGTACATTGTTACCAATATGAGTGCAAGTTGAACATGACTATAAGATAATCTTGATAGGAAAGTATTACTTCATTTTATAATTCTTACAGGATATTTATTGTCTTCATGCTCTTGGAACACAAAAATTGTAAGCTAAAAAAAGGTTCCTTTTGCTTTCATGAGAATTCCACCAAAGCCACAGGTGGGACTTTTAAAACAATACTTTTATTGCACTTTGAATTGGATTTCTTCAGGTTTTTCTCGTGCTCATATGTTGTGTGAACCTTGGGAAATAGTGTTTCAGGAGCATAGCATATGGTACAAAATTGAAATGCTGGATAGTGAAACGTGCATCTGCATGCACACAGCACTTTTTCTTTTTTTTTCCTGTTTCTAGTGGGACTGGTGCAGCAATTTCTGACACTTCAGATTTTTGTGCCATTGGGAAAAGACTTCTCCACTGAGTTACTGTAAGATGCATAAAATTTCCTTGAATACTTAAAGTGAATTCTTGATTGCAGTCATTAATTATGGTGGCATATTTTGCATTAAAGCATGGTGACTTGTCAAGTCAATAAAAAGTAATTAAGCTAATAAGATCATTATTTCTTAGATGTTTTAAATAGTGACATTCCTTTGAAGACAGAACAAACTCTAAAAAATCCTGAATGAAGATGATGAAAAATCTGAAGAAGTGGGACACAAATTTATCAAACATAAGAAAATACTGGCGCATGAAGACTGCCTGAAAATTCGTGAGAGACTTATTCATAAGAGAGGGCTCTTTGGTCCAGGGCAAAAAGAAATACATATTCTAATAACTGGGGGAGAAGAACACAACCAAACAAATGCTAAAAAGCGAGAACAACAAATGGAGTGCTCGATTGGTATAATTATTTCCATACTGTGAAGAAAGAGAGATACAGCAGAAGCAGACTTTTTTATTAGTTAGGTGTGAAATTATTTAATAGAGTTTTAAATTTGGGCAGTTGTCAGGCTTTGGACAACATTTCTCCCCTAGTGACACCATCTGTTTATATATAAACAGCACAACTCACTCAGCTTTGTAGCCCATAGAATATCTAAGACTTGGATTAACAAAAGAAATATTAGACCATTAGAAGCCCTGCAAGAAAAGATGGGTTGAATGATATGCAATTAAATTGTGTAAAGTGAAAGAAGGATTTTATTTTTGTTTGACTTTCTGTAAGTTTGCATTTAAAGGGACGAAGGGACAAAACAAACAGAATATGTCATGCAGCAAACAGAGACCAAATACCAAGTACCAAAACCAAGATTTGCCTCTCATGGACGTCCTGTAGGCAGGGGCAGACTTAATGACAGGTGCAGGAATTCAGATTTTTCTATAATGTCATGTTGAATTTGATTCTTTTGCCTATTTGCCACCTTCTTAACGAGAACCTCTTTTCCACTTCTACTAATTTTGTTTTTCTCATTGCTTCCTTTTTTTTGATAAAAACATTTTCTATCACCTCTCCGACCCTTACATTCCTTTTCTCTTTCCAGGTTATATTTAGACTTCACATTTTCTTCATCTTTTCTCTCTACTTCCTCTTTCCATCTTTAATATGTCCCTCTTATAAAAGCAAATATATGTTCTTGTAATATTCGTAGGTACCTGTATAGATTTACATACATGTATTTTGTATTTGCTATATATATATTTTATGTAACATATACTACATCGCTATATAATGTATATCATATAAACTGTATTAACTATGTATTCTCTCTGTAGCTCCAGTGACTTTGAATGAAGGTGTTCATATCTTAAAAGTACAATATCAGTTGTACCCCACTTAGTGCAACTATATGAAAAATTTAATAAAACTTCTTTAAAAATAGTTTTAATACTAAGTTTTGTATTTGAAATCAACTCTAACTTACTTGTGCTCATAAAGTCCTTCAAGACTTGCAGAATAGACAGTGCATTATTTTGTCCTAGCAGACTTAAGATAGTCCAGTAAATTATAAAGACAAGTCCTTCTTGCTTCATGTGGCTGCCGTTCAGTTCCCTTCATTTCAGATGTTTTGAAAGAAATCTCTTGCTTATTTGCAGACAGAATGTTGTGTTGTTGCTTCCTGAAGTTTAATGTTCAAAGATGGTTTCTTACACAACCTGACTACTTACTGCTGATTCTTTGAGCAGCTTCAAGTGAAAATTGATGGCATACCAAACTATGACATTTACTTTATGTAAAAAACACTGACAAGTTTTGTAACAGCTGTGCATGAAGCTTTATGTTACATTTCTTGCTCTCCCATTCTGCAGAGAGATGGAAATAGAAATTTAGTTTGAGCCTCATACTCTTTTGCATTCTGTTCAGTGATTGATCTGGTCAGCAAACAAGAATTTCTTCAATGCCATCCATCACTGCTGGCATCGGCTGAGCTAAACTTTCTAACTTGCTGCTGTCAACCAGTCATGCGAGATTCCTGCCATAAATACTGAAATGTGCAAACTACTGTCTATATAAGCTGGTTTATCTTTTCTTTAGGGGAAATTTAAGTAGAATTTTAGATACTTTTTTACGTGGCATGATTAGATGAATATCACCACATTAACAATCGATGTATTGATCTGCATAAAAATGTGTAAAATAGATTGTGGATGAAAAATTTGATGAAGCGTAATAAAATCTCATCTAAGGTAGAGAGCATGTAATTTATGCAGCTTCTTTGGAGCAAATAATAGCAAAGCTATTAGTAATGCTGAATATAGCTGTCTGCTGCAAATGCAGTAGCCAGTTGTTAAATCTTCAGTGTTATGGATTTTGCTACTTTTCTGAAAAAGCGAAGGTAACTCAATGTTTGAAAAAAATATTTGCATGTAAAAGAAAACAGCATCTGGTTTGTGTTGTCATTTTTGCTTTAATTCCCAAATATGGACATGTGGGTGTCAGTGCTTCTGCTTGGCATTTTGACATTTATTTATCAAACATTTATTCTTAAAGAAGTGTAATGCCAGTCATGGTCATATCTTGTTTCTGATACGGTTTTTCTCAGTGTGGGGTATCACATGAAATTAGCACATTTTGTAATGGAAAGTTTTATAGCAAATGAGTAGAGCTGTTGATGTGAGGAAACAGACCTTGAAATTGTACCATAGCATCAAAAAAAAAAAAAAAATAGACTGGTCTGGTGTGAGAACAAGGATGAGATGCTCAATTCCTGGTTATGTACTGAAATATTTTGTGCTCTTGTATGAGTCCCTGTGCATTGCTCAGCCTTTTTTTCCCCAGTTCAGGTGTGGTACTTACTCATCCATTGCTGCAGCTCCAAAGTCACACTGCCTCTCTCAGTGATGGCCAAGTCATGGTGCTTTAAACTTGTTTGAATCTTCACATGGTAAACAGCTGTAAATCACATGTGGCATAGTTTGTAGCTGGGGTGTGGTAGCACAGATTCTTTCCCATGGGAATTTTTCTCTTCTTCTCCCTGTGTTCTATAAATAAAGATAAGGTTTGGATGTTATTGAAACTGTCTCTGGAAAGATGGACAGTTCTACCTGGCCTATGGGCCTAGGGGGAGGTTTTGAATTGACCCAATCCGGAGAAACTTTTAAAAGTCTATATAAGTTTTAGAATTAAATAATAAAATCAGAATTCCGCCTCACCCGATCCAGTCTGGTTCTTGTACTCGGCTAGCGCTCACAGCGACACTGGGGAAGTGTGAGTTCTCTTATAAGATCCCCTCGCCTCTGACATGAAAACCTGCAGAGCAAGCATGCCCATTGTCAGTGAAAACTGCTGCTCAGCCGAGTCCTGCCCCAAGCCCAGACCTGGTGCTCGGTATTACCGTGCCATGGGGCTCTGCTGTGTTGCCACTTCCTAGAATCACACAGTGCCTTATGGACCATCTTCCCAGCCAGAATACGCTGAGGATCACAACATGATTGCTCATTAACGATACTTATGTCTCTTAATTTCTTAATTCTTCCTGATGTTTCAACCTCAAACCTTTCAACCTTTGCTCAGCTGGCAAAGTGCATATCAACAGGGTTGCTCAGTTACTATCCCACTGTTCATAATCAAATTAGCTTTGCTTGTCACTAGCCTTTGCCAGCTCCAGAAGGCATCAGCTCTTGTTATATTCTGAATTAACGCAAACTCTGGGAGAGCTTCAAACTCTGGAACATACCTGATAAGTTTTCTGTTGAAGTTGGTTATGTATGGAGGAGTCTGTAGGAAAAAGGGGGTTGAAATCTCTTTTTTCCTGAAGTAGTTGTGCTTGCTGATAAGAAATCTTATTACAAGGCCTGTGAACAGTACAGTAGAATATATATTTTGGTACCATATTTCCTGGTTTTAAACTGTTGTTTCTATAAATATAAGTTTATTACTTTGAGATTTTTAATAACCACAACATAGTATGTTTGCAGGCATAGCTAATTTATTCATAGATACCCTAACAGTTTGAATTTATGTGAATTAGATGCTATCGTAATCAGTCATCATTTTAGCTTTGCTGACAGAGATATCATAAATTATTGATGCCAACCTAAACACCCAGTATGTTTTCAGATACAAAACAATATGAATCTTGGTTAGTCTTGCAAAACTTAGACCAACCTCTTAAAATTCAAAGCCGAACATAGATGCTAATTCTTTCATGTACATGTGAAATTATTGGAAGATTTTAGATGGAGAGTGAATGTAAACTTTATTGAGTAGATTTAGATGAGAGATTATTTGAAATTCTGGTGTTCCGTAGCATGAGACATGTTCCTTGATTTTTTGGTGAAGCAGGAGTGAAATACAGAAACATTCTTAAAAGTATTAGGGTATGCTAAATTTCATAATTTACAAAGCAGATTTTAACTCATATATCTGAAAGTAAAAAAATTTTAATAACTGTCCCAGTCATCAGATCTTCTAGAACTTTAGATGGAAGCAAAGTACTAATTATTTATATTTTGGTTGGTGGATCAATGTAAGTAACATGAAGTAAACTAAATCCTGTTTATATTTGGTTGATAGGGTTTGTTAGTCAGGATTTTCATGTGCCAAATGAAGTAAATTCTGTTTGCAAGAAAGTTAATCTTGTATTTTTAAAGGGAAGACTTCATAGTAATTCTTAGTAATTAGAATAAATGGTTTGAATATGAGAAATACGGCTGTACTTAAGAGAACTGTTACATTAGCAGGTGCAAACATATCCTTTCCTTTGTCTGAAAAGCATGGATGAAAGGATGGATTGTCTCTTTAGAACAGAAAATTCATGGAAAGAATAACAAAGTGGAAAAAATAGGAGCCAATAAACTTAAAAAGCCAATACAACTTGCTGCAGGCATAAATGACTGCATGATAGAGGTAATTTGTTTAGATTCTGGAAAAGAAGTCAGCACTAAACTTTCTATGTATTAATACTCATTAGAGTACTTTGTACTGAAAAATTAAAAACTGTTTTCTAGAGTTACAGTTTTCTAAATGGTTTGGCAAAGTTAGCCATGCTTCAGAGGAACATAGCATTGTGCTGTAAAATGGAATTTACTAAGTACTTGGAAATAAGAGAAAGATGAGCTTATTTCAAAACCAAGGATATTAAAATACTGATAGAAGTTTCTAAAATATATGTTATGAATAATAGTGAGCACTTTTAGAATGATTCTTGGAACATGTGGAGTTGTAAGAGTAATTAAACTTTCACCCTAAGATTTTCTTGGTCAGCAAAAATACCAGGTCATTTTTTAATTTGGAGAATTGATTGCAAATATGTCAGTATCTTGTACAGTGAGGTCAGGATTCACCATTTCTTCGTAACTGTTCATATTTTGAAAGATGTCTATTCTAACAACCAGATTTGATGATTCCTGTTTTGTGCCTGCTACTTGTGTTACTCCATCTTTATGGATACTGGTTAAGTGCACTTTGTGGGTTTTTTTTTTCTTAATGCTCTCCAGAAAAAACACTATCGACAGGAAATTCCAGTACACGACACAACTTGTTCTCTAGGTCTGGGTGACATATCAGTCTTCCAGATCTCTTATTTTGTAGAAATTTGGTTGATTTTCAACATAACTACATCTGCTTTTATGAGGGCAGGATACAATGCCTGGATTTCAGATCATCAGGCAGCCACTTCAGTAACATAGTATCTCCTACAAGACCAATTTACAAGTAGCACATAAAATAAAATGTATGTGAAGTACTGGGTGTTCCTGAATAAGGAAACTTGAGAATCTGAAAATCAGCTGACAATTGCTATTCTCTTGGTTTTCTGTCTTTAAAAATGGAGATGATGATGATGATGTTGCTATCTAATGTTTAGGAAGCACATGCCTTTTATGGAGAAAATGGCACTACAGTTGTTAAGTACTAATATATTAATGTACTAATAGTGAAGCATTAGCAGAGAATTCTCTCTGGATTTTGACCACGATACAAAGAGATTTCTGGTAGTGTTAAATTGCATGGGAGTTGCTCAGCTTAGCAACATCGATGCAATACCTGCTTTCATGTTTGGTAAACTTCCAGGTTACGTCATTTATAAAGAGAAAAACGCTTTCATTTGAAGACAGAGTGATCCTGACGAGTTAAGCATCCCTTCAACAGTTCAGTATTGTTTTTTTCTAAGTTCATTTTTAGCCTTGAATTGAACATTAACAAATGGTTATAAATTATTATCCATACAGAAGCACAGTGAATGGGTAATCTGAGCAGATGAGTCTATCTATGCTCTTGGGTAGTTGCTACCATTTACTTGCAATCTCACTATAAGTTACCATTGTGAGGAAAATAGTCAATCAAATTTGAAGATGTAAAATAAAATTGAAAATTGAATTGGAAGGTAATTTTACTTTCAAATGGTTTGCAAATGTAGATGTTAAGTGTGAAATGAATGCAGTTAATGACCATAGCTGGAAGAGTTATGCACCTGCTGATCACAGGAATATTATTATAAATGAGGTTGATTTTCTTGTTGACTACCTCATTTTTCTCAACATGGTCTCATTACTTTTCTATCACATGCCTGACCCTTAGATATAAATACTCAAGCACAGACATAATAAAAATACATTAACTCCCATATAGATTTTTTTAATTCATCTTTGAAAATCAAGATGTGTGCTGCAGATGTTTCTTGCCATTGTAGGTTCTGCTTTTGGATAGCAGGAAAAAAAGCTGAGTTTCACCAGAAGTACTCTAGAGTCATTTTGCAGCTGAGAGATCTGATGTTCTAGCTCCCATTGTCTGAATTACTTCAGTAAAGAGTTTCTCCAGACCCTTCCTTTATTTTTGTTTTCCAATAAGCAATGTAATTAAAAAGTCTGAAGAAAGTTACACTAGCTCTTAGATAAGTATCTTCCTTCTCCTGGGAAGTAAATTATTTTACAGAATTTTAAGGCCATCTTGTTTTTCATAATTTGCCTGTTTGAATGTTTCACCTACTTTTGCCTGTGGAATATAAATATTTTTATTGTTTTAAATGTATTCACAGAAATAAATTATACTTCTACAGGATTGATTATATCTATGTATCTAAGGTTTGGCCCTTCCTTATGGCACATCTATCATCATAAAAACAGTCATTTTAGACTTATATCACAGAGTCTGACATAAATGTATGTCTTTTGATCTAAACAAATATGTTCAGTGTTGTATTTTGGAATGTAACTGAGCTGTACATTTACCAATGGCCTTTCTATAACCAAGGTACTTTTTTTTTTATGAGGGAGAGAGATAAACCTATTCATATAAGACATAAATAAGAAAATTTAAACATATTGAACTGATAGTATAAAGTGAACTTAGGTTTTTATTGCCGGTTGTTTGGAGGTATGCATAACTTAATTCTAGACTCCTACTGCTCTGTTATAGCCTCATTTAAGGCAGCATTCTCTATTGAAAATTATGCAGTTTGAGGTTCAGCAGGGATAGTATTTTTGTTTCTCAACACTCAGGTTATTGCAACTGCCTGGTTTCTCGGCACAATTACTCAGTTCTACACCTAACCAGGAAATCCAGGGAGCTCCAAGCAACCACTGCTCCAAACTTTGGAATTCTTTGGTGCACCAATTTCTTAGCACTTCTGAACATCCAAGATTTAGAGTGAAGAGTTTCTGGAAACTAGATCCATAGGTTTTTCACCAAAGGCTACATGGGAAGTAAAGTGATGGGTGGAACTATGCCTTAATCTGGGACAAAGGCTTAGCTATGTGGCCAGTTTGCGGGCAATCTTAAGGGAATTATTTCACATCTTGCTTAAACTTCTTCAAAAGTAAGATCAAGTCCAGGTTCCAGCGCTGTAAAGACACTTGGAGGTTTTCTGATGAAATCACTTTTCAAGGACTTGGTATAATTTATCCATTCATAAAAATATGTGCCGCTGATTCTGGAATCTCTCATGTCAAACAATAGCAATAGTGAGGATATGGTTTTTTCTTGGCACAGAAGAGGAATTTCTGCTTTTCAAGTGCATGTGATTTATAAGAGGAGCTGCCAGTCTTTCAAAACAAAACAGATAATAGAGTCTTCCACTTTGTTTTGATTTGCCCACTCATGTTATGAGGATGAATAGATTAAAGGTCAGGTTATCTGCAAGGGAGAGAAAAGAATCAGCAAGTTCTGGAAAGCTGGTGAATGGTTTGCTTTGGATGATGGTCTTAATGATTGTGGGGGGGGAACAAGAAGGTGCTTATGTGTTTTTATTGCCTGTACTGGTAGAACCTTTTGATATTTACATACTTGCAGTATATTTTGTACTGTCCTTGATTAAATTCTCAAATTGGCAAAAATAGCTAAAGTAGGTAATTTGCCCCAGAGTTAATGTCCTCCTAAGCTGACCTAAGGAGACCTATGAGTGTTTTAGGGTGTTTGTCTGCAAATTTTGGGTGATGACATTTCATCAGTTAATCTACAGGTAGTCCTTAGCTAATGAAAAAGTGTTTTCAGTAATAAATTTAAAAAACCGAATCTACAGGGCAGTCTCACTGTTTTAAAGTAAAACCCGGCATTTGAATGATTATGAGTAATTACTTTTACCAACACAAAGTAGTGACGAGAAGTTGTTTATTATAATTATTTGTCATCTTCTCAGAGGGGCTGCTAATTACAAAGAAATACCCATCTGTTAGAAATAGGCTTGTTCAAAAATAATAGGTAAATTCATCATTGTTTCCCCATACTTCAAGCATATTCTCCCAGACTGCAGCCTTTAAAGTAATATCTGTGCTCTGGAGTGTTAAGGGAGGACTGTTGGGGAATGTCAAGGTTGTGCTGCTGTTGTGGTTTAACCCCAGGAGGCAGCTGAGCCACAGCAGCCTCTCCTACTCCTTCAGTGCATGGGGAAGAGAATACACAAGGGTGAAGTGCACAAAAACTTGTGCATTGAGATAAAGACAGTTTGGGGAGAGCAAAAGATGCACATGCAACCAAAATCTAAACAAAGCATTAGCTCCTTCCCATGGGCCTGAGATGTTCAGCCATCTCCAGGAGCTCCACAGCTCTGGGCTGTGTAATGGCTACATGGGAAGACAACGTAACTCTGAACTTTCCCCATTCCTTCTCCTTCCCCACAGTTCTTACTGCTGAGCATGGCACCCTATTGTCTGAAACATCCCTTGGGTCAGTTGGCATCAGCTGTCCTGACTGTGTCCCCTCCCAACTCCTCATATATCCCCAGCCTCCTGGCTGGTGAAATGAGGTGAGGAGCAGAAAAGGCCTTGACTCTGTGTAAGCAGTGCCCAGCAGCAATGAAAACATCCATGAGTTACCAACACTGCTTCCAGCACAAGCCCGAAGTACAGCCTTTTCCAAGCTCCTCTGAAGAAATTTAGCTGGTGCCAGCCAAAACCAGTACAGCTGCTCACAAGACTTGAAGGAAACAGAACATAAAAATTACGCTCTTTATCAGTTTAAAAGAAACCTGATTTTTTTTTTTTGTGACCATGGCCGTGATCTGAATTTATTAGAAATGTTTCTGTCATTGTGAGATGACCTGAATAGTGAGCAATAAACTTCTGCATTGTAATTCCCCTTTGAAGATATGTCCTCATGAAGTAGAACAGACAATGTATTTTGTTTACCTTTAAGCTGAAAAGAATCTATATGCAGTGACAGAGGCATTTTTAGGAAAAGAAAGCAAATAATGTTTTTCTAGTTAGCAGGCCCCAAGATAACACAAGCTTAAGGGGCCAAAACACGTGTGATTATTAAAGGCTACTGAGTTCTCAGTTCATACAAATTGAATTCTTTCATAGTCTGAAGGGCTGTGGAAATCGAGCAAAGAGTGTAGGCTGTTGAAATGAAATTAGCATGTAAAGTGATTTTATATATGCAGGGATATAGCCACGAAGTTTGAATTGGAGAAAGAAATCTCATTACTCATCTTGTAAAAGAAGTAATTTTTGAATTCCGTATTTGATATCACTGACATAAAGGTTTTGCACATGAACAGGTTTTTTTGTGATTTCCCAAAGATACTGGATTATTGAATTGACAAAGATCTGTTCCATTCTCTCCTGCCTTTTCTTTTATAGGATAACTGATTTTAGCAATATTAAAAGAAGATTGTATTTGTCAACGGTCCACAAGGAGTTGACTGTAAGCCCTCTGCATGCAAAAATTCCTCTGTTTATGATCAAGCGCAAAATAGTAGGTACCTTGGGAATATTCCCTGGACTGAGGTGGAGCGTGTTTTCTAATCAGAAATGTTTTGTGTATATTATAAACTTTTTGAAATTATTGTTTGGTTTAGAACTCAGCTCCTACTGATGGAAGGTAGTTGTGTATGTCCCCTTTACCAGATGGCAGTAGAACCACTTAATGCTGCACCTCTTCTATCCTTCTTCTTATATTAGGAATTCATTCTCATTTTACAAAATTATTGCTGTTTGTGATGTTTCTTCACCTCTCCTGTTGGTCCAGCCTCTGTAAAATTCTCTGTGTCCCTGATACTTCTTCATGATAGTGTTTGTGCTCACATGTCCCTTCTCCTGTAGTGACCTTTGATGACATTCACTGGAGCTTCAGGTAGACTGTAGCTGATGGCTGCTTTCACATTCTTCAGGTTCTTCCAAATTCTGGCATATACAGAACAATCTGTATGTCAAACTGATGAAAACAAAACAATAACCATTATCTTCTCCTCGGTCCCCTCTCCCCTGCCCAGCCACAACATATGGTAATAGCTGACAGGATACAAAGCCTGATGGTTACCATATAACCATGTAAGGACTGGAGTCTCAAATACTGCTTTAGAAAATAAACTTGATATGAGAATAGTTAGATTTCAAATATCTTAAAATATATACTTGCATGAAGAGAACTAGGTAACAGTATACTTAGCAGTTGTGAATTTAAGGCTAGACATGAGAGAGAATATTTTACAAAAATCTCTGAATTTATAGTTTTTTTGAGATAGGTTAAGTGAAAGCAACTGTGGTAACTAGCAATTGAGGAGTTTTCTGGTTTATGGGAAGAAGTAGTTGGATTTTTTTTAATGAACATGTGTCAGATCATACCCCTGAAGTTGCTGTTAATTCAAAATCAGGGAAATTAAATTATTTTTCTTCAGTGCAATTTCAGTTAGTTGGTGTCAGACTACTATAAGTATTTCAGGATTAAAGTGTGCATTAATTTACACCAATTCCAATTCAATCAGAAGATGAACTTCAGTTACGTATTTTAACTTAGATAGTAAAGCATGAATCAGATATATCTAGATGCTCTGATCAGTTATAAGGATAAAATATTTTAATAACCTTAATGCTTGACCAACCTTAAAGAGTAGATCTATATTTCTTAGTGTATCTGAATACCTATCTGTCTCCCTTAAATGGTTATTTGCCTTTTTATCATTGCTTTTGCTTCAAGGAGGGGCATGTTGCTTTCAGTGATTAGATAGATCTTTAACATGGCTCTGATAGTTCAACTTACTGTATACACAAGCCAATCATTCTTATCAGCATGAGGGGTTGTGAATCAGGATATATAATAAGTTGTTTGTTCCATCAACAGAACATAGTTTGCATTTTCACATGCTAGCTTTCTGTATTGTATTCCTATAAATTATTATATTTTTTCAATCTCAGCAGTAGAAATACCAGTTATAAATACTGAGTTTTTCAGTCCGTTGCTTGGTGTCTTCAAAACAGTATTACTTTCCTTCCAAAATTTCAGATTTAAGACCTGAACAGTAATGTATGCACCTAAATTTTTTCTCAAAAATATTTTCTATTTGGCAATTAGAAGCTAATATTTCTACTTTGACTTTATAAGGAAATTAGGGATGTACAATCATTGTGGTTTTACTTTTCTTTTAAAACTTCAACCATTTTTCAGCTAAATTTTACACATGAGTAATCATATAAAATATATTACAATTCTGCAAATTGAATGAAAATTGCTGCATTTCTCCTCAAGGCCATCTTGTTTATTTGTATAGAAGGTGTGTTAGCTCATGGGTTTTACTAAAGAGTACTGTTTCTCTTTTCTAGTGGTGCAATATGTGTATTGACTTGGCAGCGTTTACCAGGGAAATATTCAGAGGAGCTGTCTTCCAGTCTTTGGATGGAATTGTTATTTCAGCTAACTGTAAGCTAAGAAAGATCTTCACTTTAAAATCCAAGCCTCAAGATACAGCTGAGGGAGATGGTGTGTTTTAATTACTATGTAGTCTTAATCATAACTGTTCATATTATAAAATCAAAAGCTTCTTATTCATCAGATTGTCAATTTGATTACATGATTTCATAAAAATTAAAGTGGTAGTACAGCATATTAAGTCTGCTAGTGTTGGACTTAAGGCAACTAATTAAATATGTGTGTACTCCTGTGTTTTAAACACTGAATTCCTTAGAAGTATTTTATTGAAGAAATTCTGGCAAGATTTATCAAGTAGAGAGCTTGTTTTAATGAGGGTTTCTTATGCTGATGGAAATCAGGTTTTGGCCAAGAACAGAGTATCTGAAAGGAAAGAGAAATACTTAAAACAGCAACATTTGCTATTTGTTTTCTTAACTTTGGACATTAGCAGCTGATGAAAAATTTCTTTTTAAAATAATGCAGATGAAATTATAACAAAACATTATATGAAACAGAGCTATGAAATTATAAAAAACACCTCAGATCTTGTATCCATTTATCCTAATGTGTCCTTGTTTATTGGGAAAGTAATATTGGTGGTGAGCTGAAAAATGAGAGGGTTTTTTGCAATAGATCAGAATATTGGTCGAAGTTTACCAGTCTCCAGACTGAATCATCATTTTCCAAGGGAGAGAACTTCATTCCTCACTGGTATTTGCAGTAATAGAGGAGAAATTTCAAAAGCACAGCTGGCACCTTCTTATTTTAAAGGCACCCCTAGGAATACCTCAGCTTCAATTTCATTCAAATTTTCATTTTTTGGCTTTTAAGGAACATACTTGAAAAAACCTTTCAGGTTTCAGAAGGAGGGATAGTTAGCAGTATTGTAAGTGTAACAAAATATATCTTCCATTTGGAAACGCTAAACCAATAGGGGAGAGTAGGCAAACCTTGTGATTACTCTCCTGATTTTATGTTGGTAAGATTGGAAAAGAAATTAATTTAAAAATGTCTACAGAGAGAATATGGTAAATTCTTAACAGGAAACTGCAGTTTGAGCTCTTACTGGCATTCATTTATTTTAATTCCATTGGTGCATTGTTTTTTTCCTTCCATTCTAAACAGTTCTGAAATGTCATTAAATATTCTAAATGAGTTCCAAAATTCTAAACTGTAGTTAACATAATGAGTCGACAGCTTTAATAAACTTTATGCATAGTAAAATATTACACTTTTAATTACTTCATTATCAATTCTATGATTATTACACAGCTGGTGGGCATTAGTACTTTCTGTATGCTTTTGAATTTCCCTATCTAGGCAATTCATAGAATCAGAATCATGGAATTTTTTAGGTTGGAAAAGACCTTTAAGGTCACTGAGTCCAACTGTTAAGCCAGCACTGCCAAGGCCACCAGTAATCCATGTCCCTAAGAGCCCCATCCACATGGCTTTTAAATACCACCAGGAATAATGACTCCACCACCACCCTGGGCAGCCTGTTCCAGGGCTTGACAAGCCTTTTGATGAAGGAGTTGTTCCTAGTATCCAATCTAAACCTCCTCTGGCACAACTTGGGCCCATTTCCTCTTGTATTAACGCTTGTTACCTGGGAAAAGACACTAGCACCCACCTCTCTACAAGGTCTCCCTTCAGCCTCCTTTTCTCCACGCTGAATAACCCCTGTTCCCTCAGCCACTCCTCTAAACTTTTTCTCTAGACCCATCTTAAATTTTCATTACAGCTGAAGGTTTGGCTGAATTATAATGGTTCTATACTTCATACCCGATTACAGAAAAACAATAGTAAGGGTTTTTGATATTATTAATTAAGTTTCAGATAACAATTACTCTTTGATAAAGCTTTTTCCCCCCTCAGAATGACTGGACCAGTTAGTTGAGCTCCACTGAATGCAGTGACATTGCAACTTGTTTTGAGAGTTGTCATGCTTTAACCTCGGCCAGCAACTAAGCACCACACAGCCATTCAGTCACTTGCCCCCCAGTGGGATGGGGGAAAGATTCAGAAGGGTAAAAGTAGGAAAATGTATGAGTTGAGATAAGAACACCTTAATAATAATAAATTGTAATGACAAAGAAAAAACAAAAAAGGAAAGATAATTAAAACCCAAGAAGGACAATTGTTTTTCATTTACATAATTTGTTTAGCAGCAGCAGCCCCCCCCAGTCAGCTTTCCCTCTAGCTGATAGCTGAGCACATTGTCATATGGTCTGGAATATCCTTTGGGTCAGTTGGGGTCAACTGTCCTGGCTGTGTCCCCTCCCAGCTTCTTGGGCCACCCCCCATCTGCTCCCTGACAGGGCAGCTTGGGGAGCTGCACAACAGCTAACACATCAATATGTTATGAGCACTGGTTGCATGCCAAATCCAAAACACAGCACTCTACCAGCTACTGAGAAGAAAATTAAGTCTTTCCCAGCAGAAACCAGGACAAGGGTCAAGTTCTTTGCTTCAAACTCCTTGGTGTGGTGGAAGTAGTGATTTCAAGGTGCATTGAATGTGTTACTCTTTTCAAGTAGCAAGTATACAGTATGTTTGGAATTTTTAAAATTATAGGATATGCAAAGGAGGAACCACATATACGAAGAAATTATTTCTGTATGAGATCATTGAGATAGAGAAGGAAATAATTCATCTTTTGTGCCTCATGATACTGAAGCATACAAGCTTAAACTGTACCTAGTTTCTTGTTTCCATAGTGATCCAGAACTTATGTATGGGGTTTTATCACTAAGTATTGCCCAACAGTGATAAATAATGTAGTGGCTTGGCAAAAAGAAATGGTTAAAAAAATACGTCCACTACTGAAATACAATATGGGACACTTGAATTTTTTTATTTGAATCTCAGTGCTTGATCTCCCATTCATGTTTGGGTTTCAGGTTATGTTTTCCTCTTCTTATTCGTGGAAAATAGGCTAATATTCATTAGCTTATTATATTCAAGTCTTGTAAAATTTGGGATCAATTTGCATTGTAACATCACAAAACATGGATTCCTTTCTTTGTAGAGCGCAGCTTTCATAAACTCAGTTTGTATTGGTTATCAAAGGGAAAGCAGAGATAATCAGCTCACATTCTACTAGTGCCTGGTGTCACAAGAATACATAGGTTGACAGCTTTTTGGTTTATCATGAACGGGTAATGGTGTCCAAAGTTTGGAATTAAAGCTTATTAAATTCTTTATTTGCATATATGGGACTTCTGCTTTGCTACTTCAGTCCCACTGGTATAAATACCATATTTAGCGGTTCATTTTATCAGAAAATCACTGTATGAGTGTTACAATTAAAGCTGAGTTGTAATAAAAATTAACAAAATGTATTTTGGGATTGTTTTGTTTGCTCTCTTGACAAATCAAAGAAGTTGATTTTCTATGGCTATTCCAGCCATTAGTGTATATTTCTTTAACTGTATTCAAAATTTTTGGCCTAAAAGTATACACAAAATAATTCTAAAATTTACAATAGTGATCAATTGCAGCAAATTTTTCAAATTACCATAATCTACTCAATTTTTATAGCCATATGAACTAAAGTATATGTAATCTACCAAATAATATAAGTCAAATTTAATTCCGTAGTGTCATGAGTGAAATAAAGACTGTGTTTTTTGATTCTAGGTACATGCTTTGTTCCATCTACACCATGTGAGTCCTCAGATGTTATTCCTCGAACCTGCCAGCTCAATTCTGATGTGCCACAAGTTACACAATTGCTGAATCTAGCTAAAATTCACAAGCCAGAAATAAAATGTAGGGAAAATACAGTGCAGGAAACAGGTATTCTGTTGTATTAAAATGCTGTGAATACAATTGATACAGTATGTGTACAGACAATTGCTTGTTTTGTAAATGTCCAAGTTAAGAGTTCCAGTGTCTTAAAGTGAAACGTGGTACCTGTAGTGCCACCAGCACATAGACACATCTGTTCTATAGCTTGAGATCTGTGTGCAGCCTCAACAATTCTAACTCAAGCATGAGATTTATAACAATATTTGAGACGTCATATGAATGTACATTGAAGCATTGTACAGTGAAGTTGTTACACTTATTTTTAAAGTATGTTCACATCAGTGAAACTATTCTGTCAATATGACCATGCAGTGTCCTCAGCTTATAGTCTGGAAGGGGAGATCTTGTCTCATTGGTGTCTTGGAGTTATTTGAATGTTTCTGTAAGCTACAAAATAATAAACCATATAATTTAGACCTTGGCAGCATTGCATAGAAGAGATCTATTAAAGAAAATGGGCCAATATAAGCTGTTGACTTGGATAAAAGCTAAGAGAAAGCAAAGAGAGGATTCAATTTAAAATTATTGTTACAGCTGAAAGCTAACAGCAGGAGACCTCAAAAGTTTTTGTTTTAGTCTCTGTATTATTTATTATAGTTATGAATAATCTCAACAGAGAAGTGAATAACAGGGGAGCACAATTTTGTTATGATACCGATACTGGTTTAATAAAGAGTGGGACGTCAGAGTGTTTTAAGCTTTTGAGATGGGCAATCCCATATTTACTTTTTCCTGAAAAACAGAGCAGGTAACATGCAGGAAACATGACAGTTTGCAAAGCAAGGTTTTCACTTTACTGGTTTTATGTCTTGTGGCCACTGTGTTGAAAAATTATGGTCTAGGGACCACTGTACAGGGTAAATGTGGAACATGACATCATGTAAAATCTAGCTTTGGTAAATGCAAAGGATTGTACATTGGGGAGGAATGATAACTACAGTAAACTTTAAAGGATCAAAGTTAAATGACTCAAGGCAGGAAGGTTATCATCACCATAGATACAGCTCAGTAGAATTTTCTGATTTTAATATGTTTTAAAAAAGTAAGTAGCAGGAAATTCAAAGTCATAGGAAATGAAAAAGGTATCAAACCTTTAAATCATTTTTGCATTATTATCTGAAATACTTCATACATTATCAGTTAAACCATCTCAGAAAAGACCTTGCAGACCAAGAATTGATTCAGGGAGAAGCAGCATGAATGAAAAACTCTCATATAAGATATGCTGAAAACATTAACAATTTACATAAGGGCATTTATAAAGTAACCAGTGATACAAAGGAGGTTCAATAGAAGCTACTTTTCTTATCTCATGGCACAAAAACAAGACATCATTTGATGTGATGATGCAGTTGAAAATTAAAAACTCATAAAAGAAAATGCCATGTTACACAGAATATAATTAAAGTATGGAATCTACTACTAAAAGAAGCTGGTAAAGAAATTGGCATGATTCCAAAATCAGTTGGCAATTTATATGGGTAACAGTAATGTTGTATTTAGCAGCAGTAAAAATATGAAGAGAAAATTGAATTTTGTACTTCCAAGTTTTTCCAACCTTACTCTAAGAATTGTGTTGAAGACAGATGATTTCAAAAATCCATACTGAATTATCTTGTGCTATTTCTGAAGCATTGGGTTTGGCCTTTGAAACAGAATGTTAGAGAGATTATTGGCCTGTTCTAGACTAGCATTTCCTGTGTTTTTATGTTTAAGTTGGCATGTCTGTTTGAATAAGATCTGTAAGCCAAGAATTAGTAGAAACTGAATTGTAGATACAAATGCCAAGATGTGAAATTGCTTAAATAGACTTGGGTCAGACAATTGAGAGCTTTTTACTAAAGCTGCTATTTTGCTTTAAAACTGTGTATTGCTTCCTACCCACAGTAAAGTCAACAGCAGAATTTCACTAAGGCAAATGTATTTACAGTCCTTATTGTCTTGATTCAAAATACTGATTATCTCTTCAAAATAATTTTGTAAAAAGATAGATCATCATTAAAGAACAGCAGTAGTGAGAAACAGATTATTCATTTCCATTATTAGAAATCTGGAGTTGTAAAATTATTCATAAGCAGTACTGGTCTTCACAGAACTATGTAAAGAATGAAATAAAATTTTCAGCTATTGACAAGTTTCTTTGCAGTTGAAGAAAATAAGGGGGGGTTAATCAGTTTTTTTGAGTTTTGAAGACATCAGCTACAATTTGAGTGAGGAAATAAATCAATGTAGAAAAAAAAGGTGATTTTTTCACTAATATGTCACTGAATTTCATTGATTAGAATTCTAAACATATCAAAAATGTAATTTCCTTATGCCCAGGATATTTGGGCGTAAATACAGTTGGGTTTGTAAATTCAGTTGCATGTACACATAAGTGATCTGTACTCTTTTCTTTTTTAAAAAAAGTTATTCTGTAGATCCATCTGTAACAGTACATATCCTGGAATACGTGCAAGCCCTTCTTAAAAATGAGAGTTATAATGGATTTTAAATTAGGTGTTCTGATTCATGTTCTTCATGGAGAACTGATAATTTCACTCTTCTTAAATTGTTGGTTTGATTGTTGTTTTCATCTTCGTACATAAACTTCTTATTGCTGGAACTTAGAAAAATGTACAGGTGAAATCTCTCTGTTGGCACCATCTTTCCTCTACTCTTTTGTTTTGTTACTATGGGCTTCTGAAAAAGACACAAAGCTAAAGCTTTGGTTTAGCCCATATGATAGTTGCAATGTCTTCCTAGAGTATTTCATTTTCCCCTTCCTCTGTACCCCTTTATGAGTGATGTGATCATACTACAACAAGGTGGCAGAACATCTTCTGAGGAGGAAGTAGGACTGAAGTAGCTTCAAAGTGGGTCTGAGCAAGCAAATTAGATAAAGAACCCATTTCCAACACATCTTCATCTGTATAGACAGTGTTAGAAGTGGTGCTGTAGTTAAGCAAGGTAGCTTTTTATTCCACTGGGTTTAGAACTTTCTCAACCTTGAGGATTATCATCTTTAATATTTGAATTCAGTGAATAATAATTTCCACCATTTCTGTTAAAATGCTCTGAAGAAACGTGCAAAGTATTGACCAAAGCACTAAGGTTACAGAGGATGATAACTACTGGTTAAGTTTAAGACTTTACCAACTCATGAAGCTCTAAAGAAAGATAAACTTTGAGAGCAACCTCGATAATATCAAAAGTTTTTAAAAACTACTTTTTAAACTTCCTTTCTTTTGCTTTTACCAAAATATGAAAAAACAGTTCATGATTTCCTCATTGGCACCAAGCTGCCTATGCTGGTGCTTTTTCAAGTTGTTAGCTTTTGCTTTCTCTCAGTATGCCTCATTAGCAAAGGCAATCTTTGTCCTACAGCAGCTGAAATGAATAGTAGGGGTTTTGAATTTTTGCTTAGAGTAAGACCCTTCATATATTTATGTATTTAAATTACATTCAGCCTTTTTTATTTTACAAGCAAGTACCATTTTTATAATATTAAAGGGAAAATAATAATTTTAGAGTATTACTGCCCTACAAGTAGTCAAGCCAGGGTTCTGTTGTAAAGTTGGATTATAAATTTGCCTTTGGATTTGCAGAGGAAACTGTAATCCAATTTCTTAGTGACTATATTAAAAAAAAAGAAACTTCGTGGCTGGATTGTCAAAATATGAGGGACTGTAAAATTTAAATGAGTACAATAGCAGGAATGATGCATCTAAGCAGAAAACATGAATGTTCATTTAAAACAAGACTCAGATTTTACCATCTGGACTACAAAGATACATAGCGTTTAGGAATATGTGGTAAAGTAATCAATGATAACATCCCTCACCTGCATGAAGATGAAATGTCTTCAGTTTAAGGTTTAATCTCTTCTTTAATCCCGCTTTATGAAGACAGCATGTGTTCTTCCAGACATGTTTTTCAAATTTCAGAAGCTGGCCTACTTGAAATTGGAAGTTTTGGTATGTTTAGGTACATTTTAATTGGAAAATATTCTTTTAATCCCCAAAACTTTTTGTTTATTTGATAATCAAGAGCCCAAATTATTTTAGTATCATCCACTTTTAATTACACATATTATTTCATTATGTCATCAACACACTGTTATGTGTAGATGTAGGTAATTAATTGCAGTCAATTAATGTGGTCATTAGGACAGATTTTAATGCAAATCAGCTTTTCTTATTGGAGCTAACAACATCCCAAGGTAGCCAGCAAAAAGAAATTGATGTTAAACCGAGACAGGTCATATGATCTTGTGAAATGGCAGCTGTTAACAGCAACCAAATGTCACATCAGGAAAAAGGGAGGCAGGTAATGGCAGTAAGTAGGTTCTTCTGTGCTTATTAGTACAGTAAATGATTATATTGGTGGCTAATGCATGATCTGGTTTTCATTTCTTTCATGACACTGAAAATAAAGCTGATCTTGAAATAAGGTTATGAAAAATGCTCAGGGGAATCGGCAAAATATTTTGTTTCTACTTTTTTGCTTTATGAAGGTGTCAAATCTCTAAAGTGAGATAGCAATTTAACACTGAAGCTGTAGCAAGAAAATATCTTTGGACATTGTAAATATTAAATATAAATTAATGTGAAGATACCGTTTTTATCAGCTCTGGAATGGAGAATTCACTGACAATCTTAGAGAATTATAAAAGAGGAAAATAGATAGTACATGCAGCTCTGCAACTCTGATGGTAAAATTAATGTGTAACCATTTTACTGTCCTTCCTTTTTAAAATTTTTTGAGAACATTCACCTGCATTCCATGTTTACTTTTTGTTTGTCTTGAAGACTGGTTGGCAATTTCTGTGCTTTAAAAGACTTATAAAAATAAAGCTCCAGTTTAAGTTGTAAAAAAAAAAAATTGTGAAAAGGGTAGAATATTTTAGCAGCAATAGTTTGTTTGCAATATTAGGGCTCAGCCCTGGTAATACAGTAGATTCAGTAATTTTAAAAAGCAAGCTACATGTAAATAGTTCTCTGAGCTGTGACTGATACCGTGACAGTCTTGCCTCAGTTTTTTGTGTTATTATTTATTTATTCTGTTATTTATTAATTAGAGTTCTTTTTTCTTCCTGTCAGAAGTTAGGTTTTCATTGAAGTTCCAAAGAAATCCTGCAAACCAATTTTTTCTTGTTTATAAATAACCCACTTTTAAATAAAACTTTAAAGCAAGAAGATTAGAAATATGTCTCTATAATAGACTAAAAGTTTCTTGCTGGTATGTTGACACACTTTTATAAAATGTGCATTTGCTATTCCTATATTTCTAGGAATTGCACTTTAAAGGACCATAATTTTTATATATTTTTAGTATTCATAATTCTCTTCTTTTAGTTGATTTTTTTAAAATACTATTTTTTATTGTTCATAAGTACTGAAAAAAAAATTTTAAACTATTTTTTTCTTAACTTAGGTAACTTGGTTAATAGAGGCCAAGGCAACATATGCAGCAGTAAAACTCAAGATGTATCACATATTGCATTTGGGTCAAAGATCCTTGGGCCACCTCCATCTTCAAACAGAAGAACCAATGCAAAGGTACCTGGAAAGGTAAGAAGAGCTAAATTCCAACAACACTGTTGGCACTTCCACAAAGGAAGAGATTGATAAGCAGAGGAGTTACACTAAAGGTTTATTTCAGAGGCTGCCTCCAGAGAACTGGGGTAGGTCATGGACCTCCAGTGCCAGAGATCCTGTAACACCCAGAGGAGGGCAAGGAAAATGCATGGGTGGCTCTAGGCATGCCATGGGGTTTGCTGAGCCCACAGGAGAGAAGGCTAAGGGGGAATCTAGTTGCTATTTTCATGAATGCAGGGCTGCAGAGAAGCCAGGCCTCGTCTAAGAGGTGCCCTGAAAGGCATCGAGCCCTAATTGCAGGGAGGCTCTGACTAAATATATCCGTGAAGTGGTTCAGTACTGCAGCATGGTCACAAAGAGATTGGAGAATTTCAGAACTTCTGAAGACATCAAAACTTGACTGCAACAGGCTGATCTAATTTGAGCATCAGACTTAAAGATGCCTCTTTCTACTGAAATTACTCTGTGATTTCTTACCATTCTTATTTTTCTGATTTTTTTGTTCTAGACTGCTGAAATTTCTGTGTGTGTGTGTAAATATTTTTCCTTATGATGAGAACTATAATGCAGATCAGAAATTACATTTCAGTATGCTCTGATAGTCAGCCTTACAGTAGCTTGTGTGATGCTGTCAATTACAGTGCTGGGGAAAACATCTGGTCCCAGTCTGCCAGCAATGAATATGCAGGTTTTTGGAATTTGATCAGGACTCAGGTCTCAGTTTAACTCTGAGAATAAGGGATCCAGCCAAAGGAAGTAGACTCTTGCATAGGAAGTCACTTGAAAATCAAGATGTAAAATGATACTACTTCTTCCAAAGAAGAAAAGACTGCTGAGGTCTGGAATAACTACAAGTTTTAGTCTTTTTATTCTGATAGTGAATTTTATTTTTTTCCCTTTTCTTTGCGTCGTTCCATTCACTCAGTGAAAAAAAAAAACCTCTGCCTGCTACTTGACTGTAAAGATTGAAGATACCACACTGAATAGAACCTACCATGAAGTTTCCTGAAAAAAGATTTGGAAATATATATTTGAAAAAGAAGTGTAATTTTTAATGTGTGTTTACCTTTGAGTATTTTGAAAGCTGTTATATTTTTGTCTTTCATCAAGAAATAATGTCTTTCAAGGTAACAAAGACCTTGGGTAGCAAAACATCATGCCAACTTCAAAATTCAGGAATGCCAACTGAATCCGTGCTAGATATTGAGAGATTCGAGCTATCATTCAAGCCACCCAATGATATTTTAGATCAAGGAGGCAAAAGAAATACTCTCCAAGCAACTGCAAATGTATGTCAAAATGGTAAGAGCATAAAGCAAAGAATATCTAGAGTTCTCATACTGCCAAAATTTTTGCATGGTTGTTCCTTTGAATCTAAGACTTCGTTCTTTGTTTTTCTAATCCTTTATCTACCTAATTAATTACTGAAGACATATTCACTTAATCATAACTTATTCTCCTGTATGAGGGTGAATAAATGCTCATTCTCTCTGCAGCTCTTTGTATTGTGAGTGATTGAGCCAAGGATCAGCACCTGCTGGCAGTAGCCACAATTTATACACATGCTCCTCTTTCCTCATGCTGTGAAAATAGCTGAGCTGCTGCAGTGATTCTTGTTTGTTTTGCAGACTTTTGCAAGCCTGTTTTTTATAATTACTATGGTTTCCCTTTTTCCATACCTAGTGTTAAATTTTTACTTCTCTATGGCTGGCATGTTCCTGCTGCCCTGCAAGATTCCCATGCTGTTTGGAAGATGTTTGCATCCCAGTACAATGCCCCATATGCCCACAACATGAGTCTTCACAGGCATTTCATTTCTGCATTGCATTTCAGACCCTGAAATTCAGACTCAGAAAACATCTGTGAGTGGAGAAGCAGATTTTCAGCTCACCTCACCGCAAGTACCATCACCAGGCAAGAACAGTCATAGAAGATTATCTCTAAAAAATGCAGCCAAACCCACATGGGAGATAACCAGTGGTATGGTACTCATTTTATGTTATTTTACATTTCAGTTCTATATGTTGGGAGGGACTATCTGTTGTAAATTTTAAAGGACCCAAAAGCAGTTCACATAAAAAATAAATGTCTGTGTTGTGGGGGATTATGGAAATCAAGCACCCTGCAACAGAATTGCTTTTGAGCATTGGTAAAGATTTGCAGGATTAAGCAGAGTACCAGAGCAGTGAATGAATATAAAAAGAAAAATTCCATGCTCTCATGATTAAAGGAAAATAACTAAAAATAATTTATTCTTTAAATCCCAAATAAATTTAACATTGAAGACTCCAAATGTGAAATGTACAAGAAATTTTACTTTCTTGTACATCTTGTCCCAGATAAGAGTTTAGAATATTACCTACAGTACCATATCAGGGAGGAGGAGGGGGCAGAGAAGGTTATTTTGTTTATAAAGTTCAGAGGTGATTTATTTCTTTTCTTATTGATAGAAAGACACCTCAGCTTGTTTTGGGGTTTTTTCCCTTTCACACCTGTCTGCCAAAAAGTGTGGATTTTTTTCATCATACAGTGTTAATCAACTTCCTTTTCATATGTCTGGGAAGGGCATTATTGTGGCAAAAGTATCCCTTGTCTCTATGAAAAAGTAGTGTTACTTTTTATTAGAAGGTATAGCCACCAGTTTGAAAAGCGGTTGGACTACTCAAATGTGCTCAAAATTGACCAACAAGATTTTCTCTCATATTGTGAATGATTTTCATTGTTTTTATTCTTTGAGGATATTTAGAAGTTATTATATATTATGGCAGTTTCAGTAATCCATAACTGTTATTATGGGTTGCATAATTTGACTGCAAGAGATGCAGGATGTTCAGGCAAATAGAGAATTCTTCTGGAGAATTTTTAATTCCTTCCTAGTTACCTGAATTTTGAGAACTCTGGGGCAGGAATCACTGTCTTAACTTGTTTTTCATCTAGAACACCAGGACCTCTATCTAGTGTCAGAATTTTAGCAAAATTAATCAACACTTGTTATTTTATGTAATTTTAAGTGATATGAAAAGACAGCCTTAGGGCAGTAGACTGGCCTGTCTAAATGCCTTCTCATAAATTCAGAGGCAGAGAACTGAGGAAGAAAGCTCTGTGTAAACTCTGCTCTTTTGCTGTTTGTGTTTGCAAGAATGAAAACTGTTTCTTTATAATCTTAATTGTGTGTACAGGCAGGTAAATGCATTATGTGAGTTTGTAAGGTACAATTCTACAAACTTTTTTGCCTGTATTTTCATTGCATGTCACTGTTAGCTCAGTCTGCAGATTTCCATTTCTTTTCAATACATGAAGTTATCTAATTGTATGTAGATGGCTTAATGATTTCTTTTTCCATTAGTACTGGATTTATCTTTTCTGAGGAACTTCCTATAAGCAACTTCTTAATCAAGGAAAGTCCTCTTCTAGGCTTTGTTCTGGACTTCTTCCAAAGTGGGATAAACTTGACCTGAGAGAAGAAATAAAATGAGTTAACATTGTTTACGCCAATCTTATTTATTCAATGCTGAAACCTTCATTAAAATGTTAGGCTGCAATTAGAAGCTTTAGCATAAGTCTGACTGTGTAGAAGAGCTAATTAGATGTTAAGGTGATCATTCTTGCATTTATGTTGTTTGCTGCAATGTTGTGATTATGTAGTAGTTTGCATATTTTGCTAAGAATGTACTCCAAATTATTCATTACGATTGACATGGAAATTATGAGTTAAAAAGAAATTCTAGTATAGTTTTTGTTGGAGAGGTAATGGAATTTTGTTTGGTCCAAAACTCCCTGTATCTTTAAAAAGTGCTACACTGACTATAGGTTACAGAAGTTGCTGAACTCTGTAACCAGCATAAAATGTCATCTTCAAATCATACAGACTTTTCTGTCTTCCCCCTGCATATTTCATTAAGAATAAGTACTGTGTTATGCAAATATGTGTTTGGGTTTGACTTCTTCCTGGCTCAAGTATCTTTCTTCAACAACTCTGGAAGTGAATGTAGTTCTTTACAGGGAGGCTTAGACTAAAAAGGCAGAATATTCAGGCTAATATTATATAGATACTAATTATTTTATAGTTCTTTATATTTCTGAACTCCTTTTGGTCTGGGTAAGACATTACAGTGGTGACTAAAGTGTAAGAAATTTTTGGATGTCTGAGGCAGAGGCAGGAGAAGAAGTCAGGAGTTTAAGGCTCTAACTGCCTCATGTTCTCTAAACACTTGACAAAAACTGTTACTCTGAGATTTCTTTTCCATGTTTTGATACTTCATTCAAAATTGACTTAAAATCTTAAAAAGCAAGTGATTCATCACGTTGTTTCCTTCAGAATTCATTACAAAATTTCATCTGTAACGCCCTCTACAAATTAAACAGCAACAACTGCATTGGATGTTATTCTAGAATGAGAACAGCTGAGACTGCAGTGTGGGAAGTGAGTTGTTACTAAGTCAGTAGACAAAAAAATTAAGCCACTCCTCTCTAGTCTTTCCCAGTCCTTTGTGCATAAGAATTAGTGAATTTTCTTGAAGTGGGTTGTACACTAAGTGTATAACCATACCCTAGAGGGCTCTTTACAGTGGTCTGAGCTATTAGTGCATATTTGTAAACCACAACGGCAGCATGAAACATGTCAAATCTAATTTTATGATGGGGAAAAGACCTTCTGAATACTAAAGAGTGTATGTTATGTATTTTGGTGTTAGTCAAGATACTGCCAGGGAAACCTAATGACATATGTCTAGATTAAACTGGAAGGGTGGGTGCCAGGCTGGTCAGAAGACTGCAAAGTGCTGAGATAAGAAAAAATACAAAAAGTTTCTTAGGTAGGTAACTTTTGAAGGGTTTTTTGTTTGTTTGTTTGTTTTGAAAAATGCAGCAAGTTAAAAATTTTAATATCATTGCCTTAGGAAAAAGGGTAAACAGCATTTTAGACTTAGCAACTGGAATAGCTGGGAAAAAGATTCTTGACATCCAGAGGAGTTGTCCGTGGCATTTCTGCATAGTACTTTCTGGAGTAGTGAACAAGGCAGCATCTCCAGGGCCAAAGACTTTCAAAACAATCTCAGTCTTGGTGGGCAAGATTCCTAGTGGATAAATAATTGAGTAATTGAAAATACTGATTTAGTGTGACAGAGTTTTAAAATCATGTTAGGTCACAGAATCAGTTGGGGAAAAAACAGTTCCTGAGTCTTTGTTTTTGAACATCCTATTTGGATGTGTTCAGCTTCTCTTGAAAAGTTCATGAGAAGATCCCTCTTCTCGTTTCATTTTTATAGGGGAAATGGTTGCTTAATAAAGGCAGCTTATATAGATAGCAAAATATAGTGAAGGCATAAAATCTGTGAGATGTTCATGACTGTGTTTTCTCTTATCATTTTGGTTGTTTTATTTGTGTACCACCCTTCACATGTAATTCCAATTGCCTATGAAAAATATGTTAACAGAGGAGAGTGACACAATCTTGAATGACAGGAGAATTCTGCTCTAATATCCTCCTTTGAAGAACCTGTAGTTATAGATCAGAACTAAAAGTCATTTGGTTTGCTCAATGAAGGGTGTTTCCTAAAAGTTTTGAAGTCTCACTCATTTCTTGATGCTCTTGGAAAAACTAGTCCAAAATATATATTAAATAAATTGAATCACTTGCATGTTCAGCTTTCGAGGCTTATAATAGTTAAAAGCACAAACTACTAGATTGTTTCAAACCAGAATTATTTTCTAATATAACAAGAGTTTACTTGAAAAGCTTTGGGGGTTCTTACTAAAGATGGTCTTCATGTAGAGGTTGAAAAATGATCTTCTCTGGAACAAGAAGATGCAAGCCATGATCATACAAGATATGTCAAGTCCCTACTTTTCACTGGTTCCTGGATATTAACTGGAGTTTGGTAGCTTTACTAGCTGTCTTCAGTAAACTGGAAAAATCACAGCAACCCAATAAGAAGACAGCTGTTTCTCCTGGTATCTCATTTTTCTTCCTTNACCCACCCAAGCTGCTGAATGTGCCTGAAGTGGTAATTCTAACGAAACTAGAACTAAAATATCACAGTAAAGCACAAAATACCACACTAAACTTACTGTCTTCTGTGATAGCAAGCATTTTATTATTGCAATGCAACTTTATTATTAAGTTTTTAGTAATTTTTTATTGAGTTTTTTTAATACAGTTGATGGTAACTTTGTTTTATGGAGCTGAAAAGTTTCAATATCTAGTGAATAATCCACACCACACTACCTTTAATGAAGATAAGGGAGTATTGCATACTTGAGCAATTCTCCTTTTCTTAGATGCTGTTTGAGATTGGTTGTAATCAATCAAATTGACATTTTTTTCTATACCATCATTCCAAACAATAAAATATAAGTTAACAATAAGAATATAAAAATGGTCTTTTCATGTGTGTCTGGTGCACTCAATCTTTAAATCCATTTCTGTAGTTTATTGTTTGTTTTAAAATTGTCAGATTAGTTGTGGCTATATTCAGGGAAACTTGGTGGATCTTTATACGTCTTTATACATTTTTCATGTCTCACTTTTTTATCAGAACAGTAGTTTGAAACTGAGATTTAAGCCATAAGTTCTCAATGTAAAAATGTGGCTTTCCAGCAATAAAGAAGGAGCAGATTGTAATATTATGAACTTTCCACCAATGTGTGATTATTTTTTAAATGTCAGACACAAAAAATGCCTGTAGAAAAAGATCAATGGCCATATTTAATAAAATTATGTTTTCCAAGCATAAAATTCAGTTGCAGATTTCAAATCTTGATGGCTAAATAGTTTCAGGTTTGCAAATTGCAGGCTTGCATGTCATGTACCAAAGCCTGTGTACTTTTTGAGCTCTGATTAGAAATGTTTTGATTAACCTTGCTGCACTTTGAAAGCAACCTGATCTTTTTCACTGTGTCCTCATCACTCCTATTCTTCTTTAATAGGCAAAATATTTCTGTATTAGAAAAACTTACCTTGCTGTACAACTTCCTGAGAAAATGAGAATGATCAGAGTAGCTCACAATTTACATATTTGGCATTGAAATTGTATGTTTCAGATAAATGGGTGTTTCCAGAGTTCACTGAGAGTATTCAGTTGGATAGGAAGGAGCACTTCAGAGCTACTGGAGGCTCAGCTTGCCGTAATCTACCCTCAGCGCAGAATGCCTCTGTTGAACATCACAACAGGGAAACAGCTGATCATCACAGGAATAGCAATGAGATTTTCACATTTTCATCAAAACCTCGATCACCTCTTCACGGAAAGTCTCCAAATATGTCACCAGAAAGTTGTGTTTTCCCTTTGGATTTGGAGCCAGACAGTAATGGAGAAGATGAGAAAACAGAAACTGAAGATAACTTTGAAGGAACTGACAGCAGTGAGGAGGTAGGCCACTTTGTACATGTAACTCTTGATAAAGCAGTCCTCATCCTAAAACTCCTAGGATGAGATTCTGTCTTCAAGCCAGACAGAGAGGATAAATAATCTTTTCCCCATATACCAACAGGTAGATTTGTCTTTGTCAGGTTGTTGAGTCTAACTGGACACAGGACTCAATGCAGGTGTACGCTGTGTAACAAGTTGACAAAAGAAACCTAACTCTGTCAGCCCCTGTGCTAACAGAGAGATGCCAGAACTGTGCATCATTACTACAAAAAAGATTTTAGGAAAGCCTGCATCATAGATTTGAGTGAGATCCAAGTCCTTTATGGTTGCTCAAGAGTTCAGTAAATAAGACTTCATTGTGCCTTTTAAAACTCTAAATGGAGACTGGTTTTGCTCACTGACATTGTTGAAAGTGAATTACAGAATTCCAGCTTTTGAATGTTACTTGATTGTTGGTATTTCTGCTGTATATCCTGTCTGAGCATCACTAACTTTAATTCTTTTGCAATGTGGAAATCTTCCAGCAATGAAATTAATGAAAGAAAAGAAGCTTTTTTTAGTATATCTATCTAATATCATCTGATACTATATAGAAATTCAGTGAGTTATCAATGCATACAATCATTTCATTATGTCATTACAGTAACTGCTAAAGTTCCTGCCTTTATCAACATTCTAGTATATTTCACTTTTAACTATAAAATCTGTTTCTTAGCATTTGAATCTGTAGCTCACAGCAGAGAAATAAAATGTAACTGAGTTGCATAATAGCAAGATGGACTGAATTTAACTGTTCTACAAAATAACTGAGGGAATGAAACTATAAATTTCCAAAATGTGTACCATTAATAAAACTGAAAGATTATTTTTTTGAATGTACCTTTCACGCTGTGTAATCCTGGACTCACTGAAGTCAGTAACAGTCTTGGATCACTTCCATGTGCAGCAGGATTTCATCTCAGCTGTGAGAGGCACGCTGCAGGTGATACTGCCTTACATCTTGTGTGGGAACATATGGCAGAGGAGCAGCATCACCAGATGAAGATGAGGCCTCTCTCATCCTTTCTTAAAAGAAGAACATTGAGGCAAACATTAGATGCACTTCCATGTTATTTCTCTTTCCATTTCCATTTCCATTCTATTTCAGTCCTGCTGATGTTGAGATGGGGTATGAGTGAGCATCATACACTTGATTCATGGGATATTTTACAGAGACATTGTTAGAAGCATGGATATAAGGTTAATAAACTAACCTCTAAAATTCTTAAATTGTATTCAAATGGTAATGAATATGATATCCAGTTCCATATGATTACCAGGGCAGAGCAAAATTATCTCAGCAGGAGTTATTTTTTCTACATTTGAGTTGAAGATGCAGTGTGAAAATATGGAATATTAATAATTCAATGGAAAGATCATTGTCATGGGCTCTTTGCTTAGTTTTGGTTTACAGTTGTAATAAATTCTCTTGAAATTATGATTGTCATGTAAGACACAGGTTTGTGAGGTTACCAGCATTCAAAATTTGGCCTGGCATTTTGAAAAAAGTAATCAGCTTCAGATTTAAGAATATGTTTATGGTATAGCCAGTGTATTTGTCAGGAAAAAGAGCTGTTTTTCAGAACCCTTGTAAAAATTTGGAAATAGGAAGGAGAGATTAAAGAGAGATTTTGAAGTGTTATGGTTATGTAAAACTGAATTGTGTGATGATGGGAAGGAACCAACCACTCTTGCTTTGTTTTCTAAATTTAGGATGACAACAGTGAACTCATCCAGGGTACTGAGGACATTGAGAACAGCCACAGTAGACAAGGAACATCTGATTCAGCAGTTTTTAAAGAGATCCCATTAAATAAGATGTCACAGAGAAATGAATACTGGAAGAATAAGGAACACAGCAAATATAACTTTGAAGAGACCATCTTATCAAAACCACAGAGTTCCACCATGAGAAAAACAGAATCTATTAGCTTTCAGAGAAGTTTAAAGCCTATCCTTTCTCGTTCTCCAATTCAAAGTAAATCTAAATCCTTTCGAGTAATTAGAAATGTATCTGAAGAAACTGAAAGTTATGAAGGAGTTTCAGATCAATTAGAAAGATCTGTCAGTAAAACATCTCTCAAGAAAGTCTCAAAAGAAAATTCATGTCTGACAGCACAGACTTGTGTAAGTGATTTTTACTTTGAAATTAAATTACTAGATTATACAGAGAAGCTGTATTAGATATACCTATTTGCATGAAGTGATTAATAGTACGTCTTTCATTCAGATATATTCTGGCTTCATCATAACAGCATTTACTGTGCTCAGTCTGTTGAAAGTTGATTTTGTAGGGGTTTGTGGCACACAAAATAATACTCCAAATATAACAGAGATCACAAAGGTTTGTAGATAAAAAGATGTATCATTGAACAACTCATATTTTGGAAATATGTGAGTTAGAAAATAGTTTGGGGCTGAAAGATCACAGAGGAAAATTGGCAGATTTTTAATTGCTGTATTAACGAATGACCACAGAAGGAGTGTTACTTTGGGTACTTTGTGGTCTCTCTGAGTCAGCCCTGAGCAATGATAAATTATGTGATTGAGAGGCAGCAGTGAGGCAGCTTCTGTCCAGCAGTCAGCCATAGATGGCTGCAGAGAGTAACAGGGCAAGGACAGGGGAAGCACCCGGGGGTACCTCAGCAGCACGGCCCTGCAGGCTTCCTTCCAGCAGTCCTTAGTTTAGCCATTTCTTCAGGAAGGGTGGTGTCTGTGGTGAATAACTGGTGGTGGAATTTTTTTCCACAGATTTGTGTGTTTGCTTTTTGTATTTATATGGCCTTTGCTTTGTGACAGTGAATTTCAAACTTTAACTGCTATTTGTGGGAAAAAATATGTATCTTCAATTTTTTTTGTTTTGAATACTTTGTCTCATTCCTGGTGCTTTCTTATTTTTCTGTTTGTTATAAAAAACAATGAATAATCATCTTTTTTTTTTCAAATTAATATTCTTACCTGTGCCACTTCCCACTTCATGGCTGTGTATCATATTCCCTTGCAGGTGTCTCTTTTACAGATCAAGGAGTTTTATGGTATTTAGTCCCAGGATTGCTGTTTTGTGAATTTTTTTTAGATAATTTTACCCAGGGATGTTGAATTGAACTACTGCATGATCATTATTGTAAGCATGGGATTTGTTTTTTAATATCTTGAATATATATTGAATTTCTTGTAATATCTTTGGTCCCCAGGTATTCCACGCCTCTGGGGACCAAAAGAATAGACACTTCTCTTTCTGGGGGGCTCTGTGAAGTAGTTATGCATTGTTTGGAAAATTTTTTCTACTTTAATGTCTTGGAATATGATCTGTACGTCATTTACAGGATGAAGGAAATGGACATGTGTAATTTTGTGTCCTTGTAGTTTGTCTCATCTGCTGTAGGAAAGGGAGAGTGCTGTCATTCTGCTGTAGGAATTTTGGTCTGTAGCATTTCTGTGACCTGTTGATACAGTTAATTTTGGTTACCTGATTTGACGGCCTCTGTGAAAGGGGAAGCAGGAGTGATGACTTCCATGGGACATGGCTGCTGCTGCTGGGGCAGGGCCATGCCACTGAAAGGTTCTGCCTGCCTACCTGGGCTGCTGTGGCTGCTGAGGATGGACAGCCCTGCAGTTAACTGTGGGTATGGAAATCCAGGCATGGAGCTAGGAGGAGCAATCCAAATTGGGCAGCAGATTAAAGAATAGTGTCTAGGAAAGCATGTGTTCAGCTTTTCTGTGTGTGCTTGATGGGGAAATGCTCATCCTGCCATGCTACTGGTGCTTCAGTGCTTTTTTGGGAAATGAGTCTCTTTTAGTCCTGGTGCAGGGGCTGGGGTTTATGTGTCTCACAGTGCTGTGACGTTGTCTCTCAGAGGGATTCTGGAAATCTCTTCCTGTATTCTGCAAGTAGCTTATTGGATTGGTGAAGGCCCTGCACTTTTCCTGATAAAAACAGAACATCCTTTTCCATGAAGGTTGTGGAGACTGGTTTCCTTTGGGAAGGAAGTAGATTAGGGGGAAGCAAGGGGAATGAAACACAATGGTGCAAGTGAAAATCAGAAACAGTGCTGAGACTTTATGATAATGAGAAATATCAGTGGCTGGTGATTTTAAAGACTATGGAAAGCAAAAAAATTAAAAAGCAGAGAAAATCCTACGAATAGCAGCATATGTTCTATGTTTTTATGATCTGGAAAAGACATTAGAATTGCCACTAGTGATGTAGAAAATGTGGAAGAAAGCAATGCATGGGTTCATTTCTATTTGGAAAGAAGATAATGTTTCTGTAATTTTCAGTGATAGGAAAAGCCCCAGTTGATACTGATAATCTGATTCTCTTTTTCTTAGAGATGGTAATATGCAGTGAATGTGTATGATAAAATTTGTTTATATTTTGCATTCCCTTTCCCTCCTAGTATGGTTTTTAGGAATTTAATTTTTTTGTTTTCCAGTAACTACTTACATCTTTGCAATTAAATGTATTCCTTGTTTCCTGATCTTTTCAAGTGTTAGAAAATTTTTCCACTTAAAATTCAAGTATGTTTATTACTTATCATAACTGTAATCTATTTGTCCATAATAAATGAAATTATACATTTATTGCTTTCCTAAAAGATATTGTCAGTGTTTAATGCAGTCATCAACTTTGTCATGTAGACTCTCTAGGTGAGTTGCAATAGTTGATTACTAATTTAGACAATAAGGTTATTACCCTACTGCACTTGTAGCTGTAAATGTATTGGACTTGTGATTTGTTGCTTGTAAGTATTTTTTTTCAAGAACAAATCCTATTATTAATGTATAGAAACTCATTAGCTACAGACTGTTTTATTGCTACAAAACATAAGATTAGAGTATCTGCAGATCTAGGTCTTGTACTTGATTTGATCAAGTCTTAAAATTTTACAGAAGCCCTTCCTTGGAGTTCTTTGACGCTTCTTTTTGTGCTCATACAGAGGACTAGTAAAGAAAAAAAATGCTGAACCAAGTCTTCCTGCAACTGATTTGCCAGCTGCTTAATATGCTTTAAGGACCTGGTTTCTTGCAATGTTTTATTCATGTTTTAATAGAGTTCTCTATTATTAAGTTCAAATATTTTTAATTAAGAAAGAAGTATAGCCCTCTGGGTAATATTGCAGGCATGTAGATAGCTGGTAATTAAAGTTTTCCACACGTATAACTACATTCAAACAATTCTGAATAAATCATTTGAACCTAGAAGAATGGAAATGTCATTATATATGAAAAAAATCCTTTAAACAACAGGTTTTGTCAATCTAGCAAAAGTTTTAAGTGCTTAATAAAAATACTTTATTGTAAGGGAAGGATATGCAAATAGACAAGATAAGCTTTTAATTACTAAATGAAATACTAATTTTAGACAAATTTACGAGTATTGCAAAATTACTTCTTACATGAAAAGATTTTCCTAAATTACAAAGTTAAGTTAATTTCAAATTCAGTTTTCAAATTCTCTCTTTGAAAACCAGCAAAGACAATATAAAATTTGTGAAGAGGCTTTTTGGTAGTGGTCATCTGAAGTTGAAGAATAAATAATCCAAAGTATTTCTCCTTCATTAGTTTATTGTAGGGGATGTTTAACACAGAAAATGGTCATAGCATCTCTTCTCCTTCCTGGGTATGGTATTTTCAGAGGGAGACCATTACAGGAAAAGAAAACAGAATGACAATTTGAAATATGCTGGGGAGGGGGTGGGGGAACAGCAGATGTTTAGAATTATGCTGTGATAATTCCAAAAATCTATGCATCTTTCTTCATAGATGTAAAGGAACAGACAAGCAAGTTTGGGCAATTTTTGTGCTTTTATTAAAAAGAGAATGGGAAAAAAAATTCTTTCAATAGTTAGTGCTTTTTTTCTGCAGAGCGCCAGTTCATTCTATCAGTGTAATGACTGCATACCAATTAAATGAGGGAAGAAAGATAAGCCAAAGCTTCTCCTATAATAATAAAATAACTGCAGAAGGTTTATATATAGGAAAATTAACGGGAAATCAGCATATTCAGTAAGATCAATAAAAGTTACAGCAGCTGCAGATCTGGTAGAATACTGATACATCAGAGCAAAGCAGGCTCCCCAGGTGAAACAAAGCAAGCTTTGGGTGAGGTGAACAAATGACTAATAGTCACTGAGCTAGTAACAGGCATTCAGAAAGGGTCTAGAAAAAACATCTCGTTTTATTTTAGGATTAAAAATGGTAGTAGTAGTCACAATATTCAGGAATAAAGCTTGGACCTCATAAGCCAGGGGTGAAAAAGGAATGGTAGCTGTGCAAACTGCTTCTGTCATCTTATGCTTTGTATCTTCTGTCATCTTCTTGTACCTTGTATTTTATATACATAGGAAGAAAGCAAAGGAGTTATAAGCATAATTTCAGTATGAATTCTGATGATGAGATGACTTTTGTACCCCTAGAAGACACACTAAAACATTGCACACTGCATTTCTTAGCAGGAAAAGCTGTCAGTGTTCGTATCACTTGTACTGCTGACTTGTGTGTGTTCTTGAGGTCTTCAGTTACCCGGTACCTTCTCACAGCAAAACAGACTGAGAGATTCTCCCTTCTGCCATGAGTCTGATACACTCCNGCAGCCCCTAACAGCATCGCTCCTGGTCTAAAAGCTCCACTCTCTTCACTAGAATCAAAGCACTTTCCCTCTTTGGGATACTGTTGTACAGTGTCTCACAGCCCACTGCCCAATATTCCAGTGATCTAAATCCATTCAAGTCCTGGTCACTGCCTGGATTCACTTTTCAAGCAGAAATGCTTTCTACTTATGTCTAGAACCAAAACTAGATACCTCAAGTATTAGACTTGTTCCTTTGTGAAAGAGCAATCTATGTGGACCTTTTAAAAAAGGGAAGGCTTTTCTTAAAGAAGGAGTTCTTTAAACAAAGATGATGCCAACAGCAGGTTGAGTGACTATTCTATCTTAAGGTTTTGAGTGAGGCTTAAGTACCAGCTGCAAAATTATTAGTATGTGTTTGCAGCTTTTGGCTTGTGGATCAAGTTTGATACAACAATTAGGGTTACGTTAACAATTCAATCAGTGGATTTGAAAAAAAGTTAAAAGACATTAAAGTTTACTCAAAAATTCATACACTAGCAAATTGCCGGAATAACTTTTGAAATTCAGTGTTGACATGGCTTTCCAGAGAAATTTTATACTGTGTTTGACCAATAACTAAATGTTATGTTGATGGTGTTGATGATACTGTGATAACTGTGGGATTGGGTTTAATTCAAGGTTTGCATTTAATAGCTGATGGATTTTTGAACTTCTTAAAGCCTGCTTTGATCTTCTGTTTTTAATTGCAGTGGAACAGCAACTTCACTTCACCAAATACCCTGGATAAAAACTGCAGTTCATTACAGTGTTTGTGGTGCTCTTCCTTCCTGTAATTATGTGTAAATATGCTTGGTCTTCATAGCTGAACAGAAATCTGTTAACTAATTTTTTCTAGTAAACATTTTGTTTCTCTTTCTGTATTGTAGGTTCTTGAATATTCTCTGAGAGATTCTCCAAGGTCTCTCTGGGTTTGATTCATCTATTCTGTTTGGCAATCCTGTCTATATTGTTGACTTTTCCATTTTATTTCACAGGAGTATGATAGGGAAAAGTACCAGTCAAATAGACTGGGTCCATCTGAACTACAGATGCTGGCCAGCATGAAGAGACAACAAAATGAAGAATTATGGGATGCTGGGATCTCCCATGGGCTGAGCGCATCACAGATCGATATCTGCAATGTCAACATAAGCACAAGCAGTGATGATGATACAGCAACCTGGAACTCCTGTTTCCCACCAGTAAGTCTAAACCCACAATATTTTCTCAGGGGTCTTGAATACTAAATTTTCTTTGAGTAGAGTTGAAATTTAAGGTATCATTACTAAAGGCTCTTAGAACTTATCAAGTAAAACATTTAACCAAGATACATGCACTTCCAGCAGGTTCTCTAGTACCACCATGGATAAAGAGCAAATCTATTATATGTATTCTTTCCTAGAATCCTGAATAATCATGTAGGCTGTACAGTTTGTCACAATAGTGGCTGACAACCTGCAGGTGTGTGATATAGTACTTAAAAATAGTTCCAAAATGAATGAAACCCAGATATACCAGTCAGCAGCTGCATTACAGAGTGAGTAATGGAAAATAATTGCTTCTTACAATGATAAAGTCTCATTACTGGAAAGCTAAATGTTTAAAGAACTGAAGCAGGAGAAAGCAGCAAAAAGCTGCAGTAGTTCTGAGCACTTAGTATGTGATCATTATGTATTTTACACCTTGGATCATTATTTGTCCTGGTACAAAGTGGTACAGAATCACACACAGCTGCACTATGTGACAGTACTGCTATAAGAAGCAGACTATTTGTTGCAGTACACCAAAAAGTATTGAATGTATGAAAGCACAGAATAACATTTCAGGAACTTTATAAAGGTACTAGCATGAGCTGCTGTAAAACTAGATAACCTCATGCTCCATTTATACATCAACAATATAGCTGTTATGTTATTACAGTTGAAGCAATAATAAACAATGAATGTGGCTTAAGTAAAGCACACAGCACAGAGGCAGATCCAACATTAGAGGAGTAAACGCTGCTGTGTTGCCCCAGTATAAACTATTGCAGAGTAAATGCTCTAAAATGTTTGGTGCAAATTACCTTCAAGGTTCTACAGGGTCCAAATGGGGGCCTGTAGCAGCAACTTTCCATAGTGAATGATCAACACAGTGCTGGAACTTTGGAGTACCCTGTTAAATGAAGGTTTCAAATGAGAAGAAATGTATTGATAAGTGGGTAATTGTACAAGTAAGAACTTGATTTACAGAGTAGTATTTCACAGGACATCAGAGAAACATTAGTTGGCATTAACTGTTTGATATACATCTCCATTACACATTTTGTTGATTTAATGATATTTCCAATGTGTTTTCTTTGTACTCACTAAATAGGCTCAAACATAGTACAAATCTGCAAGACCAGAAAAATGGAACTCAATTAAATATAGTGAATAGCAGTCTCATTAATTTTTTAGTAGTTTAATTATAAGGAAATTGATAAGAATATTTAGACACGTCGGGTTTGGTTAATACAAATTACATGACTAAAACAAAACGAACTTTTAAAGTAAAATGTACTCCTTCAGTATTCAGTGGAGCACAATGTGATTGAAAAGACTATTCTTTGATCTTACTGCCTTGATCAACTTCTGTAGCTTCAATCTAAAAAAAGTGTTGAGATATAATAGGTTAGTAATAGAAATTGCAATTTAATGTAGTTGTAGTTTTTCATAACATCCCTTTATGGCCATCTTTCTTGACATAATTCAAGTGTAAAAGGCAAGATTTTGTCTTTGAGCGAGTTTTTCACATTTCATTCAGCTGACTGAAGAGTTTGGTGTGCCTTACACGTTCAGCCTTGGCAGGTTTCTCTTCTGCATTTTGCAAGGTGGACATTTTGGGTTTAAGATTAAATGGCAAGAACCTGATTTCCAAGGAGGGATAACTTAGGAAAGAAACCTAACCTTTCTCAGATAAAGATTAACCACTTAGTCCCTTGCAAAAACAAAGAAATTCAGCTTTCCAGGTCTTCCTTGCCCATTTACGTCAGCCTGTATGGAGAGCAACTCTGCAGTGTCAGTCAGTCCCCAGCATCTCCTGTTTCACTTCATATTTTCCTTCTGAGACATCAGCCAGAGCACCAGCTATTCATAGATATGATGGAAGTTTTTTGAGTATGGACTTGTGTGTTTAACACTGCTTCACGTAATTCTGTTCCAACATTTGGAAAAATGCAGAGTATCTATGTGAGGGTGGTAATTCACTTTGTAGACTTTTGGTATCTAAGAAGGCTGTTAACAACATTTGTTAATGGAGGTGATTATTTAATCACCCCACATTCTTTTAACACAGAAGCTTTTAAGAGTAGTTGGGGAAATTTTGGTATGCTGATGTTAAATGTTTGTATATTTTGATGTGCTTACAATGTTTCAGAAGACTTGAGAGTAGCAATGCTGTGCCAGTATTCAAATGGTTAGCTGAAATGAAAAAGTCTTTAGTAATGCATTCTCTTTCTGTAAGACCTAAAATCATAGAATTATAGAATAGTTTGGTTTGGAAGGGACCTTTAAAGGTCATCTAATCCATCCCTCCTACCACTGGGCAAGGACACCTTCCACTAGACCCGTTGCTCAGCTGCCCATCCAACTTGGCCTTGAACGTTTGTGGGGATGGGCAGTCACAGCTTCTCTGGGCCACCTGTTCCAGTGCCTCACCACCCACATTGTAAAATAATTCTTCCTAACATCTGGTCTAAATCTGCCCTCTTTTAATTTAAAACTGTTGCCCTTTGTCCTACCACAACAGGCCCTGCTAAAAACTCTGTCCCCATCTTTCTTGTAAAGCCTCCCTTAGGTGCTGAAAGGCTGCAGTAAGACCTTCCCAGAGCCTTCTTTTCTCCATGCTGAAAACCCCAACTCTCTCAGCCTGTATCCATAGGAGAGGTCTTCCAGTCCTCTGATAATTTTTGCAGCCCTGCTCTGGACTCACTCCAGCAGGTCCATGTCCTTCCCGTGCTGAGGACCCCAGAGCTGGACACAGTACCCCAGCTGGGTTCTCACAGGGGCAGAGTACAGGGGCAGAATTCCCTCCCTCAGCCTGCTGTAAATGCTTCCTTTGGATGCAGCCCAGGATACCATTGGCATTCTGGTCTGACAGGTCATGTCTAGCTCTTCATCCCCCAATACTCCCAAATCCTTCTCCACAGGGTTGCTCTCAATCCCTTCATCCCCCAATACTAGTAAACTCACCATTTCTTCAGCTTCCAGTTTTTCTAAAGTGTTTCTTATATGTATGTTTATTCCTTATATATATTTATTATGTAAAAAATATGTATAGAATAAAAGCAGATTTTTTTTTTATGCCCCTGATCTTTAGTACCACCATCATTTGAGTTAAGAGAATTTTCAAATGCTCAATCCTTCCAAAATCAGATGTACGAACTGCAGAAAAGTTTATAGAGAGAGATATATATAGATATAGATCTGTAGCCATTTTCCAGTTGCCCAGGTAAATTATTTTAGCAGTGCAGTATATGGAAAAGAAATAGAAATACTCCTCATATTGGAATTTGAGAAATTAAGGACAGCTTGAAATTCTTGTCATGATTAAACTTTCATGCTTACAAGTGTTTCCAGGTTGTATCTTTCTGATTCTTTAAATCAGTAGTATCAATTGCTTTCTCTTATGTTTTTCAAAGATAAATAAGGAGTATTTTCTTCCAAATTTTTCTTCATTTTATACATTTGTGTCCTTTAGTTGGAATCTGTGGCAACAGCACCACCAGAAGGCAGCTTTTTGTGTATCTTTAATTTTGAAATACCTTTGATGTTTTGCAAGGCAGGGCAGGGTATAATCATGTTAGATAGTGAATTTGTGTACCCAGGCATTATTTTTTATATAAACCACATTCTGAGTGAGTTCAATTTTTTCATCACTTACACTTTTTAGCCTGATTTCCAGAGTCATTGAAAAGTGTCATGTTACTGACTTTAATGAATCTGAGAAACCCTTATGAATGTAAAGGCACATAGATCAATCATATTACTGAGTTGCAGTTAGAACAGATGTCCTTGAACAGCTACAAAACAGATATACTAAAATTGTGGGTTTATATTCTATGATAGTTTACCAAGAACTGAATATATGCTGTCAGGAGAAAATGTTGAAATGTAAGTGGTTTAGCAGCTGCTGTAAACTATGACAGCCAAAAAAGAATAAAATCACTTTGAATATTATACATTACCCAGCATAGCTTTCAGTTATAAATATGAGAAACTTCTACTTTAAAATGGGTTTACTTTGAAGGAGGATTGTAAACCCTTGTGAAATGTGTGTGGGGCACAGTTTCAAGTCAATAATATGTGTATGTAGAGCAAAATATTTTAAAGTATTTTATTTGACCATGTCTTACCTGAATGTTTTCTTAAATCTTAAGGCCTATGAAAATCCATGCTAGCTTTGCAACACTATGAAAGACACAGTTCTATATATTGCAGAGTTTAATGTGAAGTTTATACCCACACATATATACATTATCCAAGAAAATTTGCAAAGCTTACAAAACATTCCTGCTTAAATGCTTTGCTTTATTCTAGAGATCCTGTAAGACTTTCTTGCCCTGACAGAGAATTGGCCCATTCAGCTTCTTGGATAGTTGTTTCCACACTTCAGACATCAATTCAGATACAACACAAACATTCTGGAGAAAGATTATCTATAAGAGAAGTCAGGATTTCTTACTGCATATGGTTTCTGTTTCTCAGTCAGAAATGCAAAGGAGAAGGAAGATTCTCCTAATTGCTCACTGATATATCCTGGAAGCTTGTAGTGGTATAACAGTGGTATAATGTTGCATTAGCAGAATCCAAATTATGCCCACCACTAAGACGTGTCTTTTCAGTAAGGAGTACTCACAGAGAAGAAAGATCACTTGTTTCACAAGCAACTTCCTAAATATAAATTCAGTCACATAGGTCTTGATCTGAAAAATATTTAAAAGAGTACTTCCAGGTTCATACCTGATTTGTGGAAGGTCTTCTGGCCTCCTTTGTGAGTTTTCAGAAAAGAAAGCCACTTAACACAAAAATGGTCTGCCAGAACTGAAGTCTGACAGACAAGAGGAGTGTTATTTAAACCCAGAATTATGCCAACTGTGAGCTCAGTTTGACAACCCCTGGAGGGATCTGTTCACATCAAGTCAAATTGCAAAACTGAGGCAGAGTATTCTTCACTATGAAATAAGACCAAAAATTATTTAGACAGATATTCTGGTTCATAGACTGACTAATTCACTCTCTGTCTTGTCCTCAATCTTCCACTAGCTGTCATCTGGGAATTGCACTATCCACCACCAGGCAGAGAGTCATATTTGGTAGTAATTAGGATGTCATTCATCCTCAACATATTACAACATCCTTTTCCATTTTCTGAAACCATGAGAACATACTAATTTTTATATTGATTTTTGTAAAAAAAAAATTCCTTTCATAACACTTTTTATTATTTTAGCATTTTGTGTACTATATTGTACAAGTATTGTTCATGTATGCTTACATTTTCACTTATTTTGCATTTCCTTCAATGATTTGTTTAGAACTGCTTTTGAGGTGTGTGATAATGGCAGGGGAAGTCTCTTCTGGTAGAACTACATATATTCTGGGAGAAAATGTATTTATGGATTTTAGAATTCCTGAATTTTTACATCCATTTATGAATATTGATCTGTCTTGCAAATAACTCTTTTTAATGCCATAAACCAAATGTAGTTTGAAGCTTTTGGGGCATGTACTTACAATGGGTAGGTAAGATTTGAAGACTGGAAAATTATCATATTTTGTATGAATATTCATACAGTCCACTGTTAGCTGTTCATGAACAGCTTAAGCCAGGCTTCAAAGCTGTGGTGCCGTGGAGAATCATATGTGCTTCAGTAACCTTCATTTGGGACTGCTAAAATTACTGTTATTGGTGCTTCTAACCTGGTGTGCCAGCCCTCTTCCCTCTCCCTTGGTGTTTTCTACTCTTAAAAATGGTTCGTTCTGCACAGATCCTACCAAGAGTTCCTTCCTCATGCTTCCTACACATGTTCAATCCAGACTCTTCTGTCAGACAAGATTTTACTACCCTCCATCTCTGAAGTTTCCTGACTGTCCCAACACTCTCACAGGCAGCAGAGAAATGACTGTGTGATCGACTCCTTAATTCATATGTATTTCTACCCAGACAAGAATCATGTTTAAAGTTGTGCTTTTGTACAGTTAGGACCAGAATATCCATTTTTAATTTCATAGATAAGAAAAAATTCTAATATCAGAAGCTGCAAATGTATATGCTCATAACCAGATCTCTGACATACTTCTAAACAATCTATTATTTTTTGGTTTTTTTAGCCCGTCAGTCAGGAGCATCGCTATCAGAAAGAAATGAGCCCACTTCCTCATTCCAGCCCACGGTAAGATTCCATTTATAGCCCAGGCAGTAAGGATTCAGTTAGAGTGTTCTGAATATTAAATGTGACACTCTTTGATTTAATCTTCAATCCCTTTTCAATTGCAGCCTCCTCTCAGAGGGCTTTATTGCTCATTTTAGTCATTGTCTACAGTATGTCTGAGCTGTCCGGGAACACAGAACTGAATTCTGCATGTTTTGGATGTACCACTGTGTATTTAAAGTATCTGACACAGGCTTTGCTCCTACACCTGCTTTGATGTGTGATTCAGCAAATCATCCTCATCTCACATACACGCACTCTCATCTATTTCTTTCTCCCTCTCTCCCTCTCTGCTTTGAAGGCTTAGAACTAGAATTCTGTATGTGGCTGTAGGTGTCAGGCAATCAATTTGTTCCAAAAGATTTTAACGTTACTTATTAAGAAAGGGGTTTTTTTCAATAGATAGCCCAGTTAGGAGAGGGGGTTACAGTACTCTGGGATAGAGCAAAGGGATCCTGTCTACAGCATATTTTGTCTGTCAGGTTTTTAGCTTGATCTGTTTTGTTTGGAATCAGCAACGAAATCCTTGTGACTTTAATGTAAGGTGAGATGACAAGGGGAGAAAGTGGCTAGGGAAAATTAATCAAATTGAGACTATTGAGACAATCAAGATTAATTGTCCAGTTTCAGACCTGCTTTGTACCTGCGAAACCCTAACATCACTTTGTCAGTTTTTTAACTGCCTGAGCAAGAGATGTACTAATTTTTAAAAGCAGTCCTATTTCACTTTCACTTGGTGTCATTAATGTGGATTTTGCCTGTCCAAGTTTTAACTGGATGATATATGTGTGTTGGGAGGCAGGGGTGGGAGGAGAGGACATTTCAGACACAACTTCTTTATATTTTACCAACAGTCTGAAATGTTTTATGAGAGCTCACTGTCGGTCAGTTGGGCAGGATAATATGTGTTTCTCCTCACAAAGATATTTTCAGCCACTTGTCTCACTTGCCATCCATATTTTTATGGATTCAAAATCTTCTGATTAGATTTTATGATCTGAACAATATGAAACTTTCTGTGCAAGTTCACCCAGATGCATGAGTTATTGCAACACACAGCCATATACTTCCAATATATTACTGGAGTTAAAGAATAATCCTGGATTCCTGTTCCCTTTCACATGTAAATCAAGGTACCTATGTTTGTCTAGAAGACCTCTCTGCCTTGGGTTGCCAAAGGAACCATCTCCTTATGAGTTGTTGAATGGATGAAGTGGACAGAGATAATTGACTATAGTCCACAGAGTGCAACAGAAGATACCTTGAGACAGAACTTTGGACTCTTTATTCCAAAATTGATTTTATAGTTCTGATGACATTAGAATTGCCTGTATTTCAGTGCAAGCTACAGTATTTGTCTTCTTTTTGTCCTTACATTGGTTAAGTCGGGTTTTATTAAGTTATTTTTATGCATGTGCTAAAGCAATTTGGTACTTGGTACATTTTATATACTGAAAAAACAAATAAACACCATTATCTGTAAAAATAAAGTGTATCATCATATCAACTTAATATGATCAACAATGAAAACTTGTATTTCTGTATAATAAAATTTAAAACAAAATAGTATAATTTATGACGTAGTTCTGATGCTATTTTAATCCAGTACACACAGTAGACTTAAATTTCCCTAGAAATCATTTTCGAGAAATGCAGGTGGTATTCATAAAATACCTGACTTGCAAGTGCCTCATAAATTCAGTAGCCCTTGTGAACTGCCAGAAAAGCGTTATTGGGCTATAAATACAGAAGATGACAAAATTATGAGGTCAGTTTGCATCATGATATAAAAACTGGAGATGTGACTTGAATACCATTATTCACATTGTTACCTTTCATTTATAATGGAAAACTCTGTCATGTTTTTCACAGAGGATGTGTACCTAAATAAGTGGGAAATAAAATTAATGGTAATTCTATAACTTAGTTTCTAAATTGTTTTTAAAGGCAATTTTAACAAATCTTATATAAGCAACTAGAAAATGTCTAAAGCTTTCTAGCCTACTATAGCTTTGTAGGGAACACATTGAATATTTGAAAAATTGATCCAGCCCCTTTAGGTGTGTGGGTGTAAATGCTGTGGTAGGAAGACAATTACGTGGTGCATTTACTGAATGAACAAATAGTTTGTTGTAAAGAGGGGTAAAGAATGGGTCTTGAGTAATTTTAAAAAGAGTAGTAGTGATATTTTCTGGGAAATGAAAAGAGACCAACGTGGAAGCTATTGTCCAGTAAATGCAGGTTCTGTCCATAATAAGATAAAAGGACAAGCCAGGAAAGAAAGCCTGTGAAGGTAATGGAAATTCAGTCAATAAAAAGACTCAGCTCCACTATTGTCCATTGGCTCCGCTGGGTAAAGGTCATAAGTCTGCCAAGAATATTGCTCCTGCCATACAAATCACCCCACCTGGTGCTGCTCTGCAAGGCAGAGAACCAGTTAATGAAAGGAGACAGCTGAGTGCAGAGGCTGCACAGCCAGAAGAGTGAGGTGATGTGCAGTGTTCTGCCCTGGCCATGCAATTCCCACTGACTGATGTCCTGCATGGTCCTGGCAGAACTCGGGAATTGCTTTCTTCTCTCCAAATAGGGAGCTGTAACTATCTGTGTTGCTTCTTCCTCCAGTGCAAGGACTAGAATTTGCTGTGTAACCAGCATCTACTTAGTAAGATTTTGTCCTCCAAGCTATTTGTGTGTCATAGAAGGTTTGGAAGTTTCACTAAAGGAAATCCTGGAAGATAGTAAGTGTTTTAGAATTTCAGCCATACTGAACTGTGAAATGCAGAGCTGCTCTCTGAAAAAGATCACTTGAACCTAATTTTTTAATAGACTTTTATAAACTTCTACAGATGCTTTCCAGAAAATTTATTTCTGATAAAACCTGGTTTTTCTGCCTTAGAGAAAGGTTTCAACTTATTAGAAAAACCCTGTCTTTATAAACATTGCCTCACTAGATCCTGTCTTGGCATCCTACTCAACTCTTCCCAAACTACCAAATAAAATTTGTTCCTCTTATTAAACAGTTGTTCCCAGAAACTGCACTAAAGTAGGGCACAAATATTTCAGCATTTAATTGAGTATCCTTTCACAAGAAGTATATTTTACGTAAATAATTTCATGCCAAATGTGCATGGCCAAATTTTCAATCAGGTTTTACCCAGATGTTTCTTTTTCAGTTTCTTTTATCTAAAATCATCTAATAAGGCCTGCAGCCTCTGACAAATGATTAAGAACCATTGACCTCCCTTCATGTAGGCTTGTTATAACCTGACTAAAGCAGGTTGTCTTGTCATTGTAACCTACATTTTTTATGTTAGACGGATTGGGATGTCATCATTATTCTTTCCACTACAATCAAAAAACAACAAAAAACTAAACAACACAATCGACCCAAAGAAAAGTAAATAACATTTTCATCCCTTTTATGGTAAATGTTAGAGATTGAGATTTGTCCCCACAGAATGTTTCATTGATATGGAGAGTGGCGTGTTTGAGGAGGACAATAACTTTTCAAAAAAAGTTGTTGGTTTTACCTTAAGGAAAAACACAGAAGCCAAATCCTCAGTTGCTACTTTATCCAACATTGTGAATTTCCTATTTTTGTAATGATATGCATGCACAGGTAATGAATCATGAAATGCGTAAACATGTACCTTTAACTAAAAGTATATTTTAATTATATTGAAACTTGATGAGTGGTAAAACTTAAGTATGTTAGTTATAAATTATACGTAAATCTAATGAACACCTCTTTCTGTGTATTCTGACCACTGTTGGTTTTAGGGAATAAATTATTTCTTTCTCTTTCTTTGAAATTTTCGTCTAGAGAAGCCTTTTTTTAGAACCTATTGTTACCATATATATTGCTATTATCATGGCACCTGAAATTTGCATGATTTGCATAATATCAGTGATTCCAGCATAAAAACACATCAACCGTACACTTTCAAATATTAAAAGTATCTTCAGCTTTGAGACTACCATTCAATTACTCTCATCCATTTCCAGATGAAAACTAAACATTCCAATAGCTGGTGCATGTGTTATTATACCATTGAGAGATACTGTAAAATTAAACTCACCTACAAAATGGTGCAGTAAACGAGGGATTGTAGCTATAACATTTATTTGCACTACACTAGAACATCTCCCTCATGCAGGGTGTGAAATTCAGGCACGAGGTCTTTGTACTTCCATGCAAAGGTTTGAATAGCAGAATAACTTCGTTAAGAAGCACATTTAAAGACTGAGTTTTTCAAACAAAGAAGCATATTTATTCTTATGATTCATTAAGAGATCAAGGTCCTACAACCCCATTACTTCTGCAAAACAGACAATATTACATTATGAAGTAGTATAAAATTACACAACAGTTGTCAAAGTAAGTGAACAAGAACGATGTATCACAAAATGTACTTTGGTTTTTATTTTACTTGTTCAATTACTTACCCACAAAATAGAGTAATTTGCAGTAGGTATCCCAGTCGTTAATCTGAATTAGTGAAGTTCTGCTGCATTTGTCAGGCAATAATGTGCATGAAAAAGAACATGACAAAAGAAGCAAATGGCACAGGAACCATTTAATTGAACAGGTTACATTTTTTAATCATGATGGTAAAAAGCTTAGCTGCAGAAAGGTTATGGAGAACCGAGTTGCTAACATGTTAAAGCTTGTTAAAATAATCCAAAAATGGCTTTCCCTTATATGGGAATCTGAGAACAGGGAAACATGGCAGCATATGGACTAAGGATTTAAATATAAAACATGGCAAATACTTTCAAACATGCTGTTACATCCATGTCAATGTAAGGTAGTCTCTCTCTTAATTTTTTTTTTTTTTTTTTTTTTTTTTTTTTATA